>CM056140.1:41696541-41821541 GCA_029620275.1 Acrossocheilus wenchowensis
ATTCATTTTCTGCTATTGCACGCAATTTGGTTATCGGTAGAAAAGATTTTGGTAACACTTTATTTCGATAGTCCACTTTAGACATTCTACTAACAGTAAGTAACTTTGTAACTACATGTCAACTATCAGTCATTATATTATTAGTAGACTGTCTGCTTATTATCTTCTAACACTTTATTTTGACGGGTCCACAACATACAACATACTGACTATCAGAAACTTTGCAAGTATATGTCAACTTATTCTACTGACCCTAAACCTACCCTACTGAGAGTTAGTAGACATGCAGTTGCAAATTAATGAGAATTAGTTGACATGTAGTTGACATGTAGTTACAAAGTTACTTCTATTTAGTAGAATGTCTAAAGTGGACTATCGAAATAAAGTGTAACCAAGATTTTTAGCACTGAGCCCATAGTAGCAGCCAGAATAGTTTTTTCCAATTGTTTATTTTCTTTATTATTTAAAAAAAAGTATATTGGCCTATTTTTTTGTTGTGAATGTCCCAATTGAGGTGCAGGATGTGAAGATTTCTGATAAATGTTCATGTGACATATTTTGGTTGCATTTGTGAGTTAATAAAAATGTAGATGGTTGTTTAAAATTGGTACATAATATCGAAATATCGATCGATATACTCCTGTATCGAATTGAATCATAATCGTATCATAGAATTTTTCGAGGTATCGGCAAATATCGTATCGCTGAGTATGAGAATCGATATCGTATCGTGACAAACCATCCGATTTACACCCCTACTACAGACACACAGTCAGATCATCTACAGACACACACGGTCAGAGCATCTACAGACACACAGTCAGATTATCTACAGACACATACGGTCAGAGCATCTACAGACACACACGGTCAGAGCATCTACAGACACACAGCCAGATCATCTACAGACACATACGGTCAGAGCATCTACAGACACACAGATTATCTACAGACACATAAGGTCAGAGCATCTATAGACACACACGGTCAGAGCATCTACAGACACACAGTCAGATCATCTACAGACACACAGTCAGATCATCTACAGACAGTCAGAGCATCTACAGACACACAGCCAGATCATCTACAGACACATACGGTCAGAGCATCTACAGACACACAGATTATCTACAGACACATACGGTCAGAGCATCTACAGACACACACGGTCAGAGCATCTACAGACACACAGCCAGATCATCTACAGACACATACGGTCAGAGCATCTACAGACACACAGATTATCTACAGACACATACGGTCAGAGCATCTACAGACACACACGGTCAGAGCATCTACAGACACACAGTCAGATCATCTACAGACACACAGTCAGATCATCTACAGACAGTCAGAGCATCTACAGACACACAGCCAGATCATCTACAGACACATACGGTCAGAGCATCTATAGACACACACGGTCAGAGCATCTACAGACACACACGGTCAGAGCATCTACAGACACACAGTCAGATCATCTACAGACAGTCAGAGCATCTACAGACACACAGCCAGATCATCTACAGACACATACGGTCAGAGCATCTACAGACACACAGATTATCTACAGACACATACGGTCAGAGCATCTACAGACACACACGGTCAGAGCATCTACAGACACACAGTCAGATCATCTACAGACACACAGTCAGATCATCTAGACAGTCAGAGCATCTACAGACACACAGCCAGATCATCTACAGACACATACGGTCAGAGCATCTACAGACACACAGATTATCTACAGACACATACGGTCAGAGCATCTACAGACACACACGTCAGATCATCTACAGACAGTCAGATCATCTACAGACAGTCAGATCATCTACAGACACACAGCCAGATCATCTACAGACACACAGTCAGATCATCTAGACACACAGTCAGATCATCTACACACAGTCAGATCATCTACAGACACACAGTCAGATCATCTACAGACACACACAGTCAGATAATCTACAGACATACAGTCAGATCATCTACAGATACACACAGTCAGATCATCTACAGACACACAGCCAGATCATCTACAGACACACACGGTCAGAGCATCTACAGACACACAGTCAGATCATCTACAGACACACACAGTCAGATCATCTACAGACATAGAGTCAGATCATCTACAGACACACACAGTCAGATCATCTACAGACACACAGTCAGATCATCTACAGACACACAGTCAGATCATCTATAGACACACATCAACATTGTGACCAGTTGACTTTAAATGATCTCTTATATGTTATTAACTCTCTGGGGTCGGCTGTATCGCCGGCGAGACCAACTCGTTTTTTTTTAAGATCAGTGCAAAAGACACTAATAATACTCTGTTGATTTTGGTCACACAAATAAGTGTTATACATCAATCGAAACTGTTAAGTGTCTACTTTTTTTTTGAGTACACTCACAATAACAACACAACTTTGTGCTTTTGGAGAAATAAGAAAATAAACAGGGTGTGCTCTCTGTCTTCTCCGTCTCCGCAAACTGTTTTGAGAAACGCATCACTAAAATGAACTGTAACTCAGCGAATACTCAACACAGAGACATGGGAGTTATATCTATAGAAAGCCTGAAGTGTCTACTTCGAAATGAAGCAAGTCCTATCGAAAACAAACATTCTGTGATGAAGTAATCCGTATGAAACCAACACGATGTTCAATCTTTCCCGTCTGACTCATTATCTCTAATGAGTTCACGCCCACGCGCTCCTCGCGCCGTTCATATTTAAATAGCCACGTGGTTCGTGAGCGCGTGTAAACGCCCAAAACAAACAAAGAGCAGAGGTCCTCATCGCGGCAACTGTTACTGTTCACGCTGAGTACAGAAAGGATTTCCCTCGAAAGAAGAACACGATTTCATCCAGAAGAGGAGATCGATCTGATGAGTAAGTTATGTTTCTTTTTTGCATTAGTTACCGTGTTATTGTGTCATAAACTTGAACAGATTTAAACAGTTAGTTGGGTTTTTCCCAAACGACAACATGATGAATGTTACGCGTCTAAGAATGTTTAGACCATGTTTATTATTAATACTCTGTTCACAAATATATTGTAATAGCGTGCTAAACAATAATAATTAGTTTCTCAGATATAAAATATCATTTTTTATAGTACAAAGTACATCCTTTTATTGTACAAAGCATGCTTGAGTCTGTGGCTTCAGAATCATGTCATAGGCTACTATAAAATCATACATACTAGACTATATGACTACAAAATCATAGTTGGGTTTTTCCCAAACTATAATTCCTGACTACAATGTTTGAAATCGTGTAAAACATTTTGAATATGAGGGGCAATTCACTGTATTTAAATTTCTTACGGCGCGATGATGTTTTCATGCTCTATATAAAACAATAAAAGAAATATGAGTGTACACTGTAACATGATGAATGCTTCGAGTCTAAGTATGTTTAGTACATGTTTATTATTAATAGCCTACTCTGTTCAGAAATAGATTTTAATAACGTGATAAACAATAATAATTAGTTTCTCAGATATAAGATTTCTTTCTCTTTTTTATGATAGTACAAAGCATGTGTGAGTCAATGGCTACAATACATATATATATATATATATACAGATGTTCCTGATATTAACATGCTCACAAATGTTTTTTGTTTGTATTTTATTGAATCAGATACCAGCACCAGATGAATCCTGATGTCTCTTCAAACTGTTTTCCTCTGAGAGCGCTGCACCAACATCAGATGTTCAACTACACTGATATTCTATGTTAAAACAAGCTCCTTTTCTACTGATTATGTTTTTTTCTTCTTGAATCCATGGAAAGAAGTAGAAACACTTAAAATAAATATCAGGTATGATTTACTTGTTGAACAGAATCTGTTGTCAGTTCACATCTCTGTGGTTAGATCAGTGTGCACAATAATGTGTCTTTGACCTTCATTATGTATGTTTTGATTATACTGTGTTGTAAATAAAACACAAATAATTTAAAAAAAAACTTTTTTTCAGTCTCCTCACATTCTCTCTTACCTGCCTCACAGTCACAGTCACACTGATGGGCCATTAGGGGAGGGCCCTTTGTCTCTCAGGTGAGACTCACTCAATATTCATGGCCATTACCACTCCCTCGCATATAGACCCTCGATCACAAAACATGTCTTGAAAATTTTAAATCAATATATTGTTTTCTGTGAATGAGTAAGCAGAATGATTTTCACATAATTTTGAAGTAAATATTCTAGCCTACAAGACTGATTACTCAAAAGTCTTATTCAGGACTATTTAGTTTGGGTTTTAAGGCCTTATTTCAGCTACATTTTTTTTCCCAAAACGTACTAACCACGCATAATATTTTTTTTCTAAAAAATGCAAACATGTACATCCATCTTGGTCACATATTATTGTAGCACAGTTTGTGCTGAATACAAAAAAAAATTACATGTTGGTCAATAGTATGTTTTAAGTAGCTGAAAAAAGCACAAATATCAGGGCATGTCAAAACATCTCAAGGGCCCCAAAATGACCTCGGACCCCAGAGGGTTAATACCTCAGTTTCTGCAGCTGACAGTTTGTACTCTTCAGTCCATCAGAAATAAACCTTACACCAGAGTCCTGCAGGTCATTGTTACTCAGATCCAGCTCTCTCAGGACACAGTTTGAGGATTGAAGAGCTGATGACAAACTCTCACAACACTGAGCAGTGAGATTACAGCCAGCAAGACTGAAAGAGAGCAGAACACACACATCAACAATCAGATCATCTACAGACACACACAGATCATCTACAGACACACGGTTAGATCATCTACAGACACACACACACACACACACACACACACACACACACACACACACACACACACACACATGGTCAGATCATCTACAGACACTCATTAACATTGTGACCAGTTGACTGTAAATTATCTCTTATTATGTTGTTAATACCTCAGTATCTGAAGCTGACAGTTTGGACTCTTCAGTCCATCAGAAATAAACTTTACACCAGAGTCCTGCAGGTCATTGTTACTCAGATCCAGCTCTCTCAGGACACAGTTTGAGGATTGAAGAGCTGAAGACACAATTTCACAGTGCTGATCTGAGAGATCACAGCCAGCAAGACTGAAAGAGAGCAGAACACACACATCAATAGTCAGATCATCTACAGACACATGGTCAGATCATCTACAGACACACAGTCAGATCATCTACAGACACACGGTCAGATCATCTACAGACACACACACAGATCATCTACAGACACACACACATACACAGATAATCTACAGACACACGGTTAGATCATCTACAGACACACACACACATGGTCAGATCATCTACAGACACTCATTAACATTGTGACCAGTTGACTGTAAATTATCTCTTATATGTTGTTAATACCTCAGTATCTGCAGCTGACAGTTTGGACTCTTCAGTCCATCAGAAATAATCTTTACACCAGAGTCCTGCAGGTCATTGTTACTCAGATCCAGCTCTCTCAGGACACAGTTTGAGGATTGAAGAGCTGAAGACACAATTTCACAATGCTGATCTGAGAGATCACAGCCAGAACATCTGGAAGAGATTAAATATATTTTAAGAATTAACACACACAGTAGAGAGACCATAGTATACCTTATGTCACAAATTTGATTTATTGCCCCCTCATAACTATTACACCCCCCACCCATAACTGGACACCTGTTCGGACAGCTGTTTGTCCACCCCCACCTATCTAAATGGATCGACAGAATCAGCTTCAAGAAACCAAATCTGAGCCTGACTCGCTCTGCAATTTTTCTACTAATAACGCTTCGGCGGATCTGAACCCTGAACTGGAAATTGAAACTGAAAGCGAAATTCCACAGGACCGTTGTGGATTAAAACAGTCAATCAAGATTCTAGGAAATGGCGACAAAGCTCTATATCGGTTAGGGGACAAAATGTATCTCTTGGAAAGAATTGAATTCTGAAAAAGTCGTCTGACGCCGCACAAAAGGTAATGGATCGTGACCGGAGTTCTGGCTATGCTGCGGCTGAGCAACTGGACTGCGACTGCAGTACGGGGAAAACGTGTTTTGTAAAAGACGTCGTAGACCCCACGTTTAAACTACATTACGGTCGCTTCACGACCCCAAGTTCGTTGTGTTCGCTACCTCTGCATGTCTTCATCTAATTGAACATGACCGGTATTTTTAACACCTGTTAGCTCACGCCTATATTTTCTAGTTTCATCATAAACTAGGTATGCAGGACTAGTTTATGATGAAACATATGATGTATATGCCGGCGAATATACTTTACGTAAGTTTAGTTTCTGTTCAGATGAGGTGAAGGTGTCACTTTTCAAAGCATACCGTACAACACTTTATACTCATTTGCGGTGTAACAGAGCATCTAGTTTACAGAAGCCGCAAGTAGCTTATAATGACGCAAGGAGAATCTTACTACGTAGGCCTAGATGTCATAGCGCAAGTGAAATGTTTGTGAGTGAAAGAGTAATCACTTTTAAAACACTGTTACAAAATCTTATGTATAGTTTTATCTGTCGGGTTAATTCTTCTGAAAATGAGATTATTGTGGGTTTATCAAATATAGGGGTTAGTACTACACGGTATCAGTCAAAGCTGTGGAGACACCAGTATTGCTGTATTTTGTAACTCTTTATGTCTGTGATAGATGCTGTGGGTTGTATATGTTGTCTACTGTGTGTGTGTGTGTGTGTGCGCGCGTGCGCGTGTGTTAGTTTGTTTTTCATGTGAGTGTTTGTGCTTTATTAAACTATTTTTAGCAGTAATATTGAACTTTGTACATATTTTACACATACTTAACATTAGGTTAACTAATCTGAAATTTAGTTCAGGTGTTAGTAGTTAATGTTGGCCAGTAGCCTATTGAGAATATATGTTAGCTAAGTTAAACTAGTCTTATGGCTAGCTGCCTTTTCTAGTTTTAGAATTAGTTTGTTACAGTTTTTAATGGAATTTAAGATTTACTGCATTTTTTGTATTTGTGTTTTAAAGGCAACTGCAATGAAGCATCAAGAAAGACATGAGCAGGCCAGCCACCCTGAGACTGTTAATTCATGGTAAGAGAACAACTATGGTTTTGAGAGATTTGTGTATTCTATATGAGGTTTGCCTTTTAAAAGTGTGCTATTTCTGCTTCTTGTTTTTCAGAGAAGACATTTCTGTCAAAGTGGATGGTGAGAGCAAAGATGGTGGCCACGTTTTGGAGCAGCACCTTGGTTTTGCAGATGGCTATGTATTCTTTGGCTGCTTGTCTTTTTTTCCCATTTTGTTTCTGTTGCCGAAAGATTCTTTGTGAGGATGAATCCAGAGGACACAGCATAATGCACTGCAAAACATCCTAAGACAGGAGAAATGGTGAAGATGCACTGTTCCAGCATTGGAAGTCTGTATTTTTAAGTGTAATACTTGCAATGTTTTAAATAAAGAATTTGATATTTTGTAATTATTGTGTCTGTTTTAATTGAATGCCAGTAGTACCTATGTAGAGTAAAAATAAAATGAATTCTATATAAAAATTATAAAATCTAATGAAATCTATTAAAATGAATGAATTACAGTAGTATACTGATAAATCAAATACAGTTTGCTACTGTAAATCTTAATTACAGTAAATTACTGGCAAAGTTACTGTAAAAACCCTTTGAAATGTCTAACAGTGTAGAGCATCATGATTTAGGTTTGAAAGTTCTAAAAACTTATTTGTTAAAACAAAAGTTATATCATTGTTTAATCATACTGCTTTTCATCATCTTGCAGATATACCCTGTGTGATTCTAAGAAGTGTTTTATTTGTAAAAGTTTGTATGAGACATCATAAAAGTCTAAATGTTTAACTGTATAGGGTTGTTTTAGTGTATGTGTGTTTGTTTTTTATGTGAGTGTTTGTGTTTTATTATGCTATTTTTAACAGTAATATTGAACTTTACACGTTTTACACATACTTAATATCTTAACACAACTGTATCAGTAAGATATTTGTCACAAACCGTCAGACACAACAGGCGTAGGTTGATAAGTTGGACTTATTGTTTATTTGAATTATTTCCTCTGTAAATTATTTGATCAATTCTTAGTAAAATAAACCTATATAGAACAGTTGTTTTTATTTTAACAAATAAAACATTATACTGTGAAAATAAACATGCCGCATTTAAACACTACGGTTAATAATACAATTTTTAAATTTCTAAAAGTTTTGTATGAGACATCATAAAAGTTCAAATGTAGGGGATTGTTTATGTGTATGTTTGTGTTTATGTTTGAGTATTTTCTTCCTAAACTATACCTAACTTTTAACTTAACCAGCTATGTGTCATATAAAAGCTTCAAAAGGGCACACATCCTTTGACCAGACAGCAAACTTTAAGTCTAAACTTTTGAACAAAGTTCATACTTGCAGGTGCATGTCATAAAATGGTTAACACGTATGTCCTTTGATCAATGAACAGCTGCCACTTAACATCATATTGAGCAAAACCCAACACATAGGTAGGTCTACAATATTAGCCTAATATCAGTTCACACACAGGCTTATCGCCGTGTTAGTTGCAGTGGGTGACAGTATTAAACTTGTTAACCTTATAATCGCTCATAGAAAAAACATCTGATATCATAATTTTTTTTGTCATGACTAATTTATTAATGATCCAGCATCATCTGTATTAAAGAGAAAGAATAATTTCACCCAATGTTTAAATAGAATAAAATAGCCTTGACAGCCTAAGTTACTTACATAACTAACTGTTACTGAGGAACCTGCTCTCTCGCACCGGACTCATGTGTGTGTGCCGGTAAAAGAGGAAAGCAGGCAGTGGACCAAACCACTATGAGGCAAGGGAGGGGGGAATCAAAACATTTCTGACCTTAAAACGATTTTTTGGGTTTATTTTGTTTTACTACTCACACAATTAATTTAAGTATATGTCCACTGTATTATTTTTAATACACAGAGTCGCTTGTAATGATATTTTTTAGGGGGGACAACCCTCCTGTCCCCCCCCCCCCCCCCCCCCAAACAGAAGTGTAAATAAAGGAATTACTAAATTAAGTGTGAATAACTAAACTAATGTAAATAAAATAAAATAAGCAACATTTCCCTGTGGCTTAGGTACTGTTTGTTTAAAAGGTAAAAACTAGACTAACCTAATTTTAAAGTGAAAAGCTTTAGGATGAGTGGTGAATTGTTTCATTAAATAAGAAATGCTAAAGATTTATTAAAAATAACGTTCGTTCTAATGTTAAAACATTACTTTAATTCTTTTAAATCTTTGCGTCGGTCTCTCCTTACGGTGTTAGGGGCGGTGATGTAGGTGTGGTCTGACCTCAGCGGCGTAAGCTCATTCTGAGTTTGGCACGGTTGTGCGAGGAACAGCGCGAGATGCTCGGCTCTTTTTCTTTTGTTTAATTTTTCTAACTTGTAACAAACGCTAGGTTTTAAATTGTAATGTTACAAGATTTTGACGAGTATCTTATACTCTTACTTAACGGTCTGATATGTTTTCTTTTACACCGCGGTAAGATAAGTCAGCTCTATTTTCTTTAACTTGTGACAAAAGCTACCTTTTAATTTGTAATGTTAGACTATAATGAGAATCCATGAGATCTGTAACATGACCGTCTGATGACTCCCGCATGCTCCTTTCGGTCTTCAACTTTTCTCTTACAACAAAAGAAACACTAACTTACATAAATGATCTCTAAACACAATCATTTATTTCCATTGCTATTAGCGCAAGTGTATCAACAAATAACATGTTTGATGTTGTGAGATTACAAATTTATTTAAATGTTTAATTTAGATTCCAATGTAATAGTGTACAAACTGAAGAAGTTATATACATTGTATTTAGCATTTATGGTGAAGATGGTGACATCAGATGAATGACTGTGATATACAAAGTTTGTAGCAAGAGGTTGTCAGTTCCTGTTCTCTTATTGTAAGTCAAATTTGCCAGACGACGGAGACTCTTGCCTTTTGTTTGTAATTGCTTTTGAGGCCCCTGCCTCAATCTTTGGGCAGTTAGGCTGATTAGATTAGGAGTGGTTAAATGGGGCAGGTTACTATACCTGAATACTTCATTTGCATGCTTTGTTTAAGGTCATCACCCAGGTGCTTTGTTTCCATTCCTAAGCACAGCCCCCTAAATGTATATACACTACAATGTATCACTGCTTTAGTGAGATTTGGATGACTACAGCGACGCAGCGAGTTCTCTTCTCAATAAAGACGAACTTCTGGATGAAAGATATCCCAACGTGTCCTGGTCTCTGCTTCGTAGAAGATAAAAGTTCACAACAATGTCTTATATGTATGCTTGGTGTTTTATGTTATGCGTGGTGTGCTTTATACTACCATAATCTTTCAAAAGAAAGTTATGGTAGATATAATGTTAAAGCGTATTTCAAATTAATGTTATGTCGATGTTCAGTCTCGTATGAATGGTGAATACTTTTATAACAAATTATTAGAAATATTCCTCACATGATGGACGGAGCATTATGTTAATATATGCACGGAAAGAAGCCGTGCGGGGCGTGGCTTCGCCCTGTAGAGACAATCTGATTGGAAGAAGCCTCTAGTGGGTGGACAGAATCCAGCCCGTTAAAACTCCGTGACACAAAGCTCATTCGCTGCTGCTGAAAGAAAACTGGGCTGCCAAGAAAAACTGGGCTGCTGGAAAAACTTGGCTGCATGGAAACTTTGTCTCGCCTCACCCGCCTATAGCCTTAACATCAGGTTGACCATCCAAGACTTCAACACTCTGTCAACTTCTGACCATAGAAACTTGCAAAGGGACTTCAAAGCCTTGCCATTTGCGCGCTGCCAGGAAGAATCCAATCCAAAGGGATTCCCCGAGTGACGTCACGCGACAACGACACAGCAGCTGCAAAATCAGCTCCGCGATTCCCTCAAGCAACCACCCAGAGAGCCAGCCAGCCTTCAAGTCAACTTAAAGCAATTAACCAAACAAACAATCTCTGTTTGCTGAGCTGATTTGAATTAATCTTTAAGAGTAAAGTCAAAGCCTCAGTTTGTGACTTCCTCAGGTCTTAGAACCTTAAACTTTCTTCAAATCGCAACCCTCTTGTCAGAACGTGTGTATGTGTGTGTGTGTGTGTGTGTGTGTGTGTATGTGTTTTGTTAGTATTGTATCAGAATAGCAAATAAACTCTTGTTTCATTTATAAAGAGTGGGCTGGTGCTGTGTTTTTCAAGTTTGAAACTATTTGCCAAAGATCGTGTTACCGGTTGCTCAAAATTTCCCAACCAATTCTGTATTATCGTGGCCAAGAGATAAACAGAATTGCTAAAATATACTGGTTTAATGTTCGCTGGACGAGTCGTTAAGAAAGCATAAATTATATGTTTTGATTAATACCAATTAATCTGATCAATAGTGGATCTCTATGATTTGATTTCCTAAAGCTAAAATTCAAAATAAAAGCTTAAATGAGGAGCTAATCAAGTTTATTACATACAAATAAAAGGTAATTATTACAGATGCTTCATTTGTTTTAGATGAACAAACACGTTCACCTCTGCTTCTTTTTAATTAACTTGTAACAAACTCTAACTAGTTTAAATTGTTTTAACAACGCTAGCACGTCTTGACTTGTTTTACAGATGTTTTTTTGTTGATATGTGTGTGAAAAACTCCAATAAAAACTTCCCTTTATCCCCAGTTTAACACAGTTTCACAATTTAAAGTTTAAACACATAACAGTCTTCAAAGGCCCACACACAAAAACACGTTTCCCAAAACAGACATTCCTTAGGATCACTGGAGTGATAAGCCAGATGACCCCATTTAGATAGGTGGGGGTGGACAAACAGCTGTCCAAACAGGTGTCCAGTTATGGGTGGGGGGGTGGAATTTTTATGAGGGGGCAATAAATCAAATTTGTGACACAAGGTATACTATGGTCTCTCTCACAGTCAGATCATCTACAGACACACAGATTAAATAAAATTTAGGAATTAACAAAACAATGAAGACATGTAGAGAGGCTTGCCAGTTTTCTGCCCTCAGGAACAGAGGATGACATTATCTGAACATTGAATCACAATAAGATGAGCTCCTGAGAGTGAGATAATCTGATCATTTTATCATTCAGATTGATTCATATCAGAGATCAGATGAGCTCCAGACTGTTTCTTCAGCTAAAGAATATTTAAAATTTTGCAAAATGTAGCAAAGCTTTCTGAGGGTATAAACATAAGTTTTGAGAGATTCTCCAGACAGCTGAGCAGTTTTAATCCTTACTGCTTCACTGTAAATAAATATGTTTAGTTTCCCTTTATTTGGTGCTTCAGTAACTTGTGCTTTATTTTGCTTTTGTCATGAATCCGGTCTATGAACTTCCGTTCACTCTCCACCAGAGGTCACTCGCTCACCACATTGACTCTGACAACACCCATCACACTGGACTCCATTTCCCATCATTCATTGCACTGATTGCACACACAGCTGATTGCACTAATCACACGCACACCTGATCCTACGCACACACTGATTACATGCCTTTTATAAACCCTGGACTTTCTTTCCCTCATGGCCGAGTATTGTATGCACTTATCCCTCTCCTAGTGATAGCTACTCTACGGAGCCCTTGTTAGTTATCCTAGTCTTGCCTTGCCTTGTCTTGCCTTGCCTTGTCTTGCCTTGCCTTGCCTTGCCTGTTTTCCTGTGTTCGTATTCTAGCACGTGTTTCCTGGATTAACCCTTTCCGTGCCATTCCGTGTTTCTGTTCAGTTCCTGTATTGTCCTGCGTTTTTCACTCCCCTAGTGTTAGCTGCTTTACGGAACGTTTGTTGTTTTCTAGTCTGTGTTTCCAGTATTTACCCCTGTCTCACTGTTCGGACTCTGTTTATTCCCTTGCCTGGATTATAGCCTGTGTACCTGGATTATCTCTCTACCTTGCCCTATTGGATACTGTTCGCCCATCGTCAACCTTCGCTTGCCCTAGGATTACTCTTTGTCTTGTTCCTGCCATACCTGTTTGCCATTGTTTTGATCCTGCCTGTATATATGACTATGCCTGTAAATAAAAGCTTGCACTTGGATCCGCACATCTCGTCAGCCATGTTACAGCTTTATTAACTTTATTCAATGTCACAGTCATTCAAGATCAAATGAAACGTGTTGAATAAATGCTTGATATGTAGTTTAAGCTTCACCGTAAGAGACAGATGAATTCAGAGTCACGTATGTGGAAACAAATCCTTTAAAAAAGTAGGTTAATGAAATAAAAGAGCCCTGAATGAGTGCATGTTGTGAATAAAACAGTTTAATTTAATTCTCTATCAGCTGTGACTCCAGTGGTTTAAACTCAATTTTATGAAGCTCTTTTTGAGGGAAAAACAAAAAACAATTTACCACTTTATTTACGAAAATACAAAAGTTTGATATTTACATTTAATAATTCTGCGAGTAATATGGCATGTATTTTAACATGTCACAAACATACTTTGTTATTTGCAGTGATGGATAAAGTACCCGAAAGCCACACTTAAGTAAAACTACAGATATCTTACTAGAAAATGACTTTGGTAGAAGTTGAAGTCACCATCTAGAATATTACTTGAGTTAAAGTTTTTAAAGTATGTGATATTTATTGTACATACAGTGGGGCAAAAAAGTATTTAGTCAGTCACAAATTGTGCAAGTTCTCCCACTTAAAAAGATGAGAGAGGCCTGTAATTTTCATCATAGGTATACCTCAACTATGAGAGACAAAATGAGAAAGAAAAAAAATCCAGAAAATCACATTGTAGGATTTTTAAAGAATTAATTGGTAAATTCCTCAGTAAAATAAGTATTTGGTCACCTACAAACAAGCAAGATTTCTGGCTCTCACAGACCTGTAACTTCTTCTTTTACTTCTTCAGAGGGCTTCTCTGTCCTCCACTCGTTACCTGTATTAATGGCATCTGTTTGAACTCGTTATCAGTATAAAAGACACCTGTCCACAACCTCAAACAGTCCAACTCCAAACTCCACCATGGCCAAGGCCAAAAGAGCTGTCAAAGGACACCAGAAACAAAATTGTAGACCTGCAGCAGGCTGGGAAGACTGAATCTGCAATAAGTAAGCAACTTGGTGTGAAGAAAATCAATTGTGGGAGCAATTATTAGAAAATGGAAGACATACAAGACCACTGATAATCTCCCTCGATCTGGGGCTCCACGCAAGATCTCACCCCGTGGGGTCAAAATGATCACAAGAACTGTGAGCAAAAAACCCAGAACCACACGGGGGACCTAGTGAATGACCTGCAGAGAGCTGGGAACAAAGTAACAAAGGCTACCATCAGTAACACACTGCGCCGCCAGGGACTCAAATCCTGCAGTGCCAGACGTGTCCTCCTGCTTAAGCCAGTACATGTCCGGGCCCGTCTGAAGTTTGCTAGAGAGCATTTCGATGATCCAGAAGAGGATTGCAAGTTGAGTTTTACTTTTTGGTTAAAAACTCAACTTGTCGTGTTTGGAGGAGAAAGAATGCTGAGTTGCATCCAAAGAACACCATACCTACTGTGAAGCATGGAGGTGGAAACATCATGCTTTGGGGCTGTTTTTCTGCAAAGGGACCAGGACGACTGATCCGTGTAAACGAAAGAATGAATGGGGCCATGTATCGTGAGATTTGAGTGAAAACCTCCTTCCATCAGCAAGGGCATTGAAGATGAAACGTGGCTGGGTCTTTCAGCATGACAGTGATCCCAAGCACACCGCCCAGGCAATGAAGGAGTGACTTCGTAAGAAGCATTTCAAGGTCCTGGAGTGGCCTAGCCAGTCTCCAGATCTCAACCCCATCGAAAATCTTTGGAGAGAGTTGAAAGTCCGTGTTGCCCAGCGACAGCCCCAAAACATTACTGCTGTAGAGGAGATCTGCATGGAGGAATGGGCCAAAATACCAGCAACAGTGTGTGAAAACCTTGTGAAGACTTACAGAAAACGTCTGACCTCTGTCATTGCCAACAAAGGGTATATAACAAAGTATTGAGTTGAAATTTTGTTATTGATCAAATACTTATTTTCCACCATAATTTGCAAACAAATTCTTTAAAAATTCTACAATGTGATTTTCTGGATTTTTTTCTCTCATTTCGTCTCTCATAGTTGAGGTATACCTAACATTATCAGTAATGTATGTCATTATTTTATCTTCATTCACAGTGAAAATGTGTTTACCACGGTGATAACAGACATTTTATTCCACTATCTACTAGGGATGTGCATCTCATGACTGAGGCCGATACGATACGCATCTTGATGCATAGCAAACGATACGATACATTGAAGATACATATGAAGCGGGTACCGATGCAGTGCGATTCGATTCAACAAAATGCGATTCGATGCAATGCAGAAAAAAATTATCACTTTTAATGCCTCGAGGCCTGTTTCATAAAACAAGTTTACCAAATAAACCAGGCTTATTTCAGTCAGTCTGACTCATTGTCAAATGATTTGGTTCCATAAAGCAAATTTAACATAGACCTAGATCAAGCTCAGTCACTGTGGCAACTTATGCAGGGAAACTAACCTGATCTAAAGCAGGCTAACTGTCAGACTAAGCTGAGCTCCTCTAAAACTGACCAATAGAACACAATGATATTACCACTGACTCGCATACCATTATTTGACTTTTTTTTTTTTACAGTTTCTTGCCATGCAGCCTCTCTCTCTGTACCTTTTATAGTTTGCAGAACATATAGCAGAACATTAGAACATTACAATCTAAAATTGCTCTTTAAAGCAATAAAATAACTAAATTAAAAGTTAAAATCACTGAATTAAAAAGAAAATAAATAATGGCTATATTTTAACCGCTATAAGAAAGACACATTAACTCATTTGAGCTCAGTAATTAAGACTGTACATTTGAATTAGCTATTACAATAGTCCCTTTACAGTTACTGCTATCATAAAAATACACTTATACGTAGGTTTAAAATTTACAAGAGACACATTTAATGTCCAACAACAAATATTTTAGCAAAACGTACATTTTACTCAGAATTATTGCACTCCAGCAGAAGCGCTTGCTGCTCTCCCGTCTACTACAGCCTAGTTAGACAAAATGTCTCTTTCTACTTTGAAAAAAAGAAAAGTTGATGCAGAAAACAGGCAATTCAACAGCGAATGGACAGAGAAGTATTTGTTTACATCTGTCTGTGCTAAGCCCGTATGTTTACTATGCAATGAGTGCATATCCGTGTGTAAAGAATATAACTTGAGAAGAAATTTTAAGACTAGCCATGCTAGCTTTGACACCACATTCCCACTGGGCTCAGATGCTCGGCAGCAAAAAATTGGGGGGCTACCTGCATGCTATGAAAAAAGACGTCTTACCCTGTATGGAGCTTGTACAGAACAAGAGAGAGCAACATCAGCATCCTTGCGAGTGGCATGGATATTAGGAAAAAGAAAAGGCCATATACCGATGCTGTCGGTAGTAGACTGTCAAGGAGTGTATGCTTGCATCAGTTGAGGAGGTGGTTACAGACGAGAAAACCCGAAACAGCTTGCTTGATTCAATCAAGAAAATTCCATTATCAGACACCTCAACTATAAGGAGAGTGGAGGCCCTTGCATCGGATGTCTTTGAGACTCTCTTGGACGGACTGAGGAAGGCGCCGGTAATGTCTCTTGCAGTGGACGAATCGACTGACAGCAGTGATGTAGCGCAATTGTGCCTTTATGTGAGATTTTTTGACAGTGAATGCTTTCGGGACAATTTACTTGGACTACTTCCTTTGGAGGGACACACAACTGGTGAGGCAATATTTAATCAGGGTGTCTACAGATATGAACAAGTTAAATTTAAGACTTTTTAAGACCTTTTTAATACCACCTTATGTAAAATTTAAGACCAAACCTGTGAAGGAAATACACATTATATTACATATGTAAATGTAATATTTAATGTGTTTTTAAATTTAAAAAGAAAACAAAATATCGCTGTCAAAAATGCTATTTATTATTACGATATATAGAGAACATTTCATATCTGCAAACAATATCCCATACAAAATATCCCTCAAAAGCTCCGCATCATTAATATTTTTTTTGGTGTAAATGAAGCAATATTTTCATCAGTTTTCTATTCAGCTTTTACATATTTAAATCTGCATGTTTTTAATATTTACCCCAGGTTGTTATTTACCTCCATTAAGTCCAATATTTTTAACCTTATCAAATGTATGTATGAAGAAATTTAATATACACAACAGGGCTGTTAGCAATCAAATTAAATAATTTGCACTACAAATTTACAACCTCAATAATGTTATGAGATTAATGTTTTAAATAAAAAAATTTGAATATACAAATAAGAAATTATGGTGGAAAAATGCATAGCCTACTTTTAAACTAACTAAACCACCAGTAGGTGGCGGTACGTCACTTATTCATTCAACCGATTCATTTGAGTGCTGCTTGGAGAATGTGCAATATTTCTGATCTTTGTTTGGAACTATTTTCGTTCTGTGAGTTTCTTTATGTTTGCCGTTATTTTCATTTGATTTGATTTCTCCATACAAGTCTCTCACAGAGACAGGCAGCATGAGCCTCAACAGCGCAACATTGATACCAGAAATACACTATCCATTATCGATCGCTGTTTACGCTGAATGTAATAAAATGTCCCTTAAGTTTTAATCAGGCTATTCCGTCGGGCAAGTAAAATCCTCTAGCAATTTTTCAGTATACTTGCATCCATTTAAAGCAGCTACGAGGCTTATCAGCGAGCTGGTGGTATTCGACCTGCATTCTGCTACCGCAACTCTCTCTGATGACGCAGTAACTACAGTGCGGGGAAAAAAATTATCTTCCTTCTGTCCAATGATTGTAAACGGTCACTGGGTCCGTCAGACCGGTGAAACTTTTGCGGTAATGAGACCGAAGGTATTTAAGACCCACTGAATCTGAATTTAAGACATTTTAAGACTTTTTAAGGCCTTTAAGCAAAATTTTATTTAATACATTTTAAGACTTTTTAAGGACCCGCGGCCACCCTGTTAATGCAATTCATTCTTTGAGGAGAACAAGCTGGATTTGGGACGTATTAGCATGCTAGTAACTGATGGTGCGCCGGCAATGGAAGGCAAGATACAGGGCTTTTCTGCTCGTTTGGCGGCTGTGGTTCCGCAGCTGAGATCACTACATTGCCTTATTCACCAAAGCCTCTTGTGTGCAAAATTAAGCGGTGAGTTAAAAGAGACCATGGACTCTACCATGGCTATTATTAACTTTATTCGTTGTACTTCCAGCTTACAACACCGCCTTTTCCGCCAGTTGTTGTCAGATATGTCGGCTCAATATAATGACTTGCTTATCCACAATGACATTAGATGGCTTAGTAAAGGAAACGCATTGAAACGATTTTGTGAACTAGAGGATGAGATCCTGACGTTTCTCTGAAATTCAAAGCACAAACAGGCTCAAAAGTTTCTGACGCTTATGGAGAATAGGGAGTTTTCCGCTGCCGTTTGTTTCCTGAGTGACATCTTTCAACACTTGAATCAACTCAATAACAAGCTACAGGGCAGAGATCAAACAGTCATGCAACTTGAGGAGAAACTTCATGCATTTCAAAAAAACCTCACACTTTTTTCTGCTGATCTATGTCCTGGAAAAATGCTCCACTTCCCTACATTGCGCTCATCAGGTCAACAAATCACAGCGGTGAGGACGGGTTTCATAGACGCACTGAAAACCACACTGTAAAAAATGACCGTGATTTTAACGGTAAAAAACTGTTAAAAAGCTAAGGTAAAAACCTGTTAAATGGTTAACGGTAAGTTCCCCTAATATATACGGTGAAAAACTGTAATAGACATTTCAGACAATTTTACGGTGAAATACCGCTTTTGGAAGTGAAAAAGAATGTAAAATTTACAGGGAAAAAACGTAAATTGACGTTTCCAGAATTCCCTGCATTGCATTTCAAATTTTGTTTGAATTTGATGTTTTCTCTTTGAAATAACTAGGTTTAGTTTTTTTCTTATCAGTTATGTTTATTAGGGTTGTATGTTACATCTAATGTTGTCCAATTAATGTTTATTGCATATTTCAGTTTAATGAGTCTCACCATGATGGTGATTAGTGCTTGTGTGAATGACACTGTGCACCTTCTATATGTGTTATTATTTAAAAGCTGCTTGTGATGGGCTTTGGTTCATCATGTGACTTTCTTATCACCGCCTGCATTTGGTGGTTATCAGTGTATTTCAAAAGGTACAAAACAGATTTCAGTATTTCAATAGGTTGTTATATTAACATTATATCAGTTTACGGTATTTAACTGAATTACGGTATTTAACTGTAAATTTAAGTTAAAACCTTAAAACCTAAAACGTTGCTACCGTATATTTTACAGTATAATTCTGGCAACCACAGCTGCCGTTTTTTTACCGTAAATTTTACGGCATTTTTTTTACAGTGCAACTTTGCCAATAGGTTTGATCATTTTAGTATCCCCACTGAAGTGAGGAAATTTGTTAAAGGAACACTCCACTTTTTTTGGAAATAGGCTCATTCTCCATCTCCCCCAGAGTTAATAAGTTAAGTTTTACCGTTTTTGAATCCATTCAGCCGATCTCCGGGTCTGGCGAGAGGACTTTTAGCATAGCTTAGCATAGATCATTGAATCCAATTAGACCAGTAGCATCGCGTTCTAAAACGATCAAAGAGTTTCGATATTTGTCCTATTTAAAACTTGACTCTTCTGTAGTTATATCGTGTACTAAGATCGGCGGAAAATGAAAAGTTGCGATTTTCTAGGCTGATATGATTAGCTACCGGGGACTACTTTCAGGCGCTGCGTAATATCACTGCGCCTGCCACGGCCATGTTACAGCAGCAAAGTTCCTTGATTATTACGCAGGAATGAGAGTAGTTCCTAATCATATCAGCCTAGAAAATCGCAACTTTTCATTTTCCGCCGATTTAGAACGCGTTTTAGAAGTGCTCTCGCCAGATCCGGAGATCGGCTGAATGGATTCAAAAACCGTAAAACTCAACTTATTAACTCTGGGGGAGTTGGAGAATGAGCCTATTTCTAAAAAAAGTAGAGTGTTCCTTTAAGGACCCTTTCTGTGTGAATGTTGAGGGAGAGTTTGCATCAAAAGCAAAGGAGCTGGTAGTGTCATTAGATGAGGCGTCTTTACAACTTGAACTCATTGACATTCAGTCATCAGATGACCTGCAACAGTCATTACAGGTGGCAGGTTCTGAGATATTTTGGACACATGAAGTCAGCCAGAAGAAATTCCCTAATTCAAGGGGTCCTGCCATTTTTGTCCTCACAATGTTTGGCTCTACTTACACGTGAGAGTCATCATTCTCACACATGAATGCCATTAAAACGAGTAATCGCGCATCTCTCACATCCCAGCACCTCCACCACTGTATGCGTATTGCGCTGACAACATATACACCTGATTTCTCTGCTCTTGCGAAATCTAAAAAAATGCCATTTCTCTCATTAGAAGGCAGTCTAAATGTTTGCCAATTATTGAGATGGCTGTTGTAGTTTAAATATGGCTACTGAAATTATTTACTTTAACAAAAAATGCCATAAAACAATATTATGTTCCATGTTATGAACTTTTTTGTTATGTGCACTTCAGTTTCATTTAAATGAGTTTCTAAATGAGTGCAATATGGCCTACTTGGGCATCTTACAATGCACTGATGTTGTTATGCAGTTTCAAAATACAACATTTGAATATGTTTGAATGTAGAAAAAGCCTACTTGGGTGTCTTAAGGTGCAAAAATACAACATATGGGCTCCTATATTGCTGTTGTGTCACTCATATTGCAAGCCATATCTCTCCGGCCCCTCATTTGGGATGCTTTTCATGAACCGGCCCCCATGACAAACTAATTGAATAGCCCTGCTGTAGACTTTCCTCTGATGAATCACAGATTCCTGCTTAAAGATCTCAGTGCAAATCCCTGGAAGATGCTGGAAGACGAGAGATAATGAAGGTAAGACTGCTTTGGTTATTTATAGGGGTTCTCTCTCGTGCTGATTGGATAGATGGTGTAATTACTGATGATAAATTGGCCGTGTTAATTATCTGTGTGTGTGCTCCTCCCGAAATGTATTAATAAAACATCACTAAAAAGGCGTGTCGTGACTCCTTTAAGACTCTGGCCTGTTATTTAGGAGAAAATCTCTCATTTAGGAACATTTATTTTAAAGGTGTCAGATTCATTATTAAATATGATAGTTTAGTTAATGATGAAACACTCACAGAGCTTTTCTGCAGTTGATCACAGCTGGTATCAGTCTTCTTCTCCCCTCATCTGATGTGTTGTATTTCTTGAGCTCAAACTCATCCAGCGGCTCCTCTGACATCTGAAGCATGTAGGAGATTGTTGAGCAGTGAGCAGGAGAGAGTTTCTTCTCTGAGTGTTTGTCTGATTTCACAAACTCCTGAATCTCTCTGGACAGAGTCTGATCTTTCACTTCCAGCAGACAGAGGAACAGATTGATGGACTGACCAGCTGAGAGAGCATCATCATCATCATCATCATCATTTTTGATCTTCATTTTAATGTACAGTGTGGTTTCTCTGATGCTCTCTGAGCTGTTCTCTGTGTGTGTCAGTAGATCCTGTAAGAGTCTCTGATTGGACTCCAGTGAGACGCCCAGCAGGAACCGCAGGAACAGATCCAGACGTCCATTCTTACTCCTGAGTGCTTTAAATACTGCTGATCTTAGTAGATCATACAGAGAGTCTTTATCAAAACCGTAAGATCTGAATTCATTCAGTGACTCTTTGTTCTTCATTAAATAGCAGTAAAACATATAGAAAGCAGCGAGAAACTCCTGAACACTCAGATGAATGAAGCTGTAGACTTTCTTCTGATGAATCACAGATTCCTCCTTAAAGATCTCAGTGCAAATCCCAGAATACACTGAGGCGTCAGTGACGTCTATGCCGTTCTCAATCAGGTCCTCCTCATAGAACATCACATTGCCCTTCATCAGCTGTTTGAAAGCCACTTCAGCAAGTTTCACAATCACTTCTCTGTTGGACTGCAGGAGTTTCTCTGGATCTCTCTCTTCATACTTCTGGTTCCTCATGTTGATCTGAATCAGCAGGAAGTGGATGTACATTTCAGTCAGAGTTTGAGGGATTTCTGCACTCAGATCTTCTTCCAGGAGCTTCTGAAGCACAGTGGATGAGATCCAGCAGAAGACGGGGATGTGGCACATGATGTGGAGGCTTCTTGCTCTTCTGATGTGTGAGATGATTCTGCTGGCTTGATGCTGGTCGCTGATTCTCTTCCTGAAATATTCCTCCTTCTGAGGCTCAGTGAATCCCTGAATTTCTGTCAGACGGTTGATGTATTCGGAGGGGATCTGATTGGCTGCTGCTGGTCTGGAGGTGATCCAGATGAGAGCAGAGGGAAGCAGCTCTCCTTTCATGAGCTTTGACATCAACACACCCACTGATGAAGTCTCAGTCACATCACAAACTTTCTGAGCGTCTGAAAACATCAGTGTGATTCTGCTTTCATCCAGACCATCAAAGATGAACACAACTTTACACTCCTCATAAATCTTTGAGTCCAGATCTTGAAGTTCAGGATGAAAGTCCAGCAGAAGTCTGTGAAGACTGTACTGATGATCTCGGATCAAGTTCAGCTCTCGAAATGGAAGCACAAACATGAAATCCACGTCCTGATTGGCTTTTCCCTCGGCCCAGTCCAGAATGAACTTCTGCACAGAGACGGTTTTTCCGATTCCAGCGATGCCTTTAGTAAGAACAGTCTTGATCTGGTCTTTCTCCTCACATCCTGGTTCAGCTGAGGCTTTAAAGATGTCATTGCAGTAGATTGGAGTGTCTTGTGAGTGTTGTGTTCTGGCTGTTTTCTCCATCTGTAAAACCTCATGTTCTTCATTCACTCCTTCACTCTCTCCCTCTATGATGTAGAGCTGTGTGTAGATCCTGTTCAGGAGGCTTTCATTCTCCTGGAGGTTCAGTCCCTCAAATAATCTCTCATACTTGTTCTTCATGCTGGTTTTGAGCTGGTCTTTGACTCTCTGTAGTTCATCATTCACTGGTCGAGCATTTCTATCCAGTAACGCTCTAACAGGAGTGAATGTACCGGTCAGATGGAGGGCAGAGGGTCTAATGTGTCCGTGGGAGACTTTATCCACTCTGACATAACAACAAAAAGACAATACATTAAATCATGAAAAAAGTATTTAAGTGTACAATGTCAGATTCTTTCAATGTATTTAAATGTAAATGACTTAGTAAATCAATATGTCATTCTCATATTTTCTGTAAAATTATTGTCTTGAATATCAACTTCAGTTTCGGTTTACTTGTATAACACTTTTTGCAATGCACATTGATCAAAAGCAGCTTCACAGATAAGAAAAAACACAGAAAAGGAAAACAATGCCTTTTAATTCTTCTAGCGAGCAGCAAAAGCTGACAGAAGCAAGGAACAAACTCACTGAGATGTTTAAACAACTCTTAAAGGGTCATGAAACCCCAGACTACTTTTCAGAGATTTTAGCAGAGGTTTGTATTTCACATTATAGAAGACAATGTTAGCATCTGATAATTTTAACTGTTTGAGAAAACTGGTTAATTTTAAGCTTTTTTTGTGCTATTTTCATCTTCTGGGTTTAAAATATACATCGTGTTGACATCACAATTTGTGATGTGGCAAAGGACGATAGTACATTGATGACGTGTCAGTGTCTATTAAATTATTCATGAGACTGCGCGTTCTTATCCTATGAGAAGACGCTTCGCTTAATTATTCACAACAGCATGTGTTGATTTGCTATGACAGACGCTTCAGACGGTGAGATCGCGCACATTAACTGAGAGAAACGTTCATGGATCGGAGGAGAGCTTGTTTTTGCTTTGTAATAAGAGTTCGGTACAAACACGATTAGTGGATAAGTTTCCAATCTAATTTATAAATAATAAACTTTAACATTATTGAAAATACTAATTGTGTAATTGATACAATCTATTGTCATAGAACACATCTGAGGCAACCCTCTCAACAAACTGAAAACTACTGAAACCTGCACTGGAATGACTGCTAAAGTACTGTGCAAGCAGCAATTGCAGGTCAGACTAAGATTGATTGGTTGTAGCCTTAAAGTGGAAGTGAAGCAGCCAGTCAAGTCTGCGTTATTTAGTAAAGAGATTTCCACATTAATTAAAAAAAATAAATAAAAATGTATAACAAACAAGATTAATGTAACCATTTTAAAGAAAAAAGGATGTTTTGTTATAGCTTTTGGAGCAAGGGTGCCACCATCTTGCAGTACCACCGTGTGTGACACCACGGGGTTGGTTCGCTCCGTTGGCCAGTTAAGTAATGTATGCATTTATTTACTTTTTGAACATATAAATGTTATTTTAACACATCAATATTTTGGTTTTCACCATAATTTGGATGAATAGTAAACAAAAATGTCTATATCAATATCTATTTCACATTATCTAGGCCTATTTCACAAAGTTTTGATCAAGTTATATCTAGGGCTGTCGCAATTCGTCGATTTTAGTCGGCTAGTCGATTTTTAAAAATCTGGTGCTGCGTCCCAATTCGCATACTATCCGTCCTAAATAGTATTCGAAAAACAGAATTAGTATGTCACAAATAGGGTTGCAAAATTCCAGGAATTTTCAAGACTGTAAACTTTCCATGGGAATTAATGGGAATATATGGGAATTAATGGGAATATATGGGAATTAACGGGAATATATGGGAATTAACGGGAATTGATGGGAATAACTGGAAATTTGCTAAATTGAAGGAACTGGGAAATTATTTAATGCAATTTCAGTTTAATTTCTACTCTACACATTGCTCAATCGCACACAGCACACTGTTTACTGGAGGGCTATCGAGGCCACGCCCCCTACATGCACTGTGCTTATCTACCATTACATGCACAGATCATTTCTTAAATCCTGCACACAAAATATCAAAATGCCCATCTTGGTAAGTATTCATATAAATTACATGAATATTACAAAAAATGTTTAAAACTTCCTTGTGCTGTGTGTAATATACTGTGCAACTAAATTAGGCTATACCATAGTAAAAACAAATACACTGACTGAACAAACATTTAGGTGAGATAATAATAAAACAAAAGTCTAAAAATGACCCTCCCCCCCACACAACCCCCTCTAGTCACCTAAGAGGATTCCCCTCCATTTTCTCTGAAGCCGCACTTTCTGCATTTGAGCCCAAAGACTCCATCTAAGTTTTGATATTCTAAATATATTTGATCTATGGGATTCACGTTTAACTAGTAAATACCAAAAAGTGTTTATACAGTAGCTAGACAGTTTATGAGGTAGGCTATGTGCTGTATAGCTCAAGCTGTGATGCTCCTTCTGCTAGCAAGTTTTCTGTTATCATACAGAAGTCCAGTACTGGTCAAAAGTTTGGACACATTACTATTTTTAATGTTTTTAAACATTGCATATCTTTTGCTCATCAAGCCTTCATTTATTTGATCAAAAATACAGAAGAAAAAAAAAACAGTGATATTGTGCAGTATTGCCGGTATTACAATTTAAAATAATGGTTTTCTGTTGTAATATACTTTGAAGACTGTAGCTTTGATCACAGAAATGCATTATATTTTAGTGTCACATGATTCTTCAGACATCATTATAATATGCTTATTTATTATCAATTTTGGAAACAGTTGTGCTGCTTAATATTTATTATTATAATTACTACCTGTGATTTTTTTTTTTCAGGATTCTTTGATGAATAAAGAGTTATTTTTTTTAAAAAACACATTTATTTAAAATAGAAATCCTTTTTAACAACACACTACCATTCAAAAGTTTGGAGTCAGTATCTTTTCTCTTTTTTTAAATAAATTAATACTTTTATTCAACAAGGATGTGTTAAATTAATTTAAAAAAAGTAGTAGCAAAGACTTATATTGTTAGAAAATATAAAACTGTTAATATATAATTGTTTTAAAATATATATAAAATATGTAAACTGTTCATAAGTTTTTATTCATCAATAAATCCTGAAAAAAGCATCACAGATTCCCCCCCAAAAATGTCATTTTTAAAATTTGTATTAGTTTGCACGCAAGTGAGCCTATGATAAAAAAAAAAATAATATTTATGTTTGTATATGATTCAGTTTTATACATTTACAATTAATACCCATAAATTCCTGGTAAGTTTCAAATTTGGAATATTTCCAAAGTTCCCCAGACGAAGTTCCCACGGAAAGTTTCCGGAAAACGTTTGGTCATTAACTTTGAAATGCATCATTACGCAAACACATGAGCTGAGTTATCAGCATGAAAGACCCGCGATGTGCTTCTTTATTTCTCTCCAATACGGTAGGAAATCAAATTAAATTAAATGTGGATGATGTTAACTGTGACAAGATGATTGACGGCAGTTTAAACAGTTAGCCTACATGATGCATAACAAAGCAACAAAGCGTCCGTTAAAAAGAAGCAGCTATGACGAAGTAGTCTGTCCCAAAGCTTGCCTACTATTCTGCTACATACTCAAAAGTATGTACTTTTTCACAAAAACAGTATGATTTAAAAGTAGTCAGACAGTCACTTTCTCGAATAGATTGTGGAAGAGAATTCCAGAGATTAGGAGCAGCAGAACTGAAAGCCCTAGACCCCATGGTGGCAGACGAACAGAAGGTACAACAAGGGAAACAGATGAAGAAGATCTCAGAGTACATTTCGGGATGTAAATATGAAGCAGAATCAGAAAGATAAGGTGGGGCAGAACTATGAAGAGCTTTAAAAGTGAGAAGTAGAACCTTGTACTCTATTTGATATTTGACCGGTAGCCAGTGAAGGTAGTAGAGAACTGGAGTGATATGCTCGGTGGAAGAGGTCCTAGTAATTATACGGGCAGCTGAATTCTGGACCAGTTGAAGCTTATGAAAAAGTTTATGGGGTAGCCCAAAGAGAAGGGAGTTACAATAGTCAATGCGTGAGGTAACTAGAGTATGTGCAAGAGTAGCTGTTGAATTTGGTGTGAGAAATGGACGAAGACGACTAATGTTCCGTAAATGAAAATACGCAGACCGAGTAATATTGTTCACATGCTTTCCAAAAGATAAAGTACTATCGAGGATGACACCCAGAGTAGCCTGAGTAGATTATAGAGTTATCAACAGAGAGAGAAAAACTATTGGATTTTGACAAGTTAGATTTTGTACCAACAAGGAGAACGTCTGTTTTGTCAGTATTTAGCTTAAGAAAATTACGTGAAAACCAGGATTTAATCTCTTCTAAGCAACCTAAAAGAGAGGAAGAAAGAAGGGTAGAATTTGGCTCAGAAGACAAATAAAGCTGGGTGTTGTCAGCATAGCAGTGAAAACTAATGCCATATTTCCTAAAAATGTGACCAAGGGGTAGTAGATAAATAATAAATAAAACAGGGCCCAAAACAGAGCCTTGAGGGACACCAGTTGTAACAGGTGAAATGTAAGATTTGAAATTTTTAAGTTGAATAAACTGATTGTGCCCAGAAAGATAGGATCTGAACCAACTAAGAGGGACGCCAGTAATACCTATGGAGTGTAGTCTATCTAGGAGGACTTGGTGAGAGATTGTATCAAAAGCTGCGATTAAATTGAGTAGAGTAAGTATAGTAAAAAGTCCAGAGTCGGCTGACATCAGCAGATCATTAACAACTTTTACCATGGCCGTCTCTGTACTATGCAAAGGGCAGAAACCGGATTGGAATTTTTCAAACAAGCTATTTTTTAAAAGATGATAGTGAACCTGAGATGCAACAACTTTTTCCAGGATTTTTGAGAGAGAAGGTGTATTGGAAATTGGGCAAAAGTTGGAAAAATTATTAGGCTCGGCTCCCGGTTTCTTAAGTCTTGGAGTAATTACAGCAACCTTAAAAGATGAAGGTACCACACCAGAGGTGAGAGACGAGTGTATAATATCAGTTACTATATCTGATAGAGAAGAAAAACAAGCTTTGACCAGGTGAGTAGGGAGTGGATCTAACAGGCAAGTGGAAGACTTAGATTGTTTGATAAGACCTGATTTTTCATCAACGGTTGGAAGTTCAAAACTGTTAAATAAAAACTGAAAAGAATCGTGGGAAGATAAATACAACAGATCAGATGCCGCATTGTTTTGAAGAGTTAACTGTTGATGAATATTTTCAATTTTAGTATTTAAAAAGGTCATAAATTTATCACATAGATCACTAGAGTATAGATGAGAAGGAAGGGTATCAGGTGGAAGTAGGATAGTATTTACTGTATTAAACAAGGACCTTGTATTCCCTTCATCTATCCCAATTATATTTGAATAGTAATCAGATTTAGCGGTTAAAAGAGCACTCTTATAAGAGAGCATATAATCTGTGTACATATCTTTATGAACATTAAGTCCAGTTTTAGTGTATAAACGTTCCAAGCGACACCCCTTAGTTTTAAGCAGTCTCAGTTCTGGTGTAAACCAAGGTGCAGAATGGGTAAAATCAGTGGCGGATCTAGGATTTTTTAGAAGCAGGGGCCACAATGGGGCCACCATTTACAGAGAGGGGCCAAGTTTATCGTTCAAGTCTTTGGAAACTTTAACAATAACAGCTTAAATATTTCCGTATATGTGTGTGTATGGGTATATAGATAGATAGATAGATAGATAGATAGATAGATAGATAGATAGATAGATAGATAGATAGATAGATAGATAGATAGATACACCTCTGTTCATCAATGTGCACTGGCTACCAATAGCTGCTTGCATAAAATTCAAGGCATTAATGTTTGCCCACAAAACCAGCACTGGCTCTGCACCCCTTTACCTAAATTCACTACTTCAGAACTATGTGCCCTCTAGAAGCTTACGTTCTGCATGTGAACGATGCATTATTGTTCATCCCAAAGAGGCACAAAATCACTTTCACAGACTTTTTCATGAACTGTTCCCTCCTGTTGGAATGACCTGCCCAACTCAATCCGAGCAGCTGAGTCCTTAGCCATCTTCAAGAAAAGGCTAAAAACTCATCTCTGCATCTTTATTTGACCCTCTAACTCTAGCACTCTCTATTCTAATTCTATTTTATCTATCTGACTTATTTTTATTTAAAACCACACACTTTCTTTGCACACTTTCACACAAGATCTCTTCACAAAAGACATTTTTTTAGTGCATTTATTAACCTATATAATGAGTGATGACGGTTGGTTTAAAATGGTTTACGAACATAGCTAGCAAAGAAAGAAAGAAAGAAATAACAAAATAAACAACACAAAGAAACAGCTTTGTTTCAACTAGACAGCATAGACATACTAGACAGCATAGACACCCTTACCAACACACATTTACTAAACCCATTTTAAAACGCCACTGAGTGTTTGAAACAACTTATGCAATCTGATGAGGCTTCGTATTAATGAGGCAAAAAATGCATTATTTTCATAGGTAACGGCTAGGTCTATTAGAATTGCATTATAAATATATACTATTCTTAAAAATAGCTGAGATGGCTTTAACACAGATTAACAATATATTGTCGCAATCGTGTGTTTATTGTCTTCATGTTTCATCGCTGAAAACGTTTAGATCTGCTTTATATTCATTTATATTTAGTGATGCGTGTGGAATTTGCTGGAACGCCATAAAACGTCTCTGGCTTCGAGAGTGAGTTACACTATACATTACAGCAATAATCGAATTCAGTTTTAATGATAATTAAAATGTAAAACAGTAAAAGTAACTATCTAAATTTCATCGTGAAACCGGTAATAGTTTCATTCCTTATTGCAGTGTTACCGAGCAACGTGATCTCACAGAATTCCGTGTAATGTTCACGGACTTAATTAACCTCCGAATCTGTGGTGGCATCACGGAATCGCCAAAAATTCCGTGATGGGCTCACAGAAAAAATTCCGTGATGGGCTCACAGAAGTGATACCAATGTAAGTCAGTGACAGGCATCAGCCGTGCTCCACGCACGGAAACCCTTAGTATCAATATGCCGACGCGATACTGGGAAATTTATCGTCATCATTATTGTTCAGAACTGGGTAGGTTTAGGGTAGGGGCTGTCTGGTACTCCAGTGAAAGTATAACTGCATCGGAGCAGGGACGTGCACAGGAATTTTGAGGGGCAGTTGCTCTGACCTAAAAAAAGGGCAACACCCCCCCCCCCCCCCCCCCAAAAAAAAAAAACAACAACTCACAGGCTATATGAAGGACTGAGAATAACAGGGTCTTTATTAAAATATATATACACAAAGTAGTAAAACACTGAAATACAGCACTAAATCACCTTAACTACTACCTTAACTACTAATAATAATAACATAGAAAATCCTGACTTGAGTCATGAAAATCCCTACATCAATATCCCTAACAATACCCTATCAAGTCACTGATAGGTTTCTCCAAATTTACATACTAAACATGCAAAATTTCCGTTTGTTATACCCAGTGTTGGGCATGTTACTTTAAAAAAGTAATTAGTTATAGTTACTAGTTACTTCTCACAAATAGTAACTGAGTTAGTAATTGAGTTACATCATTATAAAAGTAACTAATTACCAGGGAAAGTAATTATTGCGTTACTTTTTAAAAATGTTCAAATGTCAAATAAGTTTGGATGCCCCCAATATTAAATATGTTAAATGAATGAAATGGACACTAAAAAGAATAAATTATTATGAAACATTGTACATTAACCTACACTATTTATCTACTGACACTTAGTATCAGTCAGTCAAGCATTATAATATAATATTATGATAATTTAATATTATATGATGATAGAACTTTAGTAATTAGAATAACCAAGTATGAATGCATATTTGTCATCAATATAAAACACACTAAGGATTAATGAGCTGCTGGGTTCATGAATATTAATCACGTTGTCTGCGTTTGCTCGAATTGATTTGCTGAAATCAAAACGATAATAGGTGAGCGCCAGCCAATGAGATTGTCGTTTGCTCATTAGTTCCGCCCACTACCAGAGAAAGCGGCAGTTCTTAAAAGCTGAAGAATTCCAAATGAAACCCGTTATTTTGACAGGAAAATACAACAAAGAATATCGTTTACATGTAGCGCGTCAATTCTGCATGTTATGAAAGACTCTCTTGCTCTGTATCTTTCTTTGCGTGCGTGTGTGTGAGAGAAAGCGACGGCGAGTCGTGCGCTTCACACAGTTTACGGCACGTCAAATACAGCTACACTGTGCATCCATTCAGATGAACTGAAAAATTAAATTCTAACAATATAATATAGTAACGCCACATTTTATTGTCAGTAACGGTAACGGCGTTGTAACGGGGGAAACGGTAATTCGTTTGATTACTCGTTACTGAAAAAAATAACGCCGTTATTCCCATCACTGGTTATACCTTTCCGACAACGTTAAGTCGTCTCACCCGACAACCGCGACAATCTCCTCGTGCCGCTCATGCAGGCTCAGCTCAGGTGCCGGTCGCGTGCAGCGCTGCAGCCACGTAAACAGAGTTTGCCCTTCCCCTACTGACTTTCACTTTCCCGAATATGGAAGTGAATGAGGCTTTGCGTTTTTTTTTTTTTTTTTTTTTTTATCTAGGCTTACGTGAAATTCTGCGTCCATTGTATGATTTTTTTATTTATTTTTTTTCCACCTCGGAAGGGCAACGTGAGTCAAGAAGGGTATATGGGCAGTTGCCCGGGCAACCTGAGCAACCCCCCTGTGCACGTCCCTGCATCGGAGTCACTCTTTTTACGTTGAACCAGTGAATCCGTGCATGGACCACGGCTGATGCCTTCTGTGAGCCCATCACGGAATTTTCGGCGATTCCGTGATGCCACCACAGATTCGGAGGTTAATTAAGTCCGTGAACATTACACGGAATTCTGTGAGATCACGTTGTACCGAGAATCATATGATGCTTCCACACAGACTGATATTATGCACTTTCCACACTATTCCACTATTTTCAGCCAAACAGTTTTTGCACACCGGGTCTATGTGACGTGAGGATCTTTATCTTACTTTCATTTTAAACAAAATGCTACAGTTTTTCTATATGTCAGTGATGATTCTGAAAGAAAACGCGCTTGGAACCTAATGTAACGAACGCAACTGCCCGAGAAACCGCACGCTTTTATTTTAGAAAAAAAGTTTGCTTTGTAAAGTAGGTTCAACAGCATTAAGTTAAATAGAGCAAATTGTATTATTCATTTGAACTGGGCACAGACTGAACTTTAGACACTTACTGCAGCCTACGTTATACTCTTGCTCTCTATGCAATAAATGCACGTCCTTGAATGAGCGGTGTTTTGTAACATCTGGTAATGTCAATGATGCGGGGCTATACATGTCTCACACACACACACACACACACACACACACACACACACGTTCGTTTTTGTGAAAAGTGGGGACTCTCCATACACAGTAAAATCCCCAGTGTTAAATCAACACTGCTCAGAGTGTATTTGGTCCCACTCCAAATAGTGTTAAAGTAACACTGAAGCAGAGTTAAAGCTAATGAGATAATTAAGTGATTAATTAAATGATGATTGAGCATTAGTGATGAACAGCTGTTGTTAACAAGCAGAATCACTGAAGAAAATAGAAACACAAGAACAACAACTGACTTCAGCCACAGCCTTTGATAAAATCAACTGAAATAAAAGACATTCAATCTCTGAAGATCTCAGTAGAGGAGGATTAAACAACTCCACAAACAGCATCACCAGCTCCACTCATTAATAACCAGACTCACTTTATTTCTGTCAGACATCTACAGAAGATCTTATTGAGAATTAACTAAGGTTTGGATGATGTTTTATTGGTAAAAAAATGATGCCACCATCATGGAGGTCGGTGTTTGCTGTAGTTGGGCTTTTGACCCTATTATAAATAATTTTGCTTCTAATTAATTGCAATAGTGTTTCACTGCAAACACTTGAACATTGCTGAAACAGAAGCTTGATGTAGCAGATTACACTTTCTGCTTATAAAAGACATGACTAACCAACGTGAAGTGGTTTCTCTTACTCTCTCTTTGATTGTTGACTTAAATTCATCAACTAAAAAGAAGCCAAAAAATATATAAATACACATATAAATAATATCATGTTTTGCTGGATATATAATTACCATATTTCTACAATAATTTTGAGCTCTGTATTATACATATAGGACCGTAACATTTCAAAATTTGAGGAGTTTCAGCTCAAGCTAGTGTTCATTTTAGACATGAACACTTATCATATGATCCTCAACAGTGGTGACAATAAATATTTATACTGCGGTGCATGGTGGGAGTATTTACTATGGTGTTACCCAGCATGCATTGCAGCTTGAAGAATTTTGTTGATTGTCACCATTGTTGAGATTCATATGCTGGTTCTTGATGTCTGTGTTTGTCCATACGACACAGTTCTTCAAAACTTTTATGCATATGGTTTTAAAAGCATTCACGATAACTGTTGGCTGCAAAGTTTTCTCATACTGTAACATCAGCGGGTTAGCTGCACAAACCCAAAATAAAATAAAAAAAAAAGCATCAGCACAGAAGCGTCTACTATGTGCTCTGTGTAAAGTACTGATCGTTCTCCTTTACAACAACATATGCATTGTTGCAAAGAAAAAACTGCAACAGCAAGTCAAGTGTCAAGAGCCTAACCAAAGTAAACACTCATCTCCATGATGGTGGCATTGTTTTTGACCAATGAAGCATCAATGTTTAAACCTCGATAATTTTCAATAAGAACTTCTGTAGTCATCTGACAGAAATAAAGTCAATAATAAGTGGAGCTGGTGATGCTGTTTGTGGAGTTGTTTAATCCTCCTCTGCTGAGACCTTCAGAGATTGAATGTCTTTTATTTCAGTTGATTTTATCAAAGGCTGTGGCTGAAGTGAGTTGTAGTTCTTGTGTTTCTATTTTCTTTCAGTGATTCTGCTTGTTAACAGCAGCTGTTCATCACTAATGCTCAATCAGCACTTAATTAATCACTTAATTATCTCATTAGCTTTAACTCTGCTTCAGTGTTACTTTAACACTATTTGGAGTGGGACCAAATACACTCTGAGCAGTGTTGATTTAACACTGGGGATTTTACTGTGTAGGTGTAATGGTTTTTATACTGTCCTTACTGTATGTGCTATTGTCCTACACCAACCCTACACCTAAACCTACCCCTTACAGGAGACTCTGTGCATTTCAACTTTCCCCAAAAAAACTCATTCTGAGTGATTTATAAGTGTTTTGAAAAGTGGGGACATGGGTCAATGTCCTGAGATGTCACCTTCACCTTGTAATACCTGTCATACCTTTGTCATTATACAAATCTATGTCCTGACTTTTCACAAAAACGCGTACACACACACACACACACACACATACATATATATATATATATATATGTACATATAAATGCCTCATTCATTCATACACATGCACGTTCATATTTACAATTAAAGCTTGTTAAGATGCGGTGCACAGGTTGAATTTCAAACGACTTAACGAAAACGTAAATCTGCGATGAGTGACAGGACAGGGGCACTTCAGGGGCCAATCAGATTTCAGCGGGGGCCGGTGCCCCTCTGGCCCCACCCCTAGATCCGCCACTGGGTAAAATAAACAGTCAGAGTTTTTAAAGGTGCAAATGTATCAAGCACACTATGCAGTCCCTCGTTATAATAGGAAACCAAGTCATCCGAAGTAGAGAAAACGAAGTAGAGGGGGGGGGGGGATCACGTGACCCTACGATGGCGATGCAAGCTTAGTCTTTCGCTCTGCTCACTTTGCCACATATTATACGATCCTGTCAGTAAAATTTGAACCACTCTGCACTGGACCCATAATGAGTGCTAAGGCAGACAAAGGGGATCGGAAAAGAGAGCAATTGACACTACCCTGTCACTGACATGACCTCTCAGGTCAAGGGTCAATCAAGTCCACTGTGTTTTATGCTAGTTAGCTTTTAACCTTTTCAAATAACTGCTGTATTCTGATTGGCTGAACCTCCTGAGCCTCACTCTTAATTTCAAAATAGCAGCATGTGAAATCAGGCCAGTGTGTCACCTGGGGTCAGAGGTCACTGGTTCGTTACTGAAATTAGGAGGATAAGGCAATGATCGGTCACTCTTCAGAGACACACAGCTGTGATCTGGAGATGAAGATCTCTGTCTCCCCCTGCTGGAGATATTGAGAAAACACAGAAATATATCATCCGTTCTGCCTGCTGTTAAATTCATTACGAGTCTCTCTGTTGTCTAATACTAGGTAGTATCTCACCTGGGGTCAGAGGTCACTGCTTCATCACTGAGTTTATGAGGATGAGGAGTTGATCTGTCACTCTTCAGAGGCTTGCTTTTATGTCTTTGAGATGCTGTTCTCTCACTGCTCCTTTTATTACTCATAATTAACTAGAGACCAAGTGTGTAGAGTTTAGTAGATACGCTTTGACATGTCCTAACCGATATTCAGTAAGTACGAAATTGTCCCTAGCAATAATTTTGATCAAACAATTAAATGTATATGTTGTTGTAATTTCGTCTGCATCTGAAATAGGTCATTCCATTGAGAAGTTAAAGTAAATACGCTAGAAAAAAGTGTGGTTTCAAAGACGCACACTGTCTAATTGTCTGCTGAACATACCAACATAAAAAACCCTCCCTTTGTAAATTACGAATATGTTGACTACCATAGCTATAAATAAATACTGCTGTCATGTCCACACCAATTTCAAAATCAAACCTTCACCCCTGCCAGAGACAGCCTGCAAACACAAATGATAACATGACAATAAATCCATTATTTTGACTAAAAATGCACATAAGAGAATTGTGCCGAGTAAAATAATAATAAATAGTTACCTCTGTGTCTAAAAGTTCATTTGATTTAGGTCAACAATGTGATGATCACACAAACATGATGCCCATTGCTTTACTGGTGAAACTCTGATGGAGAAAAGAAATGAAAGGAGATGTGTTTGAGGTGAGCACAGACTCCAGCAGCTTGTGCTTTTACACATTTCCACAGTAAACAAATGAATATGCGTGTCTTCATCATGCAGGAGACTTTTGTTACAGATATTTCATTACTGATCGCCATCGTGCCAGCAGTAAACAAACCTGAAAACAGTTAACGCAGTAAACAGTGTAAATGGGTAAGGGTGTCATTTGCACTGCTTCATGCTGTCACAAGATGGAGGGATTATTCATTTACATATTCACAACATAAAAAAAAAAAACAAACAAAAAACATATACATTAAGAACTAATAAGGAAGAGTTGTTGAAAATCTGAGTCACACATTCATTCTGAAGCAGTGCTGATTCAGCCTCATTTCATCTCGTCATATCTGTATTTAGAGATTCATATCACGATTCAGCGCAGTATATTGACTGGAAGAGACTGAGAGAGAGAAAGACAAACTGGGCGATATTTCATTTAGGAAAAAGTTAAACTCTGCACGCTTAAGCAAACAGGTTGTAATAGTCTTTTACTTGAGTAAAGTTGGTTTTATATTCACACATTCACACATTTCCGCGTTCAATAACTTTCTAATTATATGTGCAATAAAGTTATTTTTTGCAAATTCTAATCAGCGACATCATTGTCAACCTACTACATTTTTTCACAATCGATCAAAATGGGCAAGTGTTGTTTTAATGTCATCCTTACTTGTGAATGTCCGCTGAATGTCCGTGTAGTGTGCTTAAAGTAATTGAATGCAGAAGTCCGAATGTGCGAATATAAAACCAGCTTTACCCAAGTTATGTTTTCCCCTCCTAAAAGTTTACTGGGACTCCACTTTTATTAAAATTAACCATCTATATGCCTACCACACAATTAGATCATGAAATCCACAGGTAAAAGCACACACAGAGCTCAATACCATGGTAAAATCTAATGTTTCTGTGGTATTTGTGCGGTTAACGCGGTTCAGTTATATTTACTTTCACTTTCGATGCGATCCGCTTCATGAGCGCCAGTTTTTGTTCTTTTCAGTGAACAACAGCAGAGTTACGATCTTATAAATACACTGATCAGGCTTTATTTAATATCGTGTCATGTTGTTATATGATGTTCACTGAACTCACCGACAAATATGATCCGTAAGAACCGAGAAGACGCCGGAAGTTAAACACCTTCATAAAGGAAGTCTGAACTCTCGGAGCTTCCTGTGGCTTTGGGAATATCGCTCTGCAGGACCTTTAATGTGCTCTTCATTCAGTGCCTGATTAGAAAACACACTAACTCACTGTACATGTCGTCTTAACTATGTGAATATATGAGAACTAATGATGTTAAATTATATAATGGTAAATAAATGAAGCTGAGCTTGAGAAATCATCCTCTCTGAACCGCATTCAGATCTCAGTGCGTTCACCGAAAACACTTGGTATAACTATTTAATTGTGTAATCCACAATACATATCTATAAAATTAGTTTAAGTTAAAAGTCTTAACCGCCAATCACAATGTGCTAAAGTAGGAGGGTCCTTATACAATCTCATACTAAAAAAAAAAAAAAAAAAACTATTCTCAAGAGTTTATCAATGTAATGGATTTTGGTATGGATATAAAATTATAAATTCATCAATGTTTGAACCTGAATGAGCAGTTCAGTATTTCTGTTTGAGTGCATTAAATCATATTCAAACACAATTTTTTATTTTTTCATGGGGTGTTAGGAGATCTTCTGGTTGGTCAAGAGCTTCTCTGAGAGAAATAACTTTAAACTGACCTTTTTAAATTCATTTTCAATAATGTGAGGATCTACCAAAATTAAACCAACCACAAGTTACAGCTTTAAAACAGCACATCTTAAACAGTGCTTGTTACAGTAAAGGAATAACAAAGTTAAACTTAGACAAAGCTATATTTAGAAAACAAAAACAAACAATCTTATCTGATATAAATCTGATTAATCATAAATATTCTAATAAATTTGTCCAACTGAGCCATCTGCGTAATACTAAAGTTATGATTGGTAATGCCCACTTCTGATAACCAAACTATTTTTCAAACCAGAGTTTATGTGTGATAATATTCTGATGCAAACACTTCTATCAGATTCTGTCAGTAGCTAGATTAAATCAGATCAGTGTAATGGTTTCTCAAACATCCATCTCTACTCGTACAATGCACATGAACACATGTGAGACTGTATGTTACTGGAGCAGATGACCTCGATTACGTCTCACACAGCGCCAAATAAACAAGATTTACACCAGAATAGATACTTACCCAGAAATGAAAATTAGGATGAGTTTGTTTCTTCATCAGGTTTGTAGAAATGTGTCTCTGCATCAGTGTCTCAGCAATGGATGCTCTGAAGTGAATGGGTGCCGTCAGAATGAGAGTCCAAACAGCTGATAAAAAAACAATCACAATAACCAGAATTCATTGCTTTTGTCAGGCAGCAGCCGATCTTTGCAGCACCGCATGAAGTAGAACAAGCCTATTGTGTTACTACCCTACAAACAAGCCTGCACTGGCCATTTACAGGCTGCCAGCGCAGGACCCCTGAGAATTTGTTCATTGGCAAAACGTTGGCCCCTTAGCACTGGCCCTGCACCAGCAGCCCTCACTTAGCCTCCAGGAAGCCCAAGCGCTGTTTAATTGAAAATAGTAAAGTCAAGGGTCAGGAACCCAACTAAAGCAAGCGCTTACCTCCATAACGGTGACTTGATTATTTTCAATAAAACAGCACTTTATCGGCGAACTTGACTGACGAGCAGCACTTGCGGCAATCCCACCGAACTCCCACGCTGAATTTCAGCAGGCTAGGGCAGGATGACAAGCGGCGACTTCCGTGCCGTGGGGGAAAAACAGAAAACAAAAAGACTTTCAAAACAGACAAAACAAAACGGGGAGAATGGGCACCACTTACTGTTTGGTCCGGTATTCTGTCATGATACAACACAAGGGAAGCGAGGAGACGAGAGGTAAACTTAAAAAAAAAAAACAGTCTTTAATTAAATCCAAAAAGGGGAACACAAGACAGGCAGAGACTCACAAGAAACAGGACATCAACGTTAATACCGGACACTAGACTCACTATACAGGGCTTATAAACACACACTAAACAAGATAATTAAACAAACACAGGTGGGACATAATTAACTGATAATGAAACAAATAAGGGAACCAAAACCAAATATGAGCATACATGAGTGAAAACTAAGTCAAGGGGAGCACGAGACAGAAAACCACAAGACAAGACAGGACACAGGTCTGACAGCTACACAGTAAAACCTCCAGTGTTGAATCAACACTCCCAGTGTACACAGCAAAACCCCCAGTGTTAATTTAACACTCTGAGTGTGGACTCACTGGACTCATATAAACACTGAAGAAGTGTTAAAAGTAACTCTGAAGCAGTGTTAAAGTGAATGAGATAATTAGGTGATTAATTGAGTGGTGATTGACCATTATTGAAGACACCTGATGTTAACAAGCAGAATCACCAAAGGAGAAAATCTAAATTTGTATGTCACCATTATAGTGGTCTGTGTTTGCATTAGATGGGATCTTGACCCTTAAATTTTAAACATTAGGTTTTGTTTGTTATAGTTGAATTAAAACAGCCAAACTAACCAGAGGAAAGATGATCATGTGGTGTTGATTATGTTTTGAACTAGTCATCATGCAGTGACCTGAATACTTACTCCTATATAGTTACTCCTACATAAAATAAATAATAATAAAAAAAAACAACGACTTTAATTTAGACACACAGACATCAAGAATCAGCGTGAGAATCACAACAATGGTGACCATCAAAAAAGCATGTTGCAGCCAATGAAAATTCATCATGCATTGCGGCATGAATAAATTATGAGCTGAATTGTCTTTGTAACTTTTTATTCTCACTACACCGTAGTTGAGATTTATACGCTGATTCTTGATGTATGTGTCTAACCTAAAACAAAGACTTCTTTCTTTTTTTAAATCAGAACAGCTTGCAAGAAACCACTACAAAATGTATAACAAATACAGTATCTTTCACTGTGGAACCACAGAGCTGTTGCAACCAATAAAGCTAATATAACTCAGAGATCAGACTCTAAATAAGCTCAATGACTCAAGTCAAATGACAATTATGTTAAAACATAATCATCACCACCTGATGACTTTTGCTCTTGGCTTGTCTGGCTGTTATAACTCAGATACAGCAGCCAAACAAAACTTAAAATTAAAAAGTCAAGGGTCAAGATCCCATCTAATGCAAACACAGACCACTATAATGGTGACATACAAATTTAGGTTTTCTTCTTTGGTGATTCTGCTTGTTAACATCAGGTGTCTTCAATAATGGTCAATCACCACTCAATTAATCACCTAATTATCTCATTCACTTTAACACTGCTTCAGAGTTACTTTTAACACTTCTTCAGTGTTTATATGAGTCCAGTGAGTCCACACTCAGAGTGTTAAATTAACACTGGGGAGTTTGCTGTGTACACTGGGAGTGTTGATTCAACACTGGAGGTTTTACTGTGAAGCAATATCGCAATGTCGATTTTCCACAGCCATTATTTTATTTAAAATAAATAATTATATTTTATTTTATTGACAAAATATTTTAGTTTGTTTTGTATATTTTTTTTTCATGAGATCAGAGAACATTTTAGGGTGTCATATGGTCATGTTACAACGTGCCCCTGAGCTGTTACAATGTACCCCACCTATGGGACATGTTGTCACATTTCACTTCCAATTTTTGAGGGTAAATAAAGAAAAACGTACACTGTATTTATGAAACAAAGTGACATATATGTACTAGACAAGTGTGAAATTACTGTGGATAAAAAAAATTATACTTTGAACATGAAGTGGATTTACACAATTTGAGAAAGTCAAAAAGTGTTACTTTGTGCCCCGCTCTCCCCTATCCTGCAGCCTTACAGATCCACATAAGGAAACAGTCAATCATACTCATTCAAATCCTTTTATAGCAGCGTTTCTCTTGCCCATGAATACGGCTTCATTGGCAGCTCGCCAAGTAATTAGCTTTTCAGTGTGTTCATCTGACCCTGCAAAATAAGAATTTTAACTACTAGGTCTTAATACACAAAAAAGGAAAATTCAAAATAAATGCTTTGGTTTATAATGTATAAACTTTTCACATTTAAATGCTGATGATGACACTGTGGCTGTGTTCGAAATGCCATACTATCATACTACTCTTACTATTTCTGCAGTATCCAGTATGTATGCTGCGCATAGTATGCAAATTTTCTGTATACATGAAATACCCGGATAACCTACTATATTTGCCAAAATCTGCTAAATATAACTCAAGTACACTGAAATCAGTACAGAAGCTGTGTTCCCAATGGCATACTATCATACAACTCCTGCTTTATTGCAGTATGCTGTGTGAATACTGTGAATAGTATGTGAATTTTCTGTATGCATGAAATGCCCGGATTACCTGCTACATTTGCTGAAATTTGATGTATGTATCTGAAGACACTGCGTGGGATACTGTTTCCCAGAACGCAACGCGCTCCACGTGACGTTTCATCTTCAAACGTGTGAGTGAACTGGAGGCGGGGAATAGTTATAAATGTAAGACTTGTATATGTACGTATATACATGTAAACTACAAACCATCGCTGTGCATGTAAAAACAATATCATTAGTAGGACATAAATTGTACTTTAATCTCTATCAAGTCAAATCACGTCACCTTTATCTCTGTAGCGCTTTATACATTGTTTGAAAGATATTAAATATTAATATTGCAGTAATATAATATATAAATAAAGTTAATATTTCAATTATACAAACAGAATTAAATTCCGCTGTCAAGCAAAAGAAACGAGTGTATTTACTCTAATGACAAATAGACCAATTTGTTAGCCGAGGCTTTTTACATTAACTCCAGAAGACACGAGTATTACTATAGTATCAGTGGCACATCGAGTAATAGACACGAGATGTGTGTTGTTGATGCTAGCGATCCGAGTTCGAGTCTGCCTTTTGTCGATCTCGTGCAACTTTTTTCCCATCACATACCAGATCAGAAAGGCATTTGTTTTCAATAAAAAATTAAGTAAATAATTGAAAAGTGGAAATTAAACGCCTCATTAATAATACCACTGTTTAGATGTAGGTAGATTGTCCCAGTAAAGTGGCGTTCATCAAATAAAATGTATGATAATTTACGCTCAATGAGTTATTGCACACTGTTTTATAATGTACTACAGTACTGAAGTATAAATATCTGCCACCTAACTACTATTTACACACTTGTTGCTAAAGAAAATGCTGCTATTTTAGTGTAAACAGAATTTATCATTAGTTGCACTTAGTGTAACTAGAATATATCACTTTTTCCAATTAGTGTAACTAACAAAACTAACTCCATGATGGTGGCATCATTTTACCCTATAAAACATCAACATCTGATCCTCTGTGATTCTCAATAACAGCAGGTGTTCATCACTAACGCACAATCATCATTTAATTAGTCTCTTAATTATCTCATTAACTTTAACTCTTTGAGGACTTGGGATTTGACTCAAGACTCGTTTGTGACTTGAAAGGAATAGGCTTGTTTGAGATGAGCAAAATCTGCGCAGAACCGGTCACCGGTGATCACCGCGAGGTGCATGCCAGTTAGAAAAGTGTCTGAGTTAAGTCCGCCTTGCTCTGATGTCATGCTGACATGTGCCAAAAAACTCTCGTGACGGCGAGGCGGCTGTGTCGGATTGAGTTGCTCTCCACCGACTGCGCTGATCAAAAGCATGATGGGAAATGACTGACGACACAGCTTGATGCTCATTGATTCAGACAAACGTAATGCTGCGATCTCTTCTAAAATGTTTTATTTTTTTTAATCTGATTTCATGCGATTATGTATTTAAATTGTGCATGAATATTCCCAAACACTATGACTGCGATCTCTGTGTGAGATATGTGATTGTTGTCATAGTTTCTATAAAAATCTAAAATACATGTTTGAATTAAAATAAAAATGGATGAATACACCTTTCGTATGGAATTAAATAGCGGGTCGAGCCGTTAATAAGGTATAAATTGTACATTTTGATTAATATCAATTAATCTATACATTGGTGATTAATATCAATTAATCCGATCAAAGTCGGATTTCTACGATTTGATTCCCTAAAGCTAAAATTTATAAATAAAGGATAAAACCCTTACAAAATTATTACATAAATTGGTGGAGAATAAAGCTGGCATTAGTTTGATTTGAAAATTCATAAACACCAGAAATATTTTATTCAAATTTTATTTTGACTGGAGTCCCATTCGTTTACATGGAGAGGGCGGGGTTTATGACCTGTACTGCAGCCAGCCACCAGGGGGCGATCATACAGCCCGCAGCTTCACTTTTAAGGACGAGTGAGACACACCCGGGCCAAACTAGTTGCATTGAGGGCTAGCTATCAGCACATAGCATAGCTTGCGGATGTCAATGCAGTGTGTTTTGCAGTGTGTTTTGCGGTGTGTTTTGAAGTATTGATGCAGGTTACACATCCTGAACTAACTCACACTATGATTTGCATATCATTTCTATTTCTCTTTTGCCCTTCCTATCTGTTATTGCTCACCTCCCATTTAAAATAACCTTAACAAATACAAACTTAAATAAACAATTGCGCTGCACTGCGGCTAATTATCATAGGAAATTAGTTAGCGATCTCACCTGTGGTTTAATAAGCATTTGTGTAAAGGTTTTTAGCGGGTATCAGTTTAATAACTGGTTTATTAGGAATTAATTCTGGGTTTTGGCCTCATTACTTTGATAATACAGTGATTAAATAAATTATGAACTGTCCCTATGATTTTACCGACATCAGTTGATGCGTTGCTATTGTCAAGCATTTGAAATTGTTAATTGAATGACAGAATTAATTACAAATTTGAAATTGATTTCATTTCATTAAGTAATTTCAGCTCCTGCTCCCACCTAGCGGTGTAGTCACGGATCAGTTAATCATAGGGGCTTTGATAATTTGACAATAACATTAAGACCTTCATTGACTATCAAAGTGTTTAATTTTCTGGCCTGAACATTTTTAATTTTCTTTAGGAGTAATTAGGATGGTACAGATTAATTTGTTCTTGTGACCTTCATGACACAAGGAGGAATTAATAACTTGTTATAGGGATCCAAATTCAATTCAAGATTGGTAATTTAATTTCATAATCCCAAATTTGAAAGTTTAATTTAATTTCATTAAATAATTTCAGTTCCTGCTTCCACATAGACTGATTAACATAACTATAAGCGCTTTTATAATTTAATGAATTATAAATTGACATCAGTGAATGCTAGGAACCTACTATCCTTGGGAAACCTAAATTTGTAATTTAATTTCAGAATTAATTATGGGTTTGAAAACTCTAATTCAATTTAATAATTAATTACAGTTCCTGTTTTCCAGATTGCAACAATAATTGCTGATTAATGAAATGTTAATTGCTCTGATAATTTGAATGATAACCATCTGTGGATTTTGATAATTGATTATCATTATTACTCTGAAATTTTTAATTTCATCAAATTTTGGGTTTGGCTTTCCTATTTCAATGATACATTACTGAACATGTTTAATCCTAATCATCCTACCAGTTTAATGATAACATCATTAAAGTGTAATTAGAAACCACAATTTCTAATTTGAAACTCTAAATTGATTCGCAATCAAGTTCTGGTCCTATTTGTTAGGCCTCATTTTCTCTTCTTCAGTTGTTTAATTAACACAGCTAAAACTTTATGGGTTTATGCTTGGCTTAAGCCTGATTGCAAATAGTGCTCCCCCTAGTGCTTGACTGGTGAAGTGACATTGCCTCCATGGTAGGCCCAGCCGTGGGATTCCGCTGGACAATTTAACTTCCCATCAAACCTAAGACACAAGAGCCTTAACCTCCCAATTAAGCAAAACCCCAGAAGGAAATTAGTTTCCTCCAAAATTTAGGACAGTTGGTTTGAGCCTATTAAAACAGCAAAACCAACCCCCTAAGCGTATCAATTTAACAGCGCCACCACGGTGACACCCTTGGTACTAATCCTAAAATTGGGAGAAACTCCTCACTCTTCTTCCTTTTCTCTGGTTTCCTTGTTGCTATCTTCTAATGCGATTATTGCTACTGTTTGCTGAGATTGTGCCTGTGGGATTGTCACAAACAGAGGACCTTAACCCTTGAACAGGTATTTGTGGAACTTGAGACGACATTTCAAAACTGTTTTCCATTTAATGTGCCCTCTGTAAGATCCTACCCTGCCAGGCTAAAACAGATCAGTAAAAACCTTAAGCACGCACAAAGGACACTCAAACTAAGCGTTGTGATGTCATTTTGCTATTAAGGGACCAGTACTGTCATTGCTATTGTTTTCCTTCACCCAGAGAAAACTAATAACAATCACAGACTTACAAAAAAAATATTTCCCATTTACAATCCTCTGACTAGAAGCACCCTTCTAAATCAGACTTAACAAAAAAAAAAAAAAAAACCAAGAGAAAAATCTGACACCAGAAAGGAGTATTTTGTTTTTGTTTATTTTGTTTTGACTTTCCCTTACAGGAAAAGGGAAGCATCCAAGTATTACCCTGTTCCTTGCTCTGTTGGTGTTCTTCTTTCCTTTCTCTGTTCTTCAGCTGTGTGACCTGCGTGTGTGTGTTCAATTTTCCCCACAGAGGCTACAAATTAGAAGCACGCCCCCAGAGGACCACAGTCACAGAGAACCACACTCAACATTAGCACACACTTTACATTGCACTCTTACACCCTGTTTGCTTTGTTTGTTTTGTTTTGGTTTGTTTTGTTTTTCTCTTCAAGGTCTGTGTCAGTCACGGTTGGAGATCCCCCTCATTCCGCCAGAACATGTCTCGCAAAACAGAACATGTTGGCCACTGGGAAGACCTAGAAACATGGCTCAGTGTGGCGACAGACAGCCTCCTCCCTAAGGCTGCTGAAACACTCAAAACCCAGACACAGGACCAGCGGGACGACAACATAACAAGCCTCATGGCACAAGACCCAAGTCAAAGCTACCGGCTCCTTAAGTCACACACTCATCGCCACCCTCAAGTTGAGCGACAAGCACGCTGCACAGCTCCAGCAGGAGTTAACACGCGCACAACGACGCATCGAGCAGCTGGAGCTGGAAGCTCAGGAACGATGGGAAAGGCCGGATGAGGTGGAACAAGGCGCCGAGGAAGAGATCAATAAGCTAAAAGAAACCCTAGTAGCTAACACCCAAGAAATGGAACAGGTCAAGGCAGACTACGTTGATCGTTCAAACAAGCTACAGTATGCAGAACAGCTACTGGAAAAGGCGAGGGCTGACTTCAGGGATAAAAACAGCAGAATCAAAGCCCTTGAAACTCACCTGGATGAGTCAAGAAACGAGATCAGCCGCCTAATACGACAGCTCGACGACCTCAGAGAGGAATCCGATAGTTTCCAAGAGGAACTCAAGCACGCTTACGAACTGCGCCGTGAGCCGTCGAGGACACGACGTGCACCGACCTCACCTCTGCCAAGCAGGACCGGGTCACCCGTTCCTGGACTGACGCATGAGCAAAAGGTGAAGGGGGTGGTGTTGAAACATTCACCAGCTCCCTCTGAAGAACTTCACGTCACGGCAGAGCCAAAAGAACCTGCCGCAACCAGCCGCAGATCGTCGCATGGCTTGGACCTGAAAGACCTCGGCAAGCTCGCCAGGAACATTGGCAAGTTCACCCCCAGCGTGCCAAATAGCCAAAATGTCCAAACTTACCTCCAAGATATCGATTTCCATCTGGAAATGCGACCTAACTTTACGGACAAAGATAGACTCTATTTACTCCGAACGACATCCAGTCCTGAAGTTCGCTGCTTCCTGGACAGGCAGCCTGCTCACACAAAGACTGATTATCAACTGCTCCGAGAAGCCCTCATTAAAGAGTTTAAAGAAGTCATGGGACCAATCAAGGCCTCAGGAGAATCAATGGGAGAGATCGTGGAACCAGCCAAGCTCATTTGGAAACTCAAGAGGAAAAAGCTCATGGGAATCTGACGGAAACTCCAAGGGAAAACGACAAACTCACCCTGGAGCAACCAGTCCAAGGAATCGACGAAAGTAGTCACAAAGATTCCAAGCTGACCGAGCTCAAACTGAATCCACACGAGAACAAAAGACACCACCGTGTTTCGACTCACAAGAGCTGATGAAAATGATGATGAAAGAGTTCTTCCAACGAAAGGAGGAGGATCGGAAGTGGGAAAAGAAAGAGAAACCAGATTCAGCCTGACTAGCGGCCGGAAGAGAAGGCAGCGACCAACTGACCCATCCAGGCACAGAAAGCAGCACTCCCTCACCTCACTCTCAGAGAACCGTAACAACCCTAACTTCAGGTGGACACGAAATCCCACGTGAAAACCTAGCAACAGAGTTAGACACTAACTCAACACTCAATCCTCTAGATCACAGCAGCGTCCAACAAACACCTGCTGACGAATCCCATCAAGTTCCTGAAAGTGCTGTCTTGGTCGTCTGCCACTCCTCCGACGAACACATCAGTCCTGATATCCTAACACTTTCCTCCCAAACTCCAGTCCCTCAACTCCTAGGCGATCTCATTGAGAAAGGTATAGCAAGAAAGTTTTACCTCTCCATCATCATTGAACGACACAGAGTCGAAGCCCTTCTGGACACGGGGGCCGACATTACTCTAATGTCTGCTGAGCTCCTCGAGGAAGTCCAAGAAGGAGCAAAAAGGACTAACAGAACCCTCAAACTCCAAAGGTGTGAGCTGAACCTCCAAGCGTATTCCCACACGGGCCTACAACTGAAACATGTGGCTCCAATCCACCTGACAGTGGGATCAATGGATCTCATTCATCCAATATATGTTTCCCCACTCAAAACATACCCACTCCTCATTGGGAAAGATCTGCTTAATCGTTTTGAACCTCTAATAGACTTCAAGCATCTAAAGATGTGGACACAAGTCCGCGAACCTCTGCCTTGCCAGTCATTGGACTCCAACGAGTCACAATGCCAAGTCACAGACACCGCCCCCAATTCACGGAATGATGGTGCAGTATCAGAACCAAGGCCTGAACCAAGCTCAAGCAGCAAGGACCAGGACCCTCTCCTCTGCTCACTGCAAGAGCCTGAACCAAACGCAGGCCCCCTTCGAATCATGACGGCAATAGATGTCCACGGCACGTCAGTGTCAGATGCGACACTAGCCCTGTGGGCAGAAAACTCAGCCATTAGCCTGAAGCTATTTAAGATATTGAAGCAAAGACACCAAAGTCTATCACATGTTGCCAAACACAGCCGCTTCCCTCTCAGTCCCTGGTCAACAACCATGGCCACCTCCAAGATCGTCTGCGCTGTAGACATACGATGGAACAACAGACGTCTGAGTCACTACTTACTCGTAGTCCCTGACCTACCTCATGACATCTACATTGGAGCGGATATCATCGTCCGGCTCAATGCTTGCATTGATACCGTAAACGACATAATATGGGCTCCCCCGTCATGTCAACTGACAACGTCAGTCAACCTCAAGAACCTCCAGTCTGGTCAAACCATGCCAGACGCATGCGCTATGATCACTGAGCAAGAAGCCAAGCAATCCAAAGCATAAAGACGCCGACTAACATATCGGAACTGCGAAGCTTTCTAGGAGTGTGCAATTACTCACGACAGTTCATCGAGAACTATGCTGACATCGCACGACCACTAACGTCCCTCCTGAGAAAGGATGAAGCCTTCAGTTGGACGGAAGCCCAGGACACAGCCATGAGCCAGCTCAAACAGCGCCTGTGCTCTGCTACGTGCCTGGCTTACCCAGACCCAGGAAAAGAATTCTATCTGGACGCTGGATTCTCCAGCCATTGCCTCAGCGCAGGCCTATACCAGCTCCATGACAAAGACAAGCGAGTGGTCGCTTATGCCAGTAAAACGCTGCTTGCTCCAGAATGCAAGTATTCAGACTGCGAAAAAGCTTTGCTTTGCACTGTGTGGGCTATCCAGCGTTTCTCTAATTACATCGGTGCACAGAAAGTCATCATCGAGACTTGTCATCAACCAGTCACCTACCTCAACAGTCAACGAATCAGAGATGGCGTAGTGACCAACGCACGCATAGCTACCTGGCTAATGACACTCCAAGGACGGGACGTTGAGGCAAGATATGCCCAAAACTACAAATCCTCACTTGGAAACGGGCTAGCGGCCTGCCAAAACTGCTCAACGGATACGTTGGACACCTCAGCGGAATCCAAACAACCGCTACAACCCACAACTGACGAATCACAGGTACTTCGAGGAGAATGTGTGTGAAGGGATGCCCACAGCATATGTCGATGGCTGCTCCTACAATCACAAGCGCATTTTAAAAGCTGGCGCGGGAGTGGTCTGGCTCAACAACGACCCTTGCCCACCGCAACAATTCAACTTAGGCCCTCACTCATCACAGTATGCAGAAATAGCCGCCATCCTCATCACGCTACAAATGGCTGCATGCCACGACATCAAAGAACTGTCCGATTCGAACTATGGCCGTCTCAGCTTCACCTGCCATTTAGCTGGATGGAAACAGAATGGATTCAAGGCAGCTAACAACAAGCCTGTCAAGCACCAGGAACTCTTCCAAGCAAGCGATGCCATTGTCACCAAACACGACATGATCGTTTACTGGAAAAAGGTTCGAGGTCATTCGCATCAACCAGGACAAGATAAAGACTTCAATGACCAAACCGATGCCCTCGCCAAACCAGGTGCATTACACGGAGAGTCCTGGACATTGCAAGCCCTCCCACCCAACCCTTCCGTAGCAGCTATTACCCGCCGCCAACACGCCACTGGCATTCAAACCCCCGCCTCCTCCCACATTGCCCTATCATCTCAGTTCGCTGCTGACGATCTCCTCACGCTCCAAACTGCAAATCCGACACTGCGAACTATGGCACTTCACATTTCCGACCCCTTAACTCATCCGATTGCCACCTCCGACCTAGCCACTTCCTCTGAGCTCCGCAAGCTCCACTCTATCAAGCACATGCTGCATCTACGAGACGGCGTTCTCATTTATGTCCCTGAGCCCCTTACTGCGCCAAAGCTCGTAGTCCCTCAGGGCCAAAGGGGGATGATGATGACACACGCCCACGATGCACCATGCGAATTCACAAAGTGGATAGAATGCCTCCCAGCTCCCAATGATACAGCAGAAACAACAGCCTGCCTGTTAATGAACCACATCTTTTCAAGATTTGGACTGCCTTTAAGGGTCAACTCTGACCGCGGAACCCACTTCACCGCCGAAATCATGCAGGAAGTGTGGAAACTCCTGGGTATACAGGCCAAGCTCCATATAAGCCATCACCCAATTTCCTCGGGTCAAGTTGAACGGGCCAATAGAACAGTGGTTAGCATGTTGAAGAAGTATGTATCCACCAATCAAAAGGATTGGGATATTAAACTTCCTCTGGTACTGATGGCCGCTCGGGCCACCCCACACCAGTCTACCGGAGTACCCCCGTTCACATTGATGACAGGGAGAAGTATGACGCTACCACTACATCTGCTGTACCAACCAGGTGACCTAAATCTCGTCACCGCCTATACTACTCACCAGTACCTGGAAGAGTTGCATCAGCACCTGAGAACGACTTTCGCCTTTGCGCAACAGAAACTCCAAAGAAGCGCGGAAGGTCGTAAAGCCTACTACGACCAAAAGGCCTCTCACCATGAGCTCAATGTCGGAGACAAAGTGTGGTACTACAGCTTTGCCAAACCAAAGCAGAACGCTTCTCATCGCATGTCAAAGAAGTTCCTACCTTACTGGACAGGATCCCACGAGATAACAGACAAGCTCTCACCTGTCGCCTATCGAATCAAAATCAAACAAGGGCGCAGCGAGCCAGTCCTTCGATGGGTCCATCGAAACCAGATAAAGAGGCACCAGGGCCCCAACCGACAGGAAAAGGGGGAAGATCAAACCCACTGACACAGACCGACAACCATATGCTCTACACCACACTAACATAAATTCTGTCGTTCTAGGAAAACATATAGCAGCCTTGCTTAAACACAACACTGAAACACTCTCCTCCGCCGCACTGCTAGGACCGACCTCTAGTAGAGAGGAGTTACTCCACACGTGACACTCGTTTGCTGCCTCACCTCATTCAGTGTCCGCGTGCCTTTTGTGTTTTTCTTTGTGTCTCTCTGTGTGTTTTTCCTTTTTCCTTCTTTCACTACAATTTCCTTGTCTACTCTAGTCCCCTCATCAAGGAACTCCCTTAGCCGATCCCTAAACTCAGGTCCCAAAATTGAGATTGACTCCATTCACTAACATTGCCAGAATCATCGGAAACCGATGACTAGTCAACACTCTAGTGATACAGCCACATGCATTAGCCTGCCCAACCAAACTCTGTGGATCACTGTCCCTAAGGGCTCGATCCTCCACATTGACGAGTTAGCATTGTATCACCTGACTGACGATGAGTATCAGGCTGAAATCGAAATCTCGCCCCTTTTTCAAACAGCATTCCTTCGTCCTCGATCCCGAATTGGAAGAAAGGATCAAGGAGGAAGGAACGCAATTAATTGATTTGAGTCTGGTCAATACAGCTTTAGAAGCTATTGCACGCCTTCCGCCCGCTGGCGCGCCGATTATTCGGTCTTGGTCTGCCGCTGACACAGCGCTTTGCATCTCTACTATTGTAGGATATGTTGTGACTTTGACACTGGCCTTCCTCCTACACAAGCGAGTGAACGCCGTTCAAGAGTCTTTCAACAAATGCACGTCAGGCGTCCCGCGTTTTTTCCGACGTGATAAAACCGACCAAGAACCCGAACCTGAAAACTCAACAAACCTGATTGAGATCACGCATATACCGTCTCGTCGAACCCTTGACAATTAATCCAATCAAAATGACCTGATTACGAATCATCCTGAACCTTGCACCCCTATGTCCTCTCAAGTTTCTAACCTGTCCATTTCCAAATTGCCCTGCACCAGGGTTCAGTCAGTGATGGAGATGTTGTTTGTGTCTTGTGTGTGCCTGTTCTCCCTGTATCTTGATCCAGCACCCGCCGACGTTCGCAAAGGGAACCTCACCGAGCAAAAGGGGGATGTGTAGAACCTGGTCGAAAAGAACGCACACACATGAGTTTAAACTTAAGAACATTCCACAGAATCTCACTCTCCATCGCAGCGTCGTAAAAGTTACAAACGACCAACACAACGCCCAAACTCTCTAAATAACTTCCTGTCCGTTCTCCTTATCTCTCATGAGACCCACGAAGCTGGGAGGAAAACATCTGGCCATCCCTTTGAAGAACAGAATCTTCAATGTTGTTCCTGAACCAGTTTACCATGAATAAAGTCGAATAAACAGACAGCACAAAGCACGTGGGATCTGGACATGTTTCAGCCCAGACCCTCCCTAAGTCCCCTGACTGCTTGTGACCATAATTCAATGATGGTATCAACAAGGAAAGACAGATATACGTTGACCAGACCTCAACAAACCTACAGCACGGTCATCCGCATGACCTCATAACAAACCCCTTTTCTTCACTGCATTCCAGGAGAAAGCCGCCTCTTTTCTCTTACACCAAAAGGAACTCTAGTTATACAAAGTTTGTTCCAAACTTTTATGGACTTTGCCCAAAAGGACAATCCAGAAAAGACTACTGCTTTTAAAGCGACTCAAGAAAAATATATATGAATGTGGTATTCTATGTTTCATTTAATCTTACTGTAGTTATCAGAACTTAAGATATTTTTAATCTATGACTTAACCCATTTAGTAGGTAAGATTATAAGTAGTCGAGACGACAAATACCTCATGTTTGATGTCTTATATATATGTATATCGATATATATATATGTATGCTTGGTGTTTTATGCTATGCATGGTGTGTTTTAGTTTGATCTTTTCTTTATAACTGTCTTTTTGAATATATATAGCCTTGTCTAGTATTAGGTCAAAGCTTTTCTCAAATGCCAGAAGTTGAACAGAACTATATGTCGATTTTCAGTCTCGTATGAATGAGGGATACTTTTATAAGAAGTTATTAAGAAATGGTCCTTCATGTGACATATTTACGAGCAGATAATGTATGCACGAAAAAGAAGTCGTGTTGGGCGGGGCTCCGCCCTACAGAGACAATGTGATTGGGTCAGACAGTGAATAGGATGGACTAAATTCTGTCCGATAAAACAGACACCCCAACTTTGAATTAGTGGGTAAAAAGAATGTAGCTCAGCTCAGAAAAGAAAACCGGGGTGAACAACTGGTTGAAAACCTGCAAGGAAACTTGGCTGAAAGTCTGGGCGTTGCCCCTCCTGATCCTGCTGCGAAACATCTGGCTGATCATCTCAAAAGACTTCAACACTCTGTCAACTTCAGACCAAACTTGCAAAGAACTTCAAAGCCTTGCCATTCGCGCGCTGCCAGGAAGCCACGAATCGTAGAGAGGATTCCCGAGTGACGTCACGCGACAACGACACAGCGCGAAAGTCGGGATTCCCTCAAGAAGTAGCCTTCAACTCAACTTCAACTCACAGCAAGTAAAACAAACAAATCTCTTATTCGCTGAAGCTGAATTGAATTGAATGAATCGTTAAAAGATAATAATAACTGAGTCTTCTGTTTGTGACGTCCTATTAAGGTTGTCTTTATTCTCGGGAAAAGAGAATAGCTTAACTTTCTTCAAACTGCTTTGATCTTGCCATAGTGTGTGTATGTGTGTGTATGTGTTTTGTTTGTATCGTACCCTAGAATAGTAAATAAACTCTCGATTCATTTTTAATGAATAGTCTGGTGCCGTGATTTTCAAATCTTAAATTATTTGCCATAGATCGTGTTACCTGTGCTCAGAGATTTCCCAATCAAATCTGTATTATTATCAACTATATGAAGAATTACTAATTTATACTGTATTAATAATCGCGGGTCGAGCCATTAATAAGGTATAAATTGTACATTTTGATTAATATCAATTAATCTATACATTGGTGATTAATATCAATTAATCTATACATTGGTGATTAATATCAATTAATCCGATCAAAGTCGGATTTCTACGATTTGATTCCCTAAAGCTAAAATTTATAAATAAAGGATAAAACCCTTACAAAATTATTACAGAAGTAACTAGTAACTATAACTAATTACTTTTTTAAAGTAACATGCCCAACACTGCCAGGTAATACTAATCCCGTGTGAATTGGGCTATAGTCTTTTTTTTTTTTTTTTTAAGTCTTACAGTTATGTGATATGTTTCTGGTCTCAAATTGTAGCTTTTTTTATTTCTCACAATTTATACAGTTTATACAATGTTGTCCATAACATTGAATGTGGTAATAAAGAGTTGGTTAATGCTTTAAACTTTATACATTTGATGGGGGAAAATTACTCTGATAAAGCAAAGTGTTAGGATCGAGTTGTGTTGGTTTGGGTGTTTTGGTTTCTTTTCTTTGTTGCAGGTTCTGTGACTGGGGTGTGAATGTAGTGCACCTGATGCTCTACATTGATATTACTGATACTGACTTTTGTGATTGTTATTTTTGGTTAATTTTGTTGTAATAAATATTATGTTTGAAGTTATTCTGCCGTGTCCTCTCCCATTATGTTACATCTCTGAGCCAGGTGTAACATATGGGGGCTCGTCTAATTTAAATTTGTTTGATTTGTTTTTGATGTTAAACTTTGTTCGTTTGATTAATTGGGTGGGAGAGACCAGCAGGTGGAAAAATTGGTTCGGAGCTTCAGTTCGTAATTTTGGTCAGCTCTGAAAAGGTAAGTTCTTGCAGTTTAAAAATTGTGTATTTCTTTATATTCCCCAGTTAGGTTGTAGCAACGCTTGGCATTGTTTTTTTGTTTTAGTTTATTATTTTTGTGTGTCAAGTCAAGTCAAGTCATCTTTATTTATATAGCGCTTTTACCAATACAGATTGTGTCAAAGCACTTAACAGTATCAAATTGGAGGACAGAGTGTCAGTAATATATAATAAGATTAAATATTTAATTTTCAGTTAAAGGCATTTCATTATTGAATTCAGAGATGTCATTGTCTAGCTCAGTTTAGTTTAAATAGTATATGAGCAATCAAATCGGCGATAATCGCTAGAAATTAGGTGTCCCCAACTGAGCAAGCCAGAGGCGACAGCGGCAAGGAACCAAAACTCCCTCTGAGACAGAATGGAGAAAAAAACCTTGGGAGAAACCAGGCTCAGTCGGGGGGCCAGTTCTCCTCTGACCAGACGACACCCACAGTTCAAATGTTTCAGGTTCTAACAATAGTAGTATTATGTAGTTAGGTATTTATTATATTTTTAGTTATATTTTTTAGTTTTAGTGTATTTTAATCGAGGTCTCTGGGGGTCATCTGGGTGTCCTGGTCTCCGCTGACGATCAGGGCTGCAGACATCATCTCTTGGTGCTGATCCACCATCTGATCATAGGAAAGAAACAGACAAATATTAGCGTAGATGCCATTCTACTTACGATGTAGCGAGTACACCGTGTGTGTGGAAGTGTTCCCGGTTCCGGTTGATCGAATTAATGCAGCCTAACAATCCTTTAACGGATTTGAATAATAGAAGCGTATTAGTGTGTTATGTGTACGCCAGGGTAAAGAGATGGGTCTTTAATCTAGATTTAAACTGACAGAGTGTGTCTGCCTCCCGAACAGTGTTAGGTAGATTGTTCCAGAGTTTGGGTGCTAAATAGGAAAAGGATCTGCCGCCCGCAGTCGATTTTGATATTCTAGGTATTATCAAACGGCCAGAGTTTTGAGAACGCAGCGGACGTGGAGGACTATAATGCGATAAGAGCTCGCTCAAGTACTGAGGAGCTAAGCCATTCAGGGCTTTATAAGTAATTAACAAGATTTTAAAATCTATCCGATGTTTGATAGGGAGCCAGTGCAGTGTTGACAGAACCGGGCTAATATGATCATATTTCCTGGTTCTAGTAAGGACTCTAGCTGCTGCATTTTGGACTAACTGTAGTTTGCTGATCAAGCGTGCTGAACAACCACCCAATAAAGCATTACAATAGTCTAGCCTTGAGGTCATAAACGCATGAACTAACATTTCTGCATTTGACGTTGAGAGCATAGGTCATAATTTAGATATGTTTTTGAGATGAAAAAACGCAGTTTTACAGATGCTAGAAACATGGCTTTCAAATGAAAGATTGCTATCGAACAGCACACCTAGGTTCCTGACTGATGAAGAAGAATTGACAGAGCAGCCATCAAGTGTTAGATAATGTTCTAGGTTGTTACATGTGGGGTTTTTAGGTCCGATAAATAACACCTCTGTTTTTTCAGAATTTAGCAGTAAAAAATTACTCGTCATCCAGTTTTTTATATCGACTATGCATTCCGTTAGTTTCTCAATTTGGTATGTTTCACCGGGCCGCGAAGAAATATAGAGCTGAGTATCATCAGCATAACAGTGAAAGCTAACACCATGTCTCCTGATAATATCTCCCAAGGGTAACATGTAAAGCGTGAAAAGTAACGGCCCTAGTACTGAGCCTTGAGGTACTCCATACTGTACTTGTGATCGATATGATACCTCTTCATTCACCGCTACGAACTGATGGCGGTCAGATAAGTACGATTTGAACCATGCTAAGGCACTTCCACTAATGCCAACAAAGTTTTGTAGTCTATTCAAAAGAATGTTGTGGTCGATAGTGTCGAACGCAGCGCTAAGATCCAGTAGAACTAATAAAGAGATACAACCACGATCAGATGATAGAAGCAGGTCATTTGTAACTCTAATGAGAGCAGTCTCAGTACTATGATATGATCTAAATCCTGACTGGAATTCCTCACAGATATCATTTTTCTCTGGGAAGGAATATAATTGTGAGGATACTACCTTTTCTAGTATCTTTGACAGAAAAGGGAGATTTGAGATCGGTCTATAATTAACTAGGTCTTTAGGGTCAAGTTGTGGTTTTTTTAATGAGAGGCTTAATAACAGCCAATTTTAAGGTTTTGGGGACATATCCTAATGACAATGATGAATTAATAATAGCCAAAAGAGGATCTATGACTTCTGGAAGCAGCTCTTTTAGTAGTTTCGATGGAATCGGGTCTAACATACATGTTGTTGGTTTAGATGAATTAACAAGTTTATACAATTCTTCCTCTCCTACAGTAGAGAATGAACGGAATTGTTCCTCAGGGGATCTATAGTGTGCTATCTGATGCGATACTGTAGCTGACGGCTGCAAGGATACAAATTTATCTCTGATAGTATCGATCTTGGAAGTAAAATAGTTCATAAAGTCATTACTGCTATGCTCTTGGGAAATGCCAACACCTGTTGATGCTTTATTTTTCGTTAATTTAGTCACTGTATTGAATAAATACCAAGGGTTATGTTTGTTTACTTCTAGAAGAGACTAAAAGTAATCAGATCTAGCAGTTTTTAATGCTTTTCTGTAGGATAGGGTACTTGTGTCTCCTGGGTCGAGTGCACTACCGTGGTGTTAGTTCCAAACTGTTTGTTCAGTTCTACGCCAGCGGTATTTGGGTGCTTCAAAGGGCTTGACTCTTGGGAGCGCATGAAGACTAGGAATAGTTAGAGTGTTTTGTTATTTGGATTAATTTGGGTAATTGTGGGAGATTGTGGAACGATATGAATTAAGTGGCGTTGATAAGTGATTGAGAAAAGACGAGGGATTTTGGAAAACAAATTGAGCGATCTTCAGATTTGAACAATTACGCCTAAACAAGTAACAGCTGGGGTTAATCCTGCAGCTCAGAAATTAGTTTCATTCTTTGGTTTGTCATTTGAGCAGCAGAAAGAGCTTATTAAAATGCAACAGTTGCATGAAAAGGAAATGCGTGATCGTGAGATAGAAATAGAAAAACGTAAATTGGATGATTTGATGAAACCGCGTGAGATGGACTTTTACAAGTATCAAAAATTAACTGCAGAGCGACAAAATCAAGAGTTTCAGTTCAAATTTGAGAGTTTGAGACTTCGAAGTGAGGGCAGATCATCTAGTGATTGCGTAGACTGTCCTTTTGATATAATTAATAATTTGAAATTGTTGCCTGCGTTTAATGAGAGAGATACAGACGTCTTTTTCTCATTATTTGAAAGCATAGCAGATGAATGGGGATGGGCTGAGACCGACCGTACAGTTATGCTTCAATCTGTGTTAGTGGGGAAAGCTCAGGATGACTGCTCTTTCAGTAGAGGAAAGAAAGAAGTATGATAGTGTAAAATCTGCTGCGTTAAAAGCTTTTGAGTTGGTTCCAGAAGCTTATGGACAGCGTTTTCGTTCGTGGAGCGAAAGTGAGAGACAGACACACATGGACGGTTTCAAGAGAGTTAAGTAACCACTTTGATCGCTGTGTACAACATCTAACATACAGTCATTTAATGAGCTGTGTGAGATGATGATTAACAGCTAAAAAACATTGTTCCCAATCAAATTGCAGTGTATATTAACGAAAATAAACCTCGCACTGCCATTGAAGCTGCATCATTAGCAGATGATTTCATTCTGGCTCACAAGAATCGATTTAGTTATGGGAATCGGGATAATGGAAATCTTCACCTTAAACAATCGCAACGAAGTTATCAAAGTTCACCTTCTCAGAGGGTGATATCTGATTCTATGTGTCGTTATTGTCTGGAAGTCGGACATTGGAAGAATGAATGTCCCGTACATAAAAGCAAACAGGGATGTGGTAAGAATAAAAATTCTGCTCCTGTGCTTTTAACGAGTTGCTTGCCGCATGCGCCTTCTGTACGCAGTACGCAAAATCTGTTCATGACAAAAAAGGAATTGTTAAATACAACACAGGGTATGCACCGTTTACGTTGGAAGGGTTTGTTTCTCTTTCAGAGGGACATGAGAGTGTACCGGTAAGAGTCTTGCGAGATACTGGAGTCCTTCATTTTGGATTCCATTCTGCCATTTTCATCCAGTTCATATGTTGGAAAGAAAGTTTTAATCCAAGGGATTACACTCCAAATATTGTCTGTTCCTTTGCACAAGATTATTTTGCAGTTCCAGTTAGTCAATGGGGAAGGGACTATGGGAGTGCGGGTTTTGCAGAATTTTTATTGGCCGCTGTTGAAAAAATATATATTGCGGTTTATTAAAACATGCCATACGTGCCAAGTGACCGGAAAACCTAATCAGCCACTGAAACAGGCTCCATTGTATCCAATACCTCCAGTAGAGCAGCCCTTTGAGCATCTGTTAGTAGACTGTGTTGGTCCGATACCTTCCTCTAAGTCGGGAAATAAATTTCTCTTGACTGTAATGTGTCAAAGTACTCGCTACCCAGCGGCTTATGTGATGCGTAACATCACTACTCAGTCCGTTGTGAAAGCCCTTTCTCAATTCATTTTAATCTTCGGTATCCCTAAGGTCATTCAAAGTGACCAGGGAACGAATTTCACGTCTAAAATGTTCGTGGAAATTTTAAAGCAGGTGGGAGTTCAACATCACCGTTCCAGTACATTCCATCCTCAAAGTCAGGGAGTGCTGGAACGGGTTCACCAAACGCTTAAGTCTCTTTTGCGTGCGTATTGCGTTGAATTAAAACGAGATTGGGAGGAAGGACTTCCATGGCCTTTGTTAGCCGCAAGGGAGGTCACGCAGTCTAGTTTGGGTTTAAGTCCCAACAAATTAGTTTTTGGGCATAAGGTGCGTGGTCCGCTTGCTGTAGTGGGTGATCAGTTAAAAGGTAAACAGCCACCACAAAGTCTGTTTGAATATGTAAATGGTTTTAAAAGATGTTTGTTTTTAGCTGGTTTAACGGAAAAATTTGGAAGAGGTGCAGATAAAGGGGTAGTCGTGGCCTAATGGTTAGGGAGTTGGGCTTGTAACCTGAAGGTTGCTGGTTTGATTCCCGCACCTGCAGGAATTGAATTGAATTGAATTGAAGTGTGTGTGTGTGTGTACTTGGATGGGTTAAATGCAGAGCACCATTTTGAGTATGGGTCACCATACTTGACAATACGTCACAACTTAACTTAACGGGCTCTCCGTTCTGCGCAAAATTTGTGGGTTCATATACTGTTGTGCTTGTACTGTCCGATCTTAATTATGAAATCGCAACTCCAGACAGAAAGAAAATAACCCAAATCTGTCATGTAAATTTATTGAAGCCTTTTTTCTCCCGCGATTGTCAACAAACTGATGTTAAATCATCTGCTGTGGTCAGTCCTGTGATTAATGGGCAGGGTCAGTTTTCTGTGGGAGAGAAGGAAGGGGTAAGGTTCTAGATGATGCTGTAATGCAACCTTGATTAAAAAATTCTGAGACTTGGGACAACAAACTCTCCAAATCTGATCCATTTATCTGTTTTGCAGCGAGCAGAGCTGTCACAGTTGATACACGAGTTTCCATCATTGTTTGGAGATGTTCCTTCACAAACTCATTTAATAGAGCATGACGTGGATGTGGGTGCTGCTTCACCTATACGCCAGCGTGTAGGATCACTCTGGTACTGGCCCATCCATCCGTTCTTTATTCAGTTTTTGAATTGCCTTTTCAACATCACAACTCTAGTTGCTATTTTCTATCTCTGACAATCTACACATCACCTGAGTGAAAGGATTGCATGGCCCTCAAACCAGTTTTTTCAAAGAAATTTTCAAAGGGAAAACCTGTTATTGTATCTAGATTGCCATGGATTTGCACCAGGCCATGAATATTGTAAACCAAAAACTTTTCACCATAAAGCTGGCCAAAGTGTTCAACAAATGAAAGCAACAGAGTATTTGCAAGGTCAATCATCTCCATTCAAAATTTTGGACTTTCCAAAATGTACAGCTACAGACAAAAGCATGAAGTTGTCGTAGATTTGAGGCTGTAGAACACTGTTCAGCACAACTGGACCCGTGTATAACAAGAACTGACGTAGCTCTGTTGCTTTCCACCTACATTGATCTGCCAGTGCCCGAGGCCTTCGAGCAAACTCACTTGGAATGTAGCTTCTCAGTGCAAGAAGTCTATCTGACACCATGGAAGCTTGAGTGGATGATATGCGACAGTGCAAGGGACCAATGGTGCTGATCCACAGGTCTAAGAGACGCCGCATTACACCCAGACAAACCAGGTGCATGTAATTGTGCGGGAAACAAGTGACCATGCCAATGCCAATGTCTGTAAGAGGTGAGTACTGGATGTGGTGTTCTTCATCAGTTGCTTGCCTAAAACTCTCATCAGTTCTGCGCTTTGCATTCACCTCAGAAAATGTCATTCGATTTGATTTCCGGACACCTGTTTGGTGACACCTGTCACATCCACGATATGCAGTGTGTGACTTCACACCTCCGATGAAGGCTCGGACAGGGGTATCGCACACAACAGAAACAACATTCTACGCCCGGGGCGTGAGACTCTATGCGACATTAGGTCCTCAGTGAACGGATAATTGAAAGTATGGGATGTCTAGGATAATCAAATATCTAAATTAATATATAAGCGATATTTGTGATCAGTTTTTAATTAGAAGTACAGTCTAAATTTAATGATCACTTGAAATCGGAGTCAGATTGAGCACGGACCTAGACCAAAATTGAAACTAAATCCTGATAAATTCAGAAGCGCAAGTAAAAGACCGAATACGCATTAAAGGGGGAAGTCGTGGCCTAATGGTTAGAGAGTCGGACTCGTAATCCAAAGGTTGCGAGTTCGAGTCTCGGGCTGGCAGGAATTGTAGGTGGGGGGAGTGGAAGTACAGCGCTCTCTCCACCCTCAATACCACGACTGAGGTGCCCTTGAGCAAGGCACCGAACCCCCAACTGCTCCCCGGGCGCCGCAGCATAAATGGCTGCCCACTGCTCCGGGTGTGTGTTCACAGTGTGTGTGTGTTCACTGCTGTGTGTGTGCACTTTGGATGGGTTAAATGCAGAGCACAAATTCTGAGTATGGGTCACCATACTTGGCTGTATGTCATGTCACGTCACTCACTCACTCACTATCTAAACCTTCGTCCAGGCCGCTGGATTCCGTTGTTTGGTCTAGCGGGTGGATCCTTACACTCCGACAAGGGAAAGTGTGTACGTCTGCTCAGACCATGACTTGACGCTAAGCAGGTTTTACAAATACAAGCGTTGGCGTGGATTTAAGCGTAAACACACTCCAAGATCAAATATGAGCGTACACACACTTTATAAATGAAGCCCTATAACACAGTTCCTCAGCATCAGTCACAGCAAACGGAGAAGATAATGTGTGTGTGCTGGAATTCACATCACACCAGTACTCTATTCACACAGTAGAGTTCAGTATGGTGTGTATAATATAAAGAATATGCAGAGAAGGAAATAAAACTCATCTAGTAATAAAAAGAGAATAGGAATACTTATAATCTAGAATTAAATGTGAAACTGACAACTAGGATAACAAGCATGCATTTATATATATCACGCTTTTATCAATACAAAGTATTACATTACATTACATTCATTACAATTTAAGTTCTCCTGGAGTAACTTGAGCTTCAGTGTGTTGATCTTCATGGAGGGTTCAGTCTGTCTCTCTCATGTAAAACAAAAACTACTGTATTTCTAACTTATTTATAGAGAGATTTTTGAGACTTCATCGTCGAATCTTTAACGTCACATGATCGAGGCAGATGTGACCACAGCAATCCAGATTGATTTATTCATTAATTTCAGACAGAAATAGTTCATGTCAGTTCTTGAAAGTTAAAGTGCAGAAACTCTTTAAATACGAGACAGACCAAGAGACAGGAAGTACAGATATGATGTCATCAGTGCAGCAGCTTCAGTGTCGTCATGGTAACAGCCAATAGGAGCAGCTGCAGACAGACAGGTGACCAGACTCTGGACCCAGCAGCTGCAGAGAGACACAGATGTTGAGATATGAGTTCTGTATCAGCAGATGAACATTTACAGAAGATGAATGGACTGGACAGAATGAGTGGATCAGGACAAACTCAGGACTGACAGAAATGAAGCTGATCTCAGCATCTACAGCACAACTCCACCCACGAGGATTTGTCTCAGTCTCTTCACTGTTTTCTCTAGCAGTGGATTTATAGGTTCAAAACTATTGTACATTAAATACTTTTTTTTATTTCTGTCCTCTAAAAATCCAGTATCCTCATATTTATGTAACATCTGATGTATAACAAGTGAACAAAATAAAACTACACTGAATAAAATTATAAACGCAAGACATTTGTTTTTGCCCCATTTTTCATGAGCTGAACTCACAGATCTAAGACTTTTTTTATGTACACAAAGGCCCATTTCTCTCAAATATTGTTCACAAATCTGTCTAAATCTGTGTTAGTGAGTACTTCTCCTTTGCCGAGATACTCCATCCAGCTCACAGGTGTGGCATATCAAGATGCTGATTAGACACCATGATTATTGCACAGGTGTGCCTTACGCTGGCCACAATAAAAGGCCACTCTAAAATGTGTGATATAATCAGGTCCCTAGTGCATCTACCAACACAGTTACTGGGTTAATCTTTTTCACATTTTCTGTTTTGGTAAACCAACGCGTCAGATTTCACTCCCTCTGTGAATAGTGAATTCTCATTATAATATTCTTATTATAATATTACCGCCTCTTAATCTGCACGTTTCCACCCACAGCGCCTCATTTTGAGGTGTACCAGACAACAGTGTACCAGTTCTAATGCCATCGCGAAAGTTCAAGAAAAGCACTTGTCTTTGAGGCTGGGACTCTAAACAGTGTTCTGTACTCATCTGTGCAGCCAGAGGAGACACGAGAGCAGTGGATTTATTACGTAATTTACTGCGTATTACGCTGCTGCCACACAGATCTAATAAACACGCCGTTTCTTTCCCTTCACAGATCCTAACCCTACATTCATGGATATAACTGAGTGTTTTTGTAGCTCGTATGTGTTTTTAACATAAATGTGTGTATTTGACAGTTTAAGTGCAATAAGACATGAAAGAGAGCTTAGAAAGCGTCTGTCAGACAGCATGTGAGCACTAAACTGTGCGTTCGCTTCGGATGCGTGTGCTGAGAAAACTGTATAACAGAAGTTTAAACTAATATGGCTTTAAAACGCATGATTTCAGTGCAATAGACATTGCCAAAAAACATGTTTGGTTTTGATTATAGAGTATCGCAAGTTGTAAAGGGACAGCTCTATTCTGGAAAAGGGGACGGGAGCAGCAGCTCATTTGCATTTAAAGAGACATGCACTAAAACAGCATGTTTCTGCTTCCACTCAAAATATGCATTTTCAAACTGATATAATAAATGATCTGTGGGGTATTTTGAGCTGAAACTTCACAGACACATTCTGGGGACACCTGAGACTTACATTACAAATTGTAAAAAGGGGCATAATATGTCTCCTTCAAAATGAGAAATTATGCTTTAAATCAAACATTTTAATTCAGGTGGTTGCTAGTTTAACAATGTACAAAAATAACTAAAACAAACTGAAATATTTTTTTTTTTTAACTTTACTGACATTTAAAAACAAAATCAACTAATAATGACCAACACACAACAAATTGGCTAAAACTTTAAAATTGAAATTAAAGCAGAAAATATTAACAAATTCAAAATATTAACAAAAACTATAATAGTATCTCAGTGATAGCAAAATAATGAACAATGATTTAAACTGAATTTTTTGAAAATGTCTGTTTGAAGCTAGTCATATATGTTTTAATGTTATAAATGCATTATGCAATTTTTTCTTCTTAATATTTGTTGTCAAGACAATGATTCTATATTTTTGCTGTTTTGTGAAATGTTTTGTGCTCTATGATTGTGTTACTATTTATTTTTTGGTGAAACTAAAATCTATTCCCCATACATGACACACTCTAGTAACAGCAACCGTTAAACAGTTAGTGTATAAACAGTGGTTTCTATAGAGTGTTCTATAGAGAGGTTGATTTGACTGATCTCTCAGAAGCTCAGTGTGTGGCTGGTACCTGTGGTGCTGGTCTGGGCTGACGGTGCTTTAGTGCTGCTGCTGCTGGTAGTAGTGGTGCTGACGGTGGAGTTCCTGCCGCCCGTCACTCCGATCTGCAGCGTGTCCAGATCCGACTGCAGCTGAAGCCTGACCCACTCCTGTATCTGTGCTGCGCTTTCATACGTCTTCAGATCGGCCACATTCACACCCAACAGACTCTTCACCTCAGGCACGATCAGCACCTGCACACAAACACAGCAGCGCATCAGCATTCACGAACGTAGCACACCTACAGATGAGGACGAGCAGACCGTTAGCTGGAGAGAAAAGCCCACGAACCACCACTGAGTTCAGAGTCTGTTCTCATATGTGTACATGTGTAATTGAAATGAATGATTGACAGGAGACTCACGTTGATGACGCTCTGCTTCAGACTCATGAATGTGAGCACCTCCATGTTCACACTGGAGTTCACAAGAGTACGAACGAAGGTCACATCAGCACCACCTGCAAACACACATACACACAGAAGATCAGCCTGACAGAAGCAGTGCGATGCACACGTGTGTCTGTGAGTGTGTGTGTTGTTACCGAGGTAGTTCTGCAGCAGCTGGTATGTCGCGATGCTAACAGTGTTTGTACTGCGTGTGTTTGTAGCGTTGAATGCGTTCTGAGCGATACTGAACAGAACAGACTTCTTCTCTGAGCTGCAGCTGGTCAAAGAGAGAGCAGAAGCTCGCCTGCAAACACACACACACACACACACACACATTTAGTTTCTAAACCTTAAAAACACACAGACACAAATTTGTCTATATTGAGATGTACTTCTATTATTTCCATATAGAGCTATTTATACATATTACAATCTAACCCTGACAGAAAACCTCCAGCAATTTTTTTCTTTTTTAACTTAACTTTTTTTTTTTTTTTTTAATGAGGATGTCCCCAAAATGAGGTTTTGAGATTTTCTTTATGAGAGCAAATTAGTCCCCAAGACATGGTTAAATTGGTGTGTTTGTGTACTCACTCCACGCTGGCGGCCGTGATGCTGTTCAGCACACTCGTGTTCAGCGCACACAGGTTCGTTCCTCCCAGCGCGTTCAGCTCGTTAGTGCCGAGAGTGTTTCCATTCACACTCAGATACTTACTGACCAGCAGCTGGACCTGAGAGAGACACACACAACAGCACACTGAAGTACTGTACACTCACTCACATACACACACTCTCTCACACACACACACACACACACACACACACACACACACACACAGTACCATCTCTGCGTCCCAGTCTCCGTTGCGTTGGTTCATCAGGACGAGAGCGTGTCAATCTTCGTCACGTTCCACTTTCTGACATCATCGGGTGTGGCCGCACGGGAGGCGGAGCCTAAAACCTGCAGCACCCCATCAGACAGTCCGCCCGGATACGCCTGAGGGGCGGGACACACATGTCTCTATGGCAACTCTGTGATTGACAGCAGGTACAGCAGTGTTCAGGAGTGTGTTTTACCTGGTTGAGTTTGTCCAGGACAATCCGCTGGTAGCTCCTTTCGTAAACTCGATCGGTCACCGCCTCCAGGTTGTCCTTCAGCGTTTGGACGCTCAAACAGGCGTTAAACTGCAGCACGTCATACGCAAACGGAAACATGTCGCTGTACACCTGAGTCTGCCGGATCTGTCCCACAGTGCATGCTGTTTCTACAGGAGCACACGAATACAGCTTCAAATATATCATACATGCTCATTTAATGAAATAAAAAACTAAATGTCAAGATTTCCACAAAAATATTGGCGGCACAACATTGCTAATAATCAGCAGCAAATCAGCATATTAGAATGATTTCTGAAGAGTCATGTGACACTGAAGACCAGGGGTGTCACGATCAATCAAACTCTGGAATTGATTCTGAGCTTAGTTTTTAACAGCAGATGGTGCTCGAACACTCAAAGAAGAGCACTTGTGTGTTCATCTAAGTGGTTAAATGTACTTGCACCTTAACTTTTATGACGCAGGATTAATGGAAACAGCCCACTGTGAACTCTCTTGTAATGCACTTCAACCTTTTCAAACTTACGCACCACTTCAACCTAAAATAAGCATTCGTGTGTAAGGAGCTGGAAGCAAGCAGAATACAGCTGTTTCTAAAGCACACAGTGCCATCTGCTGTTAAACACTAAACTCAGAATCCATGCAAGAGAGAATCACCAGCAGACTTATCGTGACCCTACTGAAGACTGGAGTAATGCAGCTGAAAATTCAGATTTGATCACAGCAATAAATTACATTTTGACAGATATTCACATAAAAAAAAGTAATATTTCACTGTTTTCACTGTATTTTTGATCAGAAATGCAGCCTTGCTGAGCGGACTCTTTCAGAAACACTGAAACATCTCACCGACCCCAAACATTAGTGTAACAGCAGTTCTGTGGTGTTTCTGCAGTGATCCTCACCAGCAGATCTCTTGATTTTGACTCGTGAGATTTTGTTGACCTCGTTCATCATGTTGAGGAGCTTCATCTCTGAAGCTTTATCATTCTTCTTCAGGTCACGAATGAAGGTCTTCAGAAACCTCTGCTTGTTGGCCTGACAAACACACACAGAGAGTTATGGCTGGAACACGCACACACACACACACAACACACACACACACACACACACACACACAGCCCCGTGTTCCTGTCACTGGAGCGGTTCCTGCGGTCGCACCTGTGAGAATTTGCTCCAGATGTTGGAGGTGAGGTACAGCGGCAGGAGGCCCAGGTTCTCCAGCGTGGTTCTGTTCCAGCTGTCTGAGGGTCTGAGAGGAAGGTCTGGCGTCAGTCAGAGCTCGTATAACGCAGATCCGTGTGACATACATGTGTGTGTGTGTGTGTGTGTGTGTGTGTGTGTGAGTGAGTTTGTACCCGTAGCTGGTGTTTCCTCCCAGCAGGACGCTCTCCAGCGCAGAGATCTGCTGGCCGATAGATCCACACACTGCTTGAGTTTCTCCAGCACATACGAGTCCGAGCTCTGGATGTAATCAGCGCTCAGAAAACAGCACATGCTGCCCAAAACCTCCAGCTGATCCCGGCTGATCCTGAAGCCTGAGATTCCCTGAAACAGACCAAACACCACAGCAGCATCTGTCAACACTTGCTTTTTAGTCTAATTGGAGTTGTTTTGTTTCGTTGACAAATACACTCAAAAATATATAGGCCCAAATTTAAGATTCATACATTTGAATTGCATATAAACTTCTGTCCATTTAGATTACATAGTTTCAACAAAGACAAACTAATAAACTTTGTGATGCATATTTGTCAGTCATAACTTTGTTTGGATATTTTTGTACTTTTTATATTTTCTGTTTGTTTTTTTAAGTAAAATTCTAATAGGCTTAGTTTAAATGTTAGTTTTAGCTAATGATAAACCATACATAAATATCAAACATAAATAAATGTGTTGGTCTGATTGCTTCTATTGTCCTCATTTGTAAGTCGCTTTTGATAAATGCGTCCGCTAGATGACTGAATGTAAAACAGGTCGTATTTCTGTACAGCTGATCCCAGCTGAATCTTTTCAAAATGTCTTGTGTTTTCAGCTCTTTGTTGCCCCGTGCCAACTGTTTTGAGGCATCAAATTTGAAATGAGCTCATTTAGTGGATAAAAGCGTAAAATTTCTCCGTTTAAACATTTGTTGTGTTATCTACTGTATGTTCTATTGTGAATAAAATATTGGCTGATGTGATTTGAAAATCTTTTAGTTTTCATTTTATAAAAAAAAAAAAAAAAATTATATATATATATATATATATATGTAATCTCATACATTTTAACACTTAACAATAAAGTCCCATTAGTGAACATTTGTCAATGCATTAACTAACCATGAGCAGTACATTGGTAACTGTTAATATTACTTAATGGACCTGAGCTGAGCTAACTATGAACAGATACAACTTTTGATTTTAATAAAAGTTTTAATATTACTAAATGTTAATATTAACATGAACTAAGATTAATAAATGTTTTGGAAGTATTTTTCATAGTTAGTTAATGTTAACAACAGCATAATGTTTTGAGTGCAGAAATCTGACCTGCTTCATTAAAATGTGTCTCACCAACATGCATCATATTTAAAAGCATATGCATATTTTAGTTTAAATGCACAGGAATTGTATATGCATTTCAAACAGATAAATGTTCAATTTAAGCCCAAATCTTTTTCTGAGTGCATAGATGGATCTAAAAACTTTTGATTACCAGACAGTCCCTGGCGTTGTTGAACAGCGTCTGCTTCTTGAAGGACAGTGTGCCGGACAGAACAGAGAAGTTGGCCGTTCCCAGAGAGGAGAAATACGAGCGGCACAGAGATCTGTTGATCATCGCGTAGCTGAAACACAGACAAACAAACACATGAACTCCCTGTCCCTGAGACTGACGGCATGAGTGTGTGTTTGTGCTTCAGACGCACTTGTAATAGATGAGCACTTCAGTGGGATACTGGGAGAAGGCGGCGAGATCGGCGCTCTTGATGTAGTGATACATGCAGGTCAGCTGAAGGAGAAACACACACAAACACGCTCACACTCGTCACACTGATTCTCCTGCACATCATCAAATCAATTACTCAACAAGATATTAAACTTGCTATATTCAAAGATGCAAACCAGCCTATTAATTCTACTGTATTATATTTATGCATTCAATTCAAGACGATCATGCTCAAAATCTGCGGTTAAACATGTTTAACACAATCTACTCCATGTCTTCTGTCGTCTGATTGATAGTTTAGAGGATTTTTCAGAATAACTTTGATTTTGTAAGTAATATTTCAAGACCAACACATGATTTATTTAGTGCCCTCAGTGTCACTTTCCATCCTGTCCTTGAGCTAAATATCTTTAAACTAATTAAAGATACTTCCTGAATGACATAATCCTCCAGGAAATGACATGATTTTGGAGGGAAACAGACATCAGCATTACCGATGGATCTGATGGGTTCGGTGATGTTTTGTGGATGTTGAATTTGAAAATACCAGCATTTTTCTTGAATAAATGAAGGGTCTGATGCGGACCAGAGCAGACTGATCAAAGTCTGTTTTTGTAAGGTTTCATGAGGTTCTGCAGAATGTGAATGACAGTGTGCTTGTTCACCTGTGACTCCTGCAGGACGAGCGTCTGATTGGCTCGTCGTTTGCAGCCGCGGATCAGATTCATGACTTTACTAGAGCTGAAGCTCTGGATTCGTGAACAGGTGAAGCCCTGCAGCACCTGGAAAGACATGCTACACACACACACACACACACACACGTTAACATGGTCAAAACTACAACATCGTCTAATCTGACTAATAAAACTCTTCACTCACTCCTCCGGGTTGCTGAACTGCGCAGCGACGGTTTCAAAGATCAAAACGGCCTGAGAGGAAGAGAAATTCAACCATCTCATTATTATCATTTAACATATAATAATGACATTTGGGCTTATTATTTAATATTAATGCCTGCAGCACCTGCTCGTGTTTCCATTTCTTCTGGTTGACGGTCTGCACAGCCGCAGATGATGATGACACGCCCAGCAGGAAGACGCGTGGGATTTCTGTGGCCATGAGGTCAGGAACGTTTGTGATGACGCTGTCGGACGAGCTGCTGACGGAGATGATCTAAAGAGAGACGGAGAGAGAGAGACGTCACGAGACGAGGCTGAGACCAAGCGGAGACGTGTGAATGTGAGCGAGAGTTACCTGGCTGACGATGGTCTGCTGGACGATAACAGGTGCGCCGATGACGTTGGTCACGAACAGTTCAGATTTAACTGCCTCAAGGAAGATATTTCCTGAGATTAGGCTGATGATTGATGTCTGAACACCGATGATCAGCGAACCCAAGTTCTGCAGACTGGCCACACTATTAATCTGCCACAGACACACGTGTGTTAGTACATCTAAACTATACAGCAGACATAAGCGAATCAAACTGTACGAAGGAGTCATGAATCACTGGTTTGTTCAGCAATACTGATTCATTCAAGAATGAAACGAGCAACTGTCTCTCTATTCAATTAATCATTGATTCAACTCATTTGTTTAACAACACCGATTCAATCCAGACTGAAATAAGTGACTGTGTTTATGAATTAATCATTGATTCAACAACAGGAATACATTTCAGGAAGAAAAGTCTTATGATTCCGTGAATCTTTGATTCAAATTATTTGTTCAACAACACTGATTCGCTCAGGAATGAAGCAGCACTACTGTGTGTTCCTGAGAGGCACATGGCGTGTGATTCGGTGCGCTTTGAGAGGTGTTGGTGGTGTGTACCTGGTAGACTCCAGACGACAGCAGGGTCTGGATGATCATCATGGCCTGATCGAGGTTCCAGCCCTCAACGAGTTTGAGCACAGAGAGCGCATCGAGCAGCACGTTCCCTCCGGCGCCGCTGATCTGAGCCGTGCTCAAACCCATGGACGACTGACCCAGAGCCTCGATGGCGTCCACCGTCAGAACCTCCGCGTTACTCGCCAGAGCCGCCGACACCTGCGCACACACACACACGGGTTTAGCTCAGACAGAGCTGATTTCTGCTGATAAACACACTCAAACAGTCCTGTACGTACTTCAGGTAGGACGTCGGTGCAGTTCTGATGGATGCTGGATGAGATGTTCTTCAGCTGCTCCGGACTCAGCTGAAGGAAGGAGCTCGCAGGAGCCAAGCAGCGGAACTTCAGAGGAAGACTATGAATGAACACAAGCAAACGTTAACCAGCCTTGGTTGGTTTACTGGTCTAAACTGATCTAAGTTAGATGAGATGGTCCAACAGACAAGTGGCCGAAACCATCAAACCAAACCAGTCTTTTCAGCAGGGGAACTTTTCAAATGATAGTATTGTAAATAAGGATTTCCAATAACTGACTGCCAAACTTCAGACAAAAAAACAAAAGTGTGTTATGTGAGATTTAAACTAGCCTTGGTTTGATGAGAGCGGCTCATGATGGATTTAAATGACTTATGTACACTCTGAAAAATGAAGGTTCTTTATTGACATTGTTGGAACCTTTATATCCAATGGAATCTTTCATCGCACAAAAGATACTTTATAATGGAAAAGGGTTCTGAAACTACACTTCACACTAAGATAAAATGGCTCTACTAAGAGCTGTTGACAGAAAGGTTCTTTGGGAAACCCAAAAGGTTCTTCTTTATGGCATCCCTATGAGATCATCGTTTCGAAACATTCAGTTTTAAGAGTGTAGTTCAGTAAGAGGTGATTAAGGCTGATTATTGGGAGTGTTGTTGGCGTCTCTCACTAGTAGGCACTGAAGGACGGATTCATCTCGAACAGCAGAGTCACATAGTACTCCAAGACGTCATCAGGAACGCTGATCTGACTGAAGAGCTGCAGGTTCTCCAGGTTCATTAGGAACGGCTGAAAAACAAACAGGTTTTTGAGTTTGGAATGACACGAGGGTGAGTAGAAGATACAAACAACAGAAAACAGATCTAAGTTCTTCAGGTTGACACACCTGAATCGAGCCAAACTTGAGGAGGTCGTCCAGTGTGATGAAGCTCACGAAGACGGAGATGTAGTCTGCGAACCAGGCGGTGGAGTTGAGATCGGGGTTGGAGGTGTTATAGCATTTCGGAGTTGAATCTGAAGCTGAGAACACAAACACAAACACAGCAGCTCATCATCAGACAAACGCTCATTATCCGTGCACAGCAGAATCAATCATGCAGTCAGTCAAAGTGACTCACAGGTGTTAAGGTAGACCAGGATGGTGTCGTAGATGTCGCTCTGAGAAAACTCCGCTGCGGTGTAGTTGTATGTAGCCATCGCTGAAATACTAAACAGAGAAGCGCACAAAATCTGCCATCATCAGATGTCTTTGGAGGAAATCTAGTTACATTGAGCAGCTCGGGTTGAGGCCCAAAATGATTCTAGTGAAATTTAAGAACAAACTGACATGACATCATTTTGAACAAAATCAGTCCAAAACAAAGTTGATTTGTAGTTTGTTTCTGGAGTTTTTAATAACAAAGTCTTTATGCTACTGAATCACATAGTAGTAAAAGGTACAGTCACATTAACCACAGCTCTGTGAAATCCATTCATTCTATTAGAAACCGTGGAGTTTCATGTTGGTCACTCAAAATCACCTACAGAAAGCTGCTTGGATTGAAAGGGACTTCTGTGTGAGCCGTGCGTCATACATTACTACACAACTGAGAATAGACAATGGACTTTTTGCGCGCAATATCTCTCCAGAATTTCTGTAATGTCACTGTTCTTTAGGCTTGTATTTGTTGATTCACAATGTACAAGTGGAAAACGAGCTACTCACAACTTCTTGAAGGGGAGACAGGAGGCGTTTCGCATGACGTCTGGAGCGATGAACTGTGAGGTGAGGAGAGGCAGGTACTGAACGAGTCGAAGATCAAACCACTGATTCACCTCAGACTGACTTTCCACCTTCAGAACCTGAGGCCAGACGCAGGACAACACCTGCCGGGCCAAACCGCCGGGCAACAGCGGCTCCTGCGGGACACAGAGACGCTTTTTCAGTTACTGCAGTTAGGACTGTGAACCTGTGCTGCTTTGGCCACTTCACAGTAAATGAGTGTAATTCAGGAGCTGCTAAACAAGCTGAGCGGCTAATATACGATTATTATATTATATCAGATTTAAATCTAGAGGATAATTACATTAGTGTATGAGTGAAAGATGTCCATACCGTCTGTAAGTACTGGGGTGTTTTTGGGTAAATTCTGAAAAGTGGGCAGATTAGGGTCACATCATCCACAGCATTGGGCCGGTTCAGGAGACTGCTGACCTCCGCTGGAGACATCGACTCCATCAGCTGTGAGACGACACACATGTCAAACAACAGCACAACTTAATATAACTCAATACGAAGAATTAAAGGGGTGGTTTACTGCGATTTCACTTTTTTCATTTTAAATAGTGTGTAATGTTGCTGTTGGTGCATGAACAGTATCTGCAAAGTTGCGGCGCTGAAAGTTCAACGTAAGCGGAGATATCGTCTTTTAAAAATCAGGAAGTTTAATGCCTACAAAAAATGACTCATACGGGACTACAACGAGATACTTCCCAGGTTGCATACGAAATAAACCCATCAACCCCTCCCTCCAGAACATGCAGAAAAGGGGGCGAGGCCATGTTCTGCGGCTTTGTCGAAGAGGAAGAGTTATAGTGGAGAGTTGTAGCCGTGCCGTCGAAACGGTGTTATTTTCACCCAGCTGTCAGGTCTTCTGTGTTCGGGCTTCCTACGGACGCTGTAGTTCATCAACAACGGTTAAAATTTATGTTTGATTATGTTCCTGACAATTACAATTAGGGGTGGCACGGTACATGAAAAAACACCCGAACCGTTCGGTTCGCTTGTCTCGGTTTGGTTCGTGTGTGCGTCGCACGGTTCGACGCATGCGCAGTGTAGCCCCGTGCTCAGACAGTTTTGCCTCAGACAGTTTCGCGCGAACATACATATAGACTATGTGCTGATTCTGAACGCGTCTCTCACGTTGACTGAGAAGGGAGTATACTTTAAAGGCTTGCGCACTCAACTGTTTGCGAAAAGGAGCTTTGTGCTCGAGTATCCTAACGTTACCTCTCTCATTCGGCACAAATCCAAATATTGCATAATATTTCCATATTTGCGATGTAACGTATCTGAATGCGAAACTATAATTTATTATGTAAATGATAGGCTTTGTACTTCAGTCGCGTTCCAACGGTGACACAGAGGCGCGCGCTCAGATGTTTGGCTCACTGTATTTTATTTTGATAAAGTACCAACTGTGCTGTCAAGTTAGCAATGCTGGAACTGATGTGTTTTGTGTGTGTGTGTGTGTGTGTGTGTGTGCGCGCTCCACTTCAACTGTTTCCTTACACCAGCAGAATCAACTTTTAACACTTAGTGTCTTATTAATAATCACTGTATAAAGGTCTGCTTTTATTTGTGTACACTCACAATGAAAACAAAACATTTCCGTTGTACAGAAATCGTACCGAACCGTGACCCCCGAACCGAGGTATGTACTGAACCGTGACATCTGTGTACCGTACCACCCCTAATTACAATCCTAATTCAGCTCTCTGTGCTGCGCATTTTACGGAAGACAGCTTCCAGAATCTACACGAGTTCAATGCGGATTCACACAGAAACTAAAACATGGAGCAGTTACAACTTTAAAACAGCAGCAGCAGTTGTTGGGCCACAAACTGTGAGTAAGATTTCATCATTTTAAATGTATTTGCATGTATAATTTCAGACGTAATGTTTTAGTTTTATCAAGGACGTAAACAAATGCCAACACTGGCTTTAGTAGCCAGTTAGTTAAAAGCTATTTCGTGTGTCTTTGACAAACGCGTACAAACATTTTGGACCCGAATTTGAAATTATGTACTAATTTTGTAAATGTATTTTCCATGTATACTTTATGACGTAATTTTTTGATTTGATCAAGAACGTAAACACAAGCCAACGCTGTTTGGTTAGTAGCCAGTTAGTTCGATGCTATTTTGTGTGTATAAGACAAACGTGTACAAACTTAAAAAAATGATATGTAATCACAACAGCAAACTTCATTCAGAAACGTTTGTAAGAGCCGTGCTTGCGGAAGTTCTGCGTGACTCTCTTCATTACCGCTTTCTGGGTCTGATTCTGGCTCAAACTGATACGGCAATATTGACACCATTATTTACATTTGACCGGAGCACGTGCAGCTGTCGCTCGTGAAGGTAATGGGCGTGACGTTTCCGCACAATGTGCAGTACGCAGTTTAGCCAATCACAACACACCGGCCCAACTAACCAATCTGAGCCCGCTGCCTGTTTCTGAGGGCGTGGTTTCAGAGAATCAGGAAGTCAACCGGTCGTTCAAATGACAGAGGAGAAAGCGGCTTACAATAAAGGTGAAATATATGAAAAATAAGGCGTTTTTTAACAAACGAAACACAAAGACATTATATTGCACCCCATAAACACAATCAAGCAAAGAAAAAAAGCAGTAAACCACCCTTTAAAGGTGTGCTTAGTGATCTGGTGCACATTTAACGGTTCTCAACCTATTGACTCCCATTGGCTACAATAGCATTCAGAGGCTCCCCTTTAATCATCGTCCAGATCCATGGTTGAGTACCACCGGTTTAAAGAAATTATTATAATCTACAGCAAGTCGTTCACGGACTCTATACTGGATCAGTAATCGGCAGATGGAGGGGGTGTGATCTCTGACCTCTGGCACGCGAGCCGGCGGCATCAATGACAGGAAGGTGGTCAGATTCGGGAACTGGAAACTCATGAAGGAGGAGGTCAGGAAAGCGTAGTAGCTCTGGTTAGCATAGCAGCGCAGCGCAGCGGGGCCTGTGGAGATAGAGGGATGACGGGTGAGTGGATGGAGGGATGAACACATGAATATGGATGGATGGATGGATGGACACCTGTGAGAGAGCCGAGGATCAGCTGGTAGATCTGATTTTGTGTCTCCGGCTGGAAGGTGGAGCTGGACGAGTTCAACAGCTGGACCCTGGAAGAGCAAACAGCAGTGAGCATGCAGACGGGTTGTGGGTGTGTGTGTGTGTGTGTGTGTGGTGTGTGTGTGTTGTGAGAGAGAGAGAGAGAGAGAGAGAGACTTACGCCTGCTGGCTGATGGGACAGGGTCGCTGCTGGACGATGCTGAAGTAGGACGTCACGTGTTGGACGGTGATGTTGGCTACGAAGGAAGGCAGTATGTTCAGGATCCAGATCTGCAGAGCAGCGTCTGGTAAGGTGGTCAGATTGGCCCTGTCAAACACCTGCTGCAGAAACGCCTCCTGCACGGGGGACGGGAGGACCACGCCCTGCGTCTGACAGACACAGATCACAGCCAATCAGAACACAGACACACCTCAAACAGCCAGTCAGAACACAGATACTCCACAAATGGCCAATTAGAACGCAGATACTCCACAAATGGCCAATCAGAACACAGATACATCTCAGACAGCCAATCAGAACACAGATACTCCACAAATGGCCAATCAGAACACAGATACACCTCCGATGACCAATCAGAACTAGGACTTCAAATGATTCAATGATTCTTTTTTTAAACGATTAATCAGACAGTTGTTTCTGTGAATAATCAATTTAGTGAGTAAAAGGCCAAATTTTACTTTGATTTGTTGGAGAAAAAAAAACAATTGGAACCCAGATACACCACCTGCAGCCAATCAGAGAGAAGAGTAGGGCATCTGAGCTGTGACTGGCTGAGAGTATGTTGATGAATAGTATGTGTTAGGTGTGGTGTGGTGTGTGTGTGTGTGTGTGTGTGTGTGTGTGTGTGTGTGGTGTGTGTGTGTGTGTGTGTGTGTGGTGTGTGTGTGTGTGCTGTGTTCTTGTTTATGCTACATTGAGGGGACCAAATGTCCCCACAAGGATAGTAAAACCAGTAAATGTTGACCTTATGGGGACATTTTTTAGGTCCCCATGAGGAAACAAGCTTAAAAATCATACAGAGTGAGTTTTTTTTGAGAAACCATTACGCCTATGGAAAGTCCCCACAAGGATAGCAAAACAAACCTGTGTGTGTGTGTGTGTGTCACCTGTAGTGTAGTGGAGAGTGATGAGAAGAACGCAGTGAACTGAGCGTCCGGCACGTAGAGCAGCAGATTGTTGACCGCAGCGGCGCTGGACAGGAATCCAGGAGAGCTGGACACCTCCACTAACTGCCTCAAGCTCAGCAGACCCAGAGTGTCCAACTGCACAAACACAGAGGAACACGTCAACACACGCATCTGTACACACTACGTGTGTGTGTGTGTGTGTGTGTGAGTGAGTTCGTACCACACTGAAGCTGGGGTTGAGCGTCTGCAGGTCAGTGACTGTGGTGAGAGCAGAGAAACGTCCAAAGCTGCTGATCAGCCAATCACCGCTGCTCTGAGAGACGTTCACACACCCTAAACACAGATCAACACAGCTGACAAGCCTGGTGTGTACCAAATCTACAAACCTGGTGGGTGGGTGGGTGTGTGTGTGTGTGTGTGTGTGTGTGTGTGTGTGTGTGTGTGTGTGTGTGTGTGTGTGTGTGTGTGTGTGTGTGTGTGTGTGTGTGTTTGTTTTTGTGTGTGTGTTTTTGTGAAAAGTCAGGACATAGATGTGTATAATGACGAGGGTATGACAGGTATTACAAGGTGAAGGTGACATCTCAGGACATTGACCCATGTCCCCACTTTTCAAAACGCTTATAAATCACTCAGAATGAGTTTTTTTGGGGAAAGTTGAAATGCACAGAGTCTCCTGTAAGGGGTAGGTTTAGGTGTAGGGTTGGTGTAGGGCAATAGCACATACAGTAAGGACAGTATAAAAACCATTACGCCTATGGAGAGTCCCCACTTTACACAAAAACGAACATGTGTGTGTGTGTGTGTGTGTGTGTGTGTGTGTATATATGTGTGTGTCTATATGTGTGTGTGTCCAACCTGCAGTGCTGTTCTGAGAGAGGAAGACTTTGATGAAGTCGACGTAGATATTAGCTTGTGTGTCGGTGGACATGACGTCAAAACTCTGACTGAAGCTCCCAACACTGTGAAAAAGACCAAACCTCAGAGCTGTGTCAACATATGACGTATGTGTACAGTGTGTGTGTGTGAAACTCACACGCTCCTGTAGGTGTCACAGCTGAAGTCTCTGGTGGACAGACAGGACAGGAACGTCTCGGAGGCGTGGGGTAAAAATGGGCGGAGCCTGGAGTTAAACCAGCGCCGGACGAACGAATCATCTTTCAGATTGGCAGAGCTGAAGGAGCTCAGTGTGACCTCTCCAATCACATTCAAGAATGACACTGCGGGGCGGGACTTATTCAGCCTCTGATGGAGACACACAGTTCAATGTTACTTTCTTGTCACCTGCACTGTGTACAAGCGGACAGCGGGGAGTGTGTTGTCGTGTACCGTGATGGCGAGCAGGTCGAGCGCTGGACCCAGCACAGGGTTGACCTTCTGCGTGAAGAGCTTCCACGTCTCCTCGGACACGTTCTCATTCCCGCTGAGACCGCATGACAACACCGTCGCTAGGTCCTGTGAGCTCAGATCTGTCAACTGAACACACACACACACTAAACACATGTTTACAGAGACGGAGTGTGTGTTCACACGTCTGTGCACGGTGTGTTTCACGTACCCCTGCACAAGCGTACTGTGTGATGCTGAATTCACAGAGCCGACTGCCATCATGAGACGAGCCGAGATACGCCGACAGAGCAGAACTGAAACACACACACACACACACACACTTATGAGTATGACAGAAACACCTCAACCGGCAAATCAGAACACTGATTTAGCGCTGAAACTAGGGATTATTTTGATAGTCAATTAATCAGCTTATCATTTCTTTAAATAATCAGTTGAAAGTTTGTCTGTTTGAGATATAAATCATATTGAAGGTGTTTTCACCTGTTGACGCTCCTGCACACTGTGGTTTCTGAGAGAGAGAGAGAGAGAGAGTCAGCTCACACAGCACATGATTACAGACAGATATAACCAAACAGAGACGATCACTAACCGTTCACTGGTGTGACGCCGCACTGGAGGAGACAGAAGAGACACACGTGAGCATCACACGAGCTTACATCAGCAGCATACTTTTAAAAAGAGTACTTATTATGCAAATAATACACTCAAGTGCAAAGGGAATGTAATATTTTCAGACACTTACCTGCAGGTTATTTCCAATGCATTACAGTTTTACAATTTTTTGACCCACTTAAGTACATCTTTATAGAGTATGTAGTTTCATTATTACTTTCACTGTCTTTGAAATATGATTAAAGTACTGCTGAATTTATGATCAACTAAATACATTTTAATGTCATTTTGTATATCATGTATTTAAATATAGGTGTAATGATGAAGTAGGTATTAAATAACACAAAAAATATAATCAAGTACTTTACATGTGCTCTAGTATGTTAGTCAACACATCAAAATAAGCGTACTTCTTTAAAGCATGACAAAAGATTATTAAACCATAATGTTTTGAAATGCACTTTTAAATGTACTGAAATGAAAAGTATAAAAGTGTACTTAAGTGTGTCGAGAAACAGTCATGAAAGTGTCTCTCTTTAAGTACAGTTGTTTTTGTTTGTTTTTTAAATAGACTTTTAAGATCTGAAGTACACTACAACTGCACAATCAATACAATTAAGCGCACGTCTTTTTCCCCAGGACACCGTCAACACTCACCTGTCTGCTGGAGCTCACACAACCTGAGACACAGAGAGAGAGACACTCATGAGTGTGTGTGTGTGTGTGTGTGTGTGTGTGTGTGTGTGTGTGTGTGTGTGTGTGTGTGTGTGTGTGTGTGTGTGTGTGTGTGTGTGTGTGTGCGCGCGTCTTAAAACAAACGTCTCATCATAGTCAAAGTGCTCTGGACTCACCCTGCGGCACGTTCTGAAGAAGAGCTGATTTACTCCTCAGAATCACTGACTCCAGGTCCACCGGCACGCTGACCATCAGATGATCCAGACGGTGGAAACTAGCCAACAGATGGACAGACAGACGCGTGAGCATGAGACCGTGAGATTCAGCACATGAAACACATTCAGAGCATGACGAGACTCACATGATCTGATATGACGCACAGGAGACGTTCCTCTGTCAGAAAGAAACGCATCCGGGGGTCAATGGTGGGACAGCAACGAGAAACAGATGCAAAAGTGCACTGAAAAACTCCTTTACCGTCTTTGATGACTCCACCATGATGGGAAGCGTGGAGACGATCCTCTCTCTCTGTGGAGATGCGGTCAGGTGATCGAACACGGCATTGATGACCACACTTTTCTCTGGAAGACCAGGAACATCATCAAACATCAGGCCGACCAGCTGCTCTGGAGAGAGATACAGCAGGCCGCGCATCTGGAAACAGAGAAGAAACCAAGTTAAAACTTCAAGAACACTTCCTCAGGTTTTTCAGTAAAATACCTTGAGAAGCAAAACTGTGGAAGACACAAGTATCCTGTTCTGAGACCATCTAGAATTACATTTCTTGTGTTAAAGTCTGCATTCAAGATAGATTCACCTAATTTTCTAAATGCAGATATTATTGTCAACAATTTGTCTGTACATGTGTTCATTTTCTTAAGAATACAGTATTGTTTAATGAGAATGTCATAACTGGATCTTCCAGTGAAACGTCAGATTTCTCCATTCATTTGATCCACTTAAACTCCTCCCCTTTCTTATAATCTCCTGCATGTTTAAGATCTGCCCACATTTTGGAGAGCCACGCCCACATCTAAACATGCAATCAGCAACTGATGCACAGAATCAAAGCCCCGCCTTAAACTCCTCCCTTTTCTTATAATATCCTGCATGTTTAAGATCCGCCTACATTTTGGACAGCCACGCCCACATCTAAACATGCAATCAGCAACTGATGCACAGAATCAAAGCCCCGCCTTAAACTCCGCCCCGCAAGCTCATGCTCATCTAAGTTTGAGAGCCACGCCCACATCAGTGTATCAGTTTATGCTTATAAAAAGAATGTATCTTACTCAGTTTTGCTTCTCAGGTAACACTACCATGTTTTAGAGTGAATCCTGACGAATGCAGAGACTGTTTGTGCTGTGGATGTGTTTTAGTGACTGTACCGGGTTGAACTGCGGGTTGAGCGAGATCAGCTGATTCAGAGGAACGAGAGCAGAGAACTGGCCGAAGTTACTGATGAGCCACTGAGAGCTGTCGTTGGGCACGCACACCGCACCTGAACACACACACACACACACACACACACATCACAGTAACACAGTGTTATTAATGAGCTGATCTGACCCGGACAGAAGAGCGTCGGTTCAGTACCTGCTCTCGAGAGGAACGGGACGATGAAGTGTGACACAGCTGTTCGGCGCTGAAAGTCAGTCATGTGGAGAAAACCTGCATCAAACGCTCCAACCCTTCATCACACACACACACACACAAACACACGCATGTCAATATCGTATCACTCAGACTCCTAAACTAAACTGCTTCACTGATACTCAGATCCATCAAACACTCTGAGATATTCACACACTGCTCACTCAGTATTTTTGACTGGTTTTGAATATTTCAAGAGAAAGTGAGGAAGATCTGGGCTGTTTACACTGTCTGGAAGCTCTGGCAGCTGAAGTTCTGGCTGCGCAGGCACTGCAGGAAGGTCCCGGATGCCCTCGGCAGGAACGGCCGCAGGTGTTCATCGAGCCACTGAGCGACGGCGCTCTCATCCGCGAGTCTGTCCAGCCGAAGCTCCCGCAGGACGTCCAGAACCACTGAAGCGGAGCTGCTGCTCCACCACACCGACTACACACAGAAGATCATCAGCACCAGCAATAGAATCAAACACCGTTACATGGAGGGGTCCAACATACAATCTCTGCTCATGATTCAGAATGAATATATGCAGGATTTCTGTGCATAGTTCACTTTTGAAGCAGTGATAACATGTTCTATAGACTGAATGATTCTGAATCTGTTATTTTAATGTCATGTATATACTATTAATTTTTTAGTAATATTTTGAATTCATTTTTATTTTTAGAGTTTCGGTTTTCCTTTTAATTTTAATTTAGTAAAGTTTGGTGTTTGTTGTGTGTTTATGTAATTTAAATTTTTTATTAATTTTTTTTTTTATTGCTATTCATTTTTATTTTTATTTATTTTTCTACTTCAAGTAAAACTAAAATAAAATGTCACCCGATCAACTACAGTAGGTAAAATATATATATATATATATATATATATATATATATATATATATATTTTTTTTTTTTTAATTTATTTAAGTTTATTTCAGATCATTTTAGTTATTTTACTATCTCACGTTTGGACATGAAAAATTGCTTTGGCGACTAAATGAAACATACATGCATTTTTTAATATTTTATTTCAGTTAACATTTATTTTATTTCATTTTTTTTATTTTATTTTATTTTTTTATTTCAAGCAACAAATGTGTGTTTGGTGACACTTTACAAGGTTCCATGCACGATCGAACAAAAGCATTTATTAATCTTAGTTGTTGTTAAACTCAAGATTTCCTAATACATTTTTAAAATCAAATGTTGGATCTTTTAATATTATTACCTGAGCTAACAATGAACAGCTGCAAAGAAAAATCAATAAATATTGTAATAAATGTATTGCTCGTTGTTACTTAATGTTATGAAATGAACAAACTACAGTTTACTAATGGGACTTTATTGTAAAATGCTACCATGTTTTTTGTGATTTAGTTGTAGTTAACTATAATAACCGTGTTCTGAATGAGAAGTGGACACAGACAGTCATGAGTCTGTCTTGTACCTGGTTGGAGAGTTGGATGAGGGCGACGTCCAGCAGGTGTGAGACTCTGGTCAGGAGGAGTTTCCAAGTCTCAGCGGAGCTCGTGTCATCCACAGACAGATGAGAGTCCAGTAGTGTGACCAGATACTCTACACTCACATTCAGCACCTGAACACACGTGAACACACCTGTTTACACCACAGTTTCACACCTGATCATAGAGCTGCATTCTGGGAAATAGACTCATGTGTGATTACCGGGGCACATGCGTGTACTATGATATTGAAGCCACATGACAGTCCACTGCTCAAGCACTGCTGTGATGCAGAACTGGACAGAGAGGACACAGTTAGACAAAGCTGGGAAAAACAAAACAGGAATATGAAGCAGAAATCAAAGCTTTACGCTACCTGTCCACTCCACTGCACACCCGAGTCTCTGAAACACACACAAACAGAGGAAAACATTAACACATTACTGCACACTCACACATGATCATCAAATGATAGTGATGCTTTGCTCCTAGTGATGAATACCGTTGAATGGAGTCACGGGACACTGCAGAAGAAAAGACAAATGCAGCGTTAAATGTACACAACAGACTAAAAGTGTGTTTGGGATTCTGTAAAAGCAAAAATTAAAGTATTCATTTGAAATAAACACACCTCATTCACAACTGGGAGGAGAACGCAGTCTGTAGGAAAAGCCAGAAACAGCATTAATAAGGAAAACAAGAAAAGAAGATAACGGCTGACAGAACACAGATGATACGCCGCTGACCTGCAGGAGCTGTGCGGCTGAAATTATAAACGCTCGTCCAGATGATGGGCTCTAGGTCACCCGCTCCTGAGCTCAAGATCTGCTCCAGCCTCGTGAAGCTGATTCACAGCAGAACAGAATTAGTCAAGAAGATGTGCTCATTAATGCAACTGAATCTGATGGTTATTAATAAACAAACACTTACATTATCTGGTTTGTTTGACAGCTGAATGGACTCTAGAAAAGAAAACCAGAAGAACTCATTTATTTCCATTCAGAGAAATATAACTGTAAGCAGCAATAAAATAGATGAGCACAGTAGAACAAACATTATAACACAAGCATGATTGAAAGCTTCATAACACAATAAGATACTACAATGGGATCAGCTACAGATGAATTACAGAAAGGTTTGTTTGCAACATCAAAAAAAAAAAAAAAAAGACTCAAACAAATTAAAAATGGTGAAATGTATACAAGTATTGGTGTAATTCAATAGAGAATTGTGTTTCTACATCATTGGATCAAAAGATGAGTAATTTTGAGCTGTTGTTTGGCTAAACAAATTTTAAGACTCTCCCAAATGAGGGTGCCAATTTTCAACTTCCTAATATATACACAGTTCTAGAAACTGCCGAAGACCTCCAGCCTTATCTCTGAAACAATTCTCACCTCTGTGGAGAAAATATACAGGAGCTCAAGAACATCAGGAAGTCCTCGCTCCACAGGAGACACGAGCAGATGATCAAACACTTTATTGATGACCACATTCTGTGGCACACCAGGCTGAGTGTTAACAATCAGTACAACCATCTGCTTTGGAGTGAGATTGTCCAGGGTCTCCATCTAAACACACAGAGAAGAACAAGAGAATAAGAATGTGTGGAAAATCTTTACAGATACAATAGATCATTTTGGTATTGTATTCCTTCTTATAATATGAGTTCTTTGATTAAGACATACGGGATCAAAGAGTCCGTTGATGGAGAGCAGATCTGTGAGAGACACAAACTGAGAGAACTGGCCAAAGTTCTTCTGTAGCCACTCAGCGCTGTTGTTAGCGGTCGACACACAGCCCGCATCTGACACACACAACACACACAGTAAAATCACCTTCATGAACTCCAGAACCTCCGCATGAAGCCTGAAACATCAGTGAACCTCCGCCTCACCTGTTGTGTTTCTTCTGAGGAAGGGCAGGATGAAGAAGCCCACCATGTCTCTTCCTTGGGTCTCATTGACAAGTGGGACCTCTGACAGACTGAGAAATGATTGAGAATAAAGTTAAACAAGCATCTTAACAGCTCCCGACAGTCCTGAATTATTGTTGAGGAAATTCTTCTCTTACATGTGCTGATACATTTGGCAGCTGAGGTTTTTGCTGCTAGTGCACTGCAGGAGGGATGGTGACGCAAACGCTAAAAACGGCTTCAGATATTGACCCAACAACATGCTGATAAATGTGACGTCACTCCATTGGTGAGGACTGACACGGTCCAGCCTCAGCTCTCCAATCACATCCAGCACTTGGGACACGACATCACCTCTGATTGGCTGAGACTGATGATGTAATGAGGAGGAATTACTGTTATATTCCCAGTCAATCTTCCAGTGAACACTAGAGGAGATGTGCAAGGCGTATTTACCATATTTGCCGCTGCGCTGGAGAAGATGACGAGGGCTCCGTCCAGAACATCATTTGCTTTGGTGAAAAGCAGTTCCAGACCTCCTTGGAGTAACTTCTGCTGCTGGATAGTTGACACTTCAGGAGTGCAGCCAGGCTTTCAGCAGTGAGGCCAGTGATCTACAAACACAGAAGATCTCGTCAGTGGACATCGACGTTCAGGAAACATTATGCTGATTCCAGAAACTGCTGCACATTTGGAGGGATGTAGATTCTTCGATGATCATCAACATCAGCTCATTTGAACTGAGTTTTCTGTTCGTGGTCCTCTTACCGAAGAGCAAGCGTACTGCTGCAGGTCCACACTACAGGGGGCGCTCACGAGTCCAGCGGACAGGAGAGTCTCGTTACTGTTGAAGACATCAGAATTTCTGTGAGCACTTCCTGTCTGACAGATGATGTCACAGTGTCAAAATGGAGAAAAGAGTGTTTGCTCGTACCTGTTGACTCCTGAACAAACTCTGGTAGCTGTTAAATCCATCAGAAAACATCGATTAGTGCCACTGGATCTCATTTATTACAATACAACACCAGTAAATAAAATGTTACAATCAAAAATGTTACGAGAAAATAACAGAAGTAGAAACATGACAAACAAAACTTGCTCCGATTTGTTGAGGGATTAATTCAATTTCTTGTTGGCGGCATTGGTAACAGGAAGTCATTGCCATATTCTCAGATCATGTGATCCCCAGATTTATATAACAATAACCACCACATGGCAAGGATCCTATGTTCCCAGGGTTAGAGTTGGGGTTCAACTGACAAAGGAACATTGGGTTAATCCTGGGAACACTGAACCCTGGGAACATACAAAGGCTCCCGGTTACAGCAGTTGGCAGCGACCAGTGAATCTCTTTGAGTCATGAATCTCTTTCAACACTCTTCACTCATAAAGTCCCTCTGAAAAATGTACAATGCTGAGCAAATCTTGTTTTAATTCTCTCCGAATTCCATTCCCAAAATCTACTAGTCTTGTAAACTATTGGGATTTATCTTTTACTAGTATAGAAAGGATAATAAATGGAATTGTGAACTTCAGTTTGTTTGTCCAACAAGCTACATGCGTTTAGCATTGTTCTGATGGAAGAACTGAATGTGCGAGGACACCCGTTGTATTGGTTAGTGCAGTTATTATTTGTCTGGATGGGCTGTAGGCCTGCCTGTAGATCTGTAGGAACAGCAGCTGGCAATACAGTACGCTCAATAGAGAGGAGATCTGAGCAACACTGGGCTCAGTGCTTATGGATGTTGGCTAATGCAAGGATTCAGGTTCAGATTATCACAGCATTCATTCAGACTCAGTTACACAGGCTGATTGGTTCAACATCCCAAACAGGTGTAATGTAGAAATGCACTTACCATTCACAGGTGTGATCAAACACTGCAACAGAAGATAAAACATAGAACAAAATAAAAGATACAATGTTAAACAATTTGTTTTAATCTCTGTATGTTTGGAGTTTTGCAAAAAGGTACTGAAGAGTGAATGATAGTGAGGAATCCTGTAGGACTGAACAAGATTGAGAAGGAACTGATGTTAAAAACAAACTCTTACTGTTGGAGGTTCAGGAAGTGAGCAGTCTGAAAAATAAAACAAACATTAACTCATTAATTCCAGAAGATGTAATGAGAAACATGATCTTCTAGATGAGTCGACAGTGAGAGATGATGAAGATCAAGAATCACCTCTTGCTCCATTCTGCTTGAGTTCTCCAGTTATGTGGAAGATCTGAGTCTCCATCTCTGTCGGCAAGAGAGGTAAAGCCTGAAACAGCCTCTGAAATCTGAGAAAGAACCACAGAATTATAGCAGATCTCAGGACAAGAGACACCAGAGACTCAATATCATGTACCAAATACACTTACATCAGTATGTAGGAGCTGCATGGAATAATGGTCTGTAGAAACACAAACAAGCATCAGTGCCGTCATCACATGCATGATTCATCAGACTCACTGTTTTGACCACTGCGCATTTACTTTACATTCTCATTTAAGACAATCCACACGCAAAGGAAAAACACTGGTGCATCAGACTGGGCTTTGACGGAGAGCCATTGAGAACAGGTGTGTAAGTTTTACCTTCTGTGAGATTAAGAGCAGGTTTTGAAGAACATCAGGAAGTCCTCGTTTCACAGGAGACTCCAGCAGATGATCAAACACTGTATTGATGACGACTTCCTTCTCTGGAAGACCAGGCAGATTATCAGCCATCAGTCCGGCCACCTGCTTTGGAGTGAGATTGTCCAGGTCTCCAACTAAACACACACAGAAGAACAAGAGAATATCAGTGAAGGGTGGAGTGTTGTTGGTGTTATTTTGTCGATCTCCTTTGAGAAAATCACATGTGAAGATGAGAAGACATACGGGATCAAAGAGTCCGTTGATGGAGAGCAAATCTGTGAGAGACACAAACTGAGAGAACTGGCCAAAGTTCTTCTGTAGCCACTCAGCGCTGTTGTTAGCGGTCGACACACAGCCCGCATCTGACACACACAACACACACAGTAAAATCACCTTCATGAACTCCAGAACCTCCGCATGAAGCCTGAAACATCAGTGAACCTCCGCCTCACCTGTTGTGTTTCTTCTGAGGAAGGGCAGGATGAAGAAGCCCACCATGTCTCTTCCTTGGGTCTCATTGACAAGTGGGACCTCTGACAGACTGAGAAATGATTGAGAATAAAGTTAAACAAGCATCTTAACAGCTCCCGACAGTCCTGAATTATTGTTGAGGAAATTCTTCTCTTACATGTGCTGATACGTTTGGCAGCTGAGGTTTTTGCTGCTAGTGCACTGCAGGAGGGATGGTGACGCAAACGCTAAAAACGGCTTCAGATATTGACCCAACAACATGCTGATGAATGTGACGTCACTCCATTGGTGAGGACTGATACGGTCCAGCCTCAGCTCTCCAATCACATCCAGCACTTGGGACACGACATCACCTCTGATTGGCTGAGACTGATGATGTAATGAGGAGGAATTACTGTTATATTCCCAGTCAATCTTCCAGTGAACACTAGAGGAGAGATGTGCAAGGCGTATTTACCATATTTGCCGCTGCGCTGGAGAAGATGACGAGGGCTCCGTCCAGAACATCATTTGCTTTGGTGAAAAGCAGTGTCCAGACCTCCTTGGAGTAACTTCTGCTGCTGGATAGTTGACACTTCAGGAGTGCAGCCAGGCTTTCAGCAGTGAGGCCAGTGATCTACAAACACAGAAGATCTCGTCAGTGGACATCGACGTTCAGGAAACATTATGCTGATTCCAGAAACTGCTGCACATTTGGAGGGATGTAGGTTCTTCGATGATCATCAACATCAGCTCATTTGAACTGAGTTTTCTGCTCGTGGTCCTCTTACCGAAGAGCAAGCGTACTGCTGCAGGTCCACACTACAGGGGGCGCTCACGAGTCCAGCGGACAGGAGAGTCTCGTTACTGTGGAAGAGATCAGAATTTCTGTGAGCACTTCCTGTCTGACAGATGATGTCACAGTGTCAAAATGGAGAAAAGAGTGTTTGCTCGTACCTGTTGACTCCTGAACAAACTCTGGTAGCTGTTAAATCCATCAGAAAACATCGATTAGTGCCACTGGATCTCATTTATTACAATACAACACCAGTAAATAAAAATGTTACAATCAAAAATGTTACGAGAAAATAACAGAAGTAGAAACATGACAAACAAAACTTGCTCCGATTTGTTGAGGGATTAATTCAATTTCTTGTTGGCGGCATTGGTAACAGGAAGTCATTGCCATATTCTCAGATCATGTGATCCCCAGATTTATATAACAAATAACCACCACATGGCAAGGATCCTATGTTCCCAGGGTTAGAGTTGGGGTTCAACTGACAAAGGAACATTGGGTTAATCCTGGGAACACTGAACCCTGGGAACATACAAAGGCTCCCGGTTACAGCAGTTGGCAGCGACCAGTGAATCTCTTTGAGTCATGAATCTCTTTCAACACTCTTCACTCATAAAGTCCCTCTGAAAAATGTACAATGCTGAGCAAATCTTGTTTTAATTCTCTCCGAATTCCATTCCCAAAATCTACTAGTCTTGTAAACTATTGGGATTTATCTTTTACTAGTATAGAAAGGATAATAAATGGAATTGTGAACTTCAGTTTGTTTGTCCAACAAGCTACATGCGTTTAGCATTGTTCTGATGGAAGAACTGAATGTGCGAGGACACCCGTTGTATTGGTTAGTGCAGTTATTATTTGTCTGGATGGGCTGTAGGCCTGCCTGTAGATCTGTAGGAACAGCAGCTGGCAATACAGTACGCTCAATAGAGAGGAGATCTGAGCAACACTGGGCTCAGTGCTTATGGATGTTGGCTAATGCAAGGATTCAGGTTCAGATTATCACAGCATTCATTCAGACTCAGTTGCACAGGCTGATTGGTTCAACATCCCAAACAGGTGTAATGTAGAAATGCACTTACCATTCACAGGTGTGATCAAACACTGCAACAGAAGATAAAACATAGAACAAAATAAAAGATACAATGTTAAACAATTTGTTTTAATCTCTGTATGTTTTGGGTTTTGCAAAAAGGTACTGAAGAGTGAATGATAGTGAGGAATCCTGTAGGACTGAACAAGATTGAGAAGGAACTGATGTTAAAAACAAACTCTTACTGTTGGAGGTTCAGGAAGTGAGCAGTCTGAAAAATAAAACAAACATTAACTCATTAATTCCAGAAGATGTAATGAGAAACATGATCTTCTAGATGAGTCGACAGTGAGAGATGATGAAGATCAAGAATCACCTCTTGCTCCATTCTGCTTGAGTTCTCCAGTTATGTGGAAGATCTGAGTCTCCATCTCTGTCGGCAAGAGAGGTAAAGCCTGAAACAGCCTCTGAAATCTGAGAAAGAACCACAGAATTATAGCAGATCTCAGGACAAGAGACACCAGAGACTCAATATCATGTACCAAATACACTTACATCAGTATGTAGGAGCTGCATGGAATAATGGTCTGTAGAAACACAAACAAGCATCAGTGCCGTCATCACATGCATGATTCATCAGACTCACTGTTTTGACCACTGCGCATTTACTTTACATTCTCATTTAAGACAATCCACACGCAAAGGAAAAACACTGGTGCATCAGACTGGGCTTTGACGGAGAGCCATTGAGAACAGGTGTGTAAGTTTTACCTTCTGTGAGATTAAGAGCAGGTTTTGAAGAACATCAGGAAGTCCTCGTTTCACAGGAGACTCCAGCAGATGATCAAACACTGTATTGATGACGACTTCCTTCTCTGGAAGACCAGGCAGATTATCAGCCATCAGTCCGGCCACCTGCTTTGGAGTGAGATTGTCCAGGGTCTCCAACTAAACACACACAGAAGAACAAGAGAATATCAGTGAAGGGTGGAGTGTTGTTGGTGTTATTTTGTCGATCTCCTTTGAGAAAATCACATGTGAAGATGAGAAGACATACGGGATCAAAGAGTCCGTTGATGGAGAGCAAATCTGTGAGAGACACAAACTGAGAGAACTGGCCAAAGTTCTTCTGTAGCCACTCAGCGCTGTTGTTAGCGGTCGACACACAGCCCGCATCTGACACACACAACACACACAGTAAAATCACCTTCATGAACTCCAGAACCTCCGCATGAAGCCTGAAACATCAGTGAACCTCCGCCTCACCTGTTGTGTTTCTTCTGAGGAAGGGCAGGATGAAGAAGCCCACCATGTCTCTTCCTTGGGTCTCATTGACAAGTGGGACCTCTGACAGACTGAGAAATGATTGAGAATAAAGTTAAACAAGCATCTTAACAGCTCCCGACACTCCTGAATTATTGTTGAGGAAATTCTTCTCTTACATGTGCTGATACGTTTGGCAGCTGAGGTTTTTGCTGCTAGTGCACTGCAGGAGGGATGGTGACGCAAACGCTAAAAACGGCTTCAGATATTGACCCAACAACATGCTGATGAATGTGACGTCACTCCATTGGTGAGGACTGATACGGTCCAGCCTCAGCTCTCCAATCACATCCAGCACTTGGGACACGACATCACCTCTGATTGGCTGAGACTGATGATGTAATGAGGAGGAATTACTGTTATATTCCCAGTCAATCTTCCAGTGAACACTAGAGGAGAGATGTGCAAGGCGTATTTACCATATTTGCCGCTGCGCTGGAGAAGATGACGAGGGCTCCGTCCAGAACATCATTTGCTTTGGTGAAAAGCAGTTTCCAGACCTCCTTGGAGTAACTTCTGCTGCTGGATAGTTGACACTTCAGGAGTGCAGCCAGGCTTTCAGCAGTGAGGCCAGTGATCTACAAACACAGAAGATCTCGTCAGTGGACATCGACGTTCAGGAAACATTATGCTGATTCCAGAAACTGCTGCACATTTGGAGGGATGTAGATTCTTCGATGATCATCAACATCAGCTCATTTGAACTGAGTTTTCTGCTCGTGGTCCTCTTACCGAAGAGCAAGCGTACTGCTGCAGGTCCACACTACAGGGGGCGCTCACGAGTCCAGCGGACAGGAGAGTCTCGTTACTGTGGAAGACATCAGAATTTCTGTGAGCACTTCCTGTCTGACAGATGATGTCACAGTGTTAAAATGGAGAAAAGAGTGTTTGCTCGTACCTGTTGACTCCTGAACAAACTCTGGTAGCTGTTAAATCCATCAGAAAACATCGATTAGTGCCACTGGATCTCATTTATTACAATACAACACCAGTAAATAAAAATGTTACAATCAAAATGTTAAGAGAAAATAACAGAAGTAGAAACATGACAAACAAAACTTGCTCCGATTTGTTGAGGGATTAATTCAATTTCTTATTGGCGGCATTGGTAACAGGAAGTCATTGCCATATTCTCAGATCATATGATCCCCAGATTTATATAACAAATAACCACCACATGGCAAGGATCCTATGTTCCCAGGGTTAGAGTTGGGGTTCAACTGACAAAGGAACATTGGGTTAATCCTGGGAACACTGAACCCTGGGAACATACAAAGGCTCCCGGTTACAGCAGTTGGCAGCGACCAGTGAATCTCTTTGAGTCATGAATCTCTTTCAACACTCTTCACTCATAAAGTCCCTCTGAAAAATGTACAATGCTGAGCAAATATTGTTTTAATTCTCTCCGAATTCCATTCCCAAAATCTACTAGTCTTGTAAACTATTGGGATTTATCTTTTACTAGTATAGAAAGGATAATAAATGGAATTGTGAACTTCAGTTTGTTTGTCCAACAAGCTACATGCGTTTAGCATTGTTCTGATGGAAGAACTGAATGTGCGAGGACACCCGTTGTATTGGTTAGTGCAGTTATTATTTGTCTGGATGGGCTGTAGGCCTGCCTGTAGATCTGTAGGAACAGCAGCTGGCAATACAGTACGCTCAATAGAGAGGAGATCTGAGCAACACTGGGCTCAGTGCTTATGGATGTTGGCTAATGCAAGGATTCAGGTTCAGATTATCACAGCATTCATTCAGACTCAGTTACACAGGCTGATTGGTTCAACATCCCAAACAGGTGTAATGTAGAAATGCACTTACCATTCACAGGTGTGATCAAACACTGCAACAGAAGATAAAACATAGAACAAATAAAAGATACAATGTTAAACAATTTGTTTTAATCTCTGTATGTTTGGAGTTTTGCAAAAGGTACTGAAGAGTGAATGATAGTGAGGAATCCTGTAGGACTGAACAAGATTGAGAAGGAACTGATGTTAAAAACAAACTCTTACTGTTGGAGGTTCAGGAAGTGAGCAGTCTGAAAAATAAAACAAACATTAACTCATTAATTCCAGAAGATGTAATGAGAAACATGATCTTCTAGATGAGTCGACAGTGAGAGATGATGAAGATCAAGAATCACCTCTTGCTCCATTCTGCTTGAGTTCTCCAGTTATGTGGAAGATCTGAGTCTCCATCTCTGTCGGCAAGAGAGGTAAAGCCTGAAACAGCCTCTGAAATCTGAGAAAGAACCACAGAATTATAGCAGATCTCAGGACAAGAGACACCAGAGACTCAATATCATGTACCAAATACACTTACATCAGTATGTAGGAGCTGCATGGAATAATGGTCTGTAGAAACACAAACAAGCATCAGTGCCGTCATCACATGCATGATTCATCAGACTCACTGTTTTGACCACTGCGCATTTACTTTACATTCTCATTTAAGACAATCCACACGCAAAGGAAAAACACTGGTGCATCAGACTGGGCTTTGACGGAGAGCCATTGAGAACAGGTGTGTAAGTTTTACCTTCTGTGAGATTAAGAGCAGGTTTTGAAGAACATCAGGAAGTCCTCGTTTCACAGGAGACTCCAGCAGATGATCAAACACTGTATTGATGACGACTTCCTTCTCTGGAAGACCAGGCAGATTATCAGCCATCAGTCCGGCCACCTGCTTTGGAGTGAGATTGTCCAGGGTCTCCAACTAAACACACACAGAAGAACAAGAGAATATCAGTGAAGGGTGGAGTGTTGTTGGTGTTATTTTGTCGATCTCCTTTGATAAAATCACATGTGAAGATGAGAAGACATACGGGATCAAAGAGTCCGTTGATGGAGAGCAGATCTGTGAGAGACACAAACTGAGAGAACTGGCCAAAGTTCTTCTGTAGCCACTCAGCGCTGTTGTTAGCAGTCGACACACAGCCCGCATCTGACACACACACACACAGTAAAATCACCTTCATGAACTCCAGAACCTCCGCATGAAGCCTGAAACATCAGTGAACCTCCGCCTCACCTGTTGTGTTTCTTCTGAGGAAGGGCAGGATGAAGAAGCCCACCATGTCTCTTCCTTGGGTCTCATTGACAAGTGGGACCTCTGACAGACTGAGAAATGATTGAGAATAAAGTTAAACAAGCATCTTAACAGCTCCCGACAGTCCTGAATTATTGTTGAGGAAATTCTTCTCTTACATGTGCTGATACGTTTGGCAGCTGAGGTTTTTGCTGCTAGTGCACTGCAGGAGGGATGGTGACGCAAACGCTAAAAACGGCTTCAGATATTGACCCAACAACATGCTGATGAATGTGACGTCACTCCATTGGTGAGGACTGACACGGTCCAGCCTCAGCTCTCCAATCACATCCAGCACTTGGGACACGACATCACCTCTGATTGGCTGAGACTGATGATGTAATGAGGAGGAATTACTGTTATATTCCCAGTCAATCTTCCAGTGAACACTAGAGGAGAGATGTGCAAGGCGTATTTACCATATTTGCCGCTGCGCTGGAGAAGATGACGAGGGCTCCGTCCAGAACATCATTTGCTTTGGTGAAAAGCAGTTTCCAGACCTCCTTGGAGTAACTTCTGCTGCTGGATAGTTGACACTTCAGGAGTGCAGCCAGGCTTTCAGCAGTGAGGCCAGTGATCTACAAACACAGAAGATCTCGTCAGTGGACATCGACATTCAGGAAACATTATGCTGATTCCAGAAACTGCTGCACATTTGGAGGGATGTAGATTCTTCGATGATCATCAACATCAGCTCATTTGAACTGAGTTTTCTGCTCGTGGTCCTCTTACCGAAGAGCAAGCGTACTGCTGCAGGTCCACACTACAGGGGGCGCTCACGAGTCCAGCGGACAGGAGAGTCTCGTTACTGTGGAAGACATCAGAATTTCTGTGAGCACTTCCTGTCTGACAGATGATGTCACAGTGTTAAAATGGAGAAAAGAGTGTTTGCTCGTACCTGTTGACTCCTGAACAAACTCTGGTAGCTGTTAAATCCATCAGAAAACATCGATTAGTGCCACTGGATCTCATTTATTACAATACAACACCAGTAAATAAAAATGTTACAATCAAAAATGTTAAGAGAAAATAACAGAAGTAGAAACATGACAAACAAAACTTGCTCCGATTTGTTGAGGGATTAATTCAATTTCTTGTTGGCGGCATTGGTAACAGGAAGTCATTGCCATATTCTCAGATCATGTGATCCCCAGATTTATATAACAAATAACCACCACATGGCAAGGATCCTATGTTCCCAGGGTTAGAGTTGGGGTTCAACTGACAAAGGAACATTGGGTTAATCCTGGGAACACTGAACCCTGGGAACATACAAAGGCTCCCGGTTACAGCAGTTGGCAGCGACCAGTGAATCTCTTTGAGTCATGAATCTCTTTCAACACTCTTCACTCATAAAGTCCCTCTGAAAAATGTACAATGCTGAGCAAATCTTGTTTTAATTCTCTCCGAATTCCATTCCCAAAATCTACTAGTCTTGTAAACTATTGGGATTTATCTTTTGCTAGTATAGAAAGGATAATAAATGGAATTGTGAACTTCAGTTTGTTTGTCCAACAAGCTACATGCGTTTAGCATTGTTCTGATGGAAGAACTGAATGTGCGAGGAAACCCGTTGTATTGGTTAGTGCAGTTATTATTTGTCTGGATGGGCTGTAGGCCTGCCTGTAGATCTGTAGGAACAGCAGCTGGCAATACAGTACGCTCAATAGAGAGGAGATCTGAGCAACACTGGGCTCAGTGCTTATGGATGTTGGCTAATGCAAGGATTCAGGTTCAGATTATCACAGCATTCATTCAGACTCAGTTACACAGGCTGATTGGTTCAACATCCCAAACAGGTGTAATGTAGAAATGCACTTACCATTCACAGGTGTGATCAAACACTGCAACAGAAGATAAAACATAGAACAAAATAAAAGATACAATGTTAAACAATTTGTTTTAATCTCTGTATGTTTGGAGTTTTGCAAAAAGGTACTGAAGAGTGAATGATAGTGAGGAATCCTGTAGGACTGAACAAGATTGAGAAGGAACTGATGTTAAAAACAAACTCTTACTGTTGGAGGTTCAGGAAGTGAGCAGTCTGAAAAATAAAACAAACATTAACTCATTAATTCCAGAAGATTAATGAGAAACATGATCTTCTAGATGAGTCGACAGTGAGAGATGATGAAGATCAAGAATCACCTCTTGCTCCATTCTGCTTGAGTTCTCCAGTTATGTGGAAGATCTGAGTCTCCATCTCTGTCGGCAAGAGAGGTAAAGCCTGAAACAGCCTCTGAAATCTGAGAAAGAACCACAGAATTATAGCAGATCTCAGGACAAGAGACACCAGAGACTCAATATCATGTACCAAATACACTTACATCAGTATGTAGGAGCTGCATGGAATAATGGTCTGTAGAAACACAAACAAGCATCAGTGCCGTCATCACATGCATGATTCATCAGACTCACTGTTTTGACCACTGCGCATTTACTTTACATTCTCATTTAAGACAATCCACACGCAAAGGAAAAACACTGGTGCATCAGACTGGGCTTTGACGGAGAGCCATTGAGAACAGGTGTGTAAGTTTTACCTTCTGTGAGATTAAGAGCAGGTTTTGAAGAACATCAGGAAGTCCTCGTTTCACAGGAGACTCCAGCAGATGATCAAACACTGTATTGATGACGACTTCCTTCTCTGGAAGACCAGGCAGATTATCAGCCATCAGTCCGGCCACCTGCTTTGGAGTGAGATTGTCCAGGGTCTCCAACTAAACACACACAGAAGAACAAGAGAATATCAGTGAAGGGTGGAGTGTTGTTGGTGTTATTTTGTCGATCTCCTTTGAGAAAATCACATGTGAAGATGAGAAGACATACGGGATCAAAGAGTCCGTTGATGGAGAGCAAATCTGTGAGAGACACAAACTGAGAGAACTGGCCAAAGTTCTTCTGTAGCCACTCAGCGCTGTTGTTAGCGGTCGACACACAGCCCGCATCTGACACACACACACACAGTAAAATCACCTTCATGAACTCCAGAACCTCCGCATGAAGCCTGAAACATCAGTGAACCTCCGCCTCACCTGTTGTGTTTCTTCTGAGGAAGGGCAGGATGAAGAAGCCCACCATGTCTCTTCCTTGGGTCTCATTGACAAGTGGGACCTCTGACAGACTGAGAAATGATTGAGAATAAAGTTAAACAAGCATCTTAACAGCTCCCGACACTCCTGAATTATTGTTGAGGAAATTCTTCTCTTACATGTGCTGATACGTTTGGCAGCTGAGGTTTTTGCTGCTAGTGCACTGCAGGAGGGATGGTGACGCAAACGCTAAAAACGGCTTCAGATATTGACCCAACAACATGCTGATGAATGTGACGTCACTCCATTGGTGAGGACTGATACGGTCCAGCCTCAGCTCTCCAATCACATCCAGCACTTGGGACACGACATCACCTCTGATTGGCTGAGACTGATGATGTAATGAGGAGGAATTACTGTTTTATTCCCAGTCAATCTTCCAGTGAACACTAGAGGAGAGATGTGCAAGGCGTATTTACCATATTTGCCGCTGCGCTGGAGAAGATGACGAGGGCTCCGTCCAGAACATCATTTGCTTTGGTGAAAAGCAGTGTCCAGACCTCCTTGGAGTAACTTCTGCTGCTGGATAGTTGACACTTCAGGAGTGCAGCCAGGCTTTCAGCAGTGAGGCCAGTGATCTACAAACACAGAAGATCTCGTCAGTGGACATCGACGTTCAGGAAACATTATGCTGATTCCAGAAACTGCTGCACATTTGGAGGGATGTAGGTTCTTCGATGATCATCAACATCAGCTCATTTGAACTGAGTTTTCTGCTCGTGGTCCTCTTACCGAAGAGCAAGCGTACTGCTGCAGGTCCACACTACAGGGGGCGCTCACGAGTCCAGCGGACAGGAGAGTCTCGTTACTGTTGAAGAGATCAGAATTTCTGTGAGCACTTCCTGTCTGACAGATGATGTCACAGTGTCAAAATGGAGAAAAGAGTGTTTGCTCGTACCTGTTGACTCCTGAACAAACTCTGGTAGCTGTTAAATCCATCAGAAAACATCGATTAGTGCCACTGGATCTCATTTATTACAATACAACACCAGTAAATAAAAATGTTACAATCAAAAATGTTACGAGAAAATAACAGAAGTAGAAACATGACAAACAAAACTTGCTCCGATTTGTTGAGGGATTAATTCAATTTCTTGTTGGCGGCATTGGTAACAGGAAGTCATTGCCATATTCTCAGATCATGTGATCCCCAAATTTATATAACAAATAACCACCACATGGCAAGGATCCTATGTTCCCAGGGTTAGAGTTGGGGTTCAACTGACAAAGGAACATTGGGTTAATCCTGGGAACACTGAACCCTGGGAACATACAAAGGCTCCCGGTTACAGCAGTTGGCAGCGACCAGTGAATCTCTTTGAGTCATGAATCTCTTTCAACACTCTTCACTCATAAAGTCCCTCTGAAAAATGTACAATGCTGAGCAAATCTTGTTTTAATTCTCTCCGAATTCCATTCCCAAAATCTACTAGTCTTGTAAACTATTGGGATTTATCTTTTACTAGTATAGAAAGGATAATAAATGGAATTGTGAACTTCAGTTTGTTTGTCCAACAAGCTACATGCGTTTAGCATTGTTCTGATGGAAGAACTGAATGTGCGAGGACACCCGTTGTATTGGTTAGTGCAGTTATTATTTGTCTGGATGGGCTGTAGGCCTGCCTGTAGATCTGTAGGAACAGCAGCTGGCAATACAGTACGCTCAATAGAGAGGAGATCTGAGCAACACTGGGCTCAGTGCTTATGGATGTTGGCTAATGCAAGGATTCAGGTTCAGATTATCACAGCATTCATTCAGACTCAGTTGCACAGGCTGATTGGTTCAACATCCCAAACAGGTGTAATGTAGAAATGCACTTACCATTCACAGGTGTGATCAAACACTGCAACAGAAGATAAATATAGAACAAAATAAAAGATACAATGTTAAACAATTTGTTTTAATCTCTGTATGTTTGGGTTTTGCAAAAAGGTACTGAAGAGGAATGATAGTGAGGAATCCTGTAGGACTGAACAAGATTGAGAAGGAACTGATGTTAAAAACAAACTCTTACTGTTGGAGGTTCAGGAAGTGAGCAGTCTGAAAAATAAAACAAACATTAACTCATTAATTCCAGAAGATGTAATGAGAAACATGATCTTCTAGATGAGTCGACAGTGAGAGATGATGAAGATCAAGAATCACCTCTTGCTCCATTCTGCTTGAGTTCTCCAGTTATGTGGAAGATCTGAGTCTCCATCTCTGTCGGCAAGAGAGGTAAAGCCTGAAACAGCCTCTGAAATCTGAGAAAGAACCACAGAATTATAGCAGATCTCAGGACAAGAGACACCAGAGACTCAATATCATGTACCAAATACACTTACATCAGTATGTAGGAGCTGCATGGAATAATGGTCTGTAGAAACACAAACAAGCATCAGTGCCGTCATCACATGCATGATTCATCAGACTCACTGTTTTGACCACTGCGCATTTACTTTACATTCTCATTTAAGACAATCCACACGCAAAGGAAAAACACTGGTGCATCAGACTGGGCTTTGACGGAGAGCCATTGAGAACAGGTGTGTAAGTTTTACCTTCTGTGAGATTAAGAGCAGGTTTTGAAGAACATCAGGAAGTCCTCGTTTCACAGGAGACTCCAGCAGATGATCAAACACTGTATTGATGACGACTTCCTTCTCTGGAAGACCAGGCAGATTATCAGCCATCAGTCCGGCCACCTGCTTTGGAGTGAGATTGTCCAGGGTCTCCAACTAAACACACACAGAAGAACAAGAGAATATCAGTGAAGGGTGGAGTGTTGTTGGTGTTATTTTGTCGATCTCCTTTGAGAAAATCACATGTGAAGATGAGAAGACATACGGGATCAAAGAGTCCGTTGATGGAGAGCAAATCTGTGAGAGACACAAACTGAGAGAACTGGCCAAAGTTCTTCTGTAGCCACTCAGCGCTGTTGTTAGCGGTCGACACACAGCCCGCATCTGACACACACAACACACACAGTAAAATCACCTTCATGAACTCCAGAACCTCCGCATGAAGCCTGAAACATCAGTGAACCTCCGCCTCACCTGTTGTGTTTCTTCTGAGGAAGGGCAGGATGAAGAAGCCCACCATGTCTCTTCCTTGGGTCTCATTGACAAGTGGGACCTCTGACAGACTGAGAAATGATTGAGAATAAAGTTAAACAAGCATCTTAACAGCTCCCGACAGTCCTGAATTATTGTTGAGGAAATTCTTCTCTTACATGTGCTGATACGTTTGGCAGCTGAGGTTTTTGCTGCTAGTGCACTGCAGGAGGGATGGTGACGCAAACGCTAAAAACGGCTTCAGATATTGACCCAACAACATGCTGATGAATGTGACGTCACTCCATTGGTGAGGACTGATACGGTCCAGCCTCAGCTCTCCAATCACATCCAGCACTTGGGACACGACATCACCTCTGATTGGCTGAGACTGATGATGTAATGAGGAGGAATTACTGTTTTATTCCCAGTCAATCTTCCAGTGAACACTAGAGGAGAGATGTGCAAGGCGTATTTACCATATTTGCCGCTGCGCTGGAGAAGATGACGAGGGCTCCGTCCAGAACATCATTTGCTTTGGTGAAAAGCAGTTTCCAGACCTCCTTGGAGTAACTTCTGCTGCTGGATAGTTGACACTTCAGGAGTGCAGCCAGGCTTTCAGCAGTGAGGCCAGTGATCTACAAACACAGAAGATCTCGTCAGTGGACATCGACGTTCAGGAAACATTATGCTGATTCCAGAAACTGCTGCACATTTGGAGGGATGTAGGTTCTTCGATGATCATCAACATCAGCTCATTTGAACTGAGTTTTCTGCTCGTGGTCCTCTTACCGAAGAGCAAGCGTACTGCTGCAGGTCCACACTACAGGGGGCGCTCACGAGTCCAGCGGACAGGAGAGTCTCGTTACTGTTGAAGAGATCAGAATTTCTGTGAGCACTTCCTGTCTGACAGATGATGTCACAGTGTCAAAATGGAGAAAAGAGTGTTTGCTCGTACCTGTTGACTCCTGAACAAACTCTGGTAGCTGTTAAATCCATCAGAAAACATCGATTAGTGCCACTGGATCTCATTTATTACAATACAACACCAGTAAATAAAAATGTTACAATCAAAAATGTTACGAGAAAATAACAGAAGTAGAAACATGACAAACAAAACTTGCTCCGATTTGTTGAGGGATTAATTCAATTTCTTGTTGGCGGCATTGGTAACAGGAAGTCATTGCCATATTCTCAGATCATGTGATCCCCAAATTTATATAACAAATAACCACCACATGGCAAGGATCCTATGTTCCCAGGGTTAGAGTTGGGGTTCAACTGACAAAGGAACATTGGGTTAATCCTGGGAACACTGAACCCTGGGAACATACAAAGGCTCCCGGTTACAGCAGTTGGCAGCGACCAGTGAATCTCTTTGAGTCATGAATCTCTTTCAACACTCTTCACTCATAAAGTCCCTCTGAAAAATGTACAATGCTGAGCAAATCTTGTTTTAATTCTCTCCGAATTCCATTCCCAAAATCTACTAGTCTTGTAAACTATTGGGATTTATCTTTTACTAGTATAGAAAGGATAATAAATGGAATTGTGAACTTCAGTTTGTTTGTCCAACAAGCTACATGCGTTTAGCATTGTTCTGATGGAAGAACTGAATGTGCGAGGACACCCGTTGTATTGGTTAGTGCAGTTATTATTTGTCTGGATGGGCTGTAGGCCTGCCTGTAGATCTGTAGGAACAGCAGCTGGCAATACAGTACGCTCAATAGAGAGGAGATCTGAGCAACACTGGGCTCAGTGCTTATGGATGTTGGCTAATGCAAGGATTCAGGTTCAGATTATCACAGCATTCATTCAGACTCAGTTACACAGGCTGATTGGTTCAACATCCCAAACAGGTGTAATGTAGAAATGCACTTACCATTCACAGGTGTGATCAAACACTGCAACAGAAGATAAAACATAGAACAAAATAAAAGATACAATGTTAAACAATTTGTTTTAATCTCTGTATGTTTTGGGTTTTGCAAAAAGGTACTGAAGAGTGAATGATAGTGAGGAATCCTGTAGGACTGAACAAGATTGAGAAGGAACTGATGTTAAAAACAAACTCTTACTGTTGGAGGTTCAGGAAGTGAGCAGTCTGAAAAATAAAACAAACATTAACTCATTAATTCCAGAAGATGTAATGAGAAACATGATCTTCTAGATGAGTCGACAGTGAGAGATGATGAAGATCAAGAATCACCTCTTGCTCCATTCTGCTTGAGTTCTCCAGTTATGTGGAAGATCTGAGTCTCCATCTCTGTCGGCAAGAGAGGTAAAGCCTGAAACAGCCTCTGAAATCTGAGAAAGAACCACAGAATTATAGCAGATCTCAGGACAAGAGACACCAGAGACTCAATATCATGTACCAAATACACTTACATCAGTATGTAGGAGCTGCATGGAATAATGGTCTGTAGAAACACAAACAAGCATCAGTGCCGTCATCACATGCATGATTCATCAGACTCACTGTTTTGACCACTGCGCATTTACTTTACATTCTCATTTAAGACAATCCACACGCAAAGGAAAAACACTGGTGCATCAGACTGGGCTTTGACGGAGAGCCATTGAGAACAGGTGTGTAAGTTTTACCTTCTGTGAGATTAAGAGCAGGTTTTGAAGAACATCAGGAAGTCCTCGTTTCACAGGAGACTCCAGCAGATGATCAAACACTGTATTGATGACGACTTCCTTCTCTGGAAGACCAGGCAGATTATCAGCCATCAGTCCGGCCACCTGCTTTGGAGTGAGATTGTCCAGGGTCTCCAACTAAACACACACAGAAGAACAAGAGAATATCAGTGAAGGGTGGAGTGTTGTTGGTGTTATTTTGTCGATCTCCTTTGATAAAATCACATGTGAAGATGAGAAGACATACGGGATCAAAGAGTCCGTTGATGGAGAGCAGATCTGTGAGAGACACAAACTGAGAGAACTGGCCAAAGTTCTTCTGTAGCCACTCAGCGCTGTTGTTAGCAGTCGACACACAGCCCGCATCTGACACACACAACACACAGTAAAATCACCTTCATGAACTCCAGAACCTCCGCATGAAGCCTGAAACATCAGTGAACCTCCGCCTCACCTGTTGTGTTTCTTCTGAGGAAGGGCAGGATGAAGAAGCCCACCATGTCTCTTCCTTGGGTCTCATTGACAAGTGGGACCTCTGACAGACTGAGAAATGATTGAGAATAAAGTTAAACAAGCATCTTAACAGCTCCCGACACTCCTGAATTATTGTTGAGGAAATTCTTCTCTTACATGTGCTGATACGTTTGGCAGCTGAGGTTTTTGCTGCTAGTGCACTGCAGGAGGGATGGTGACGCAAACGCTAAAAACGGCTTCAGATATTGACCCAACAACATGCTGATGAATGTGACGTCACTCCATTGGTGAGGACTGACACGGTCCAGCCTCAGCTCTCCAATCACATCCAGCACTTGGGACACGACATCACCTCTGATTGGCTGAGACTGATGATGTAATGAGGAGGAATTACTGTTATATTCCCAGTCAATCTTCCAGTGAACACTAGAGGAGAGATGTGCAAGGCGTATTTACCATATTTGCCGCTGCGCTGGAGAAGATGACGAGGGCTCCGTCCAGAACATCATTTGCTTTGGTGAAAAGCAGTTTCCAGACCTCCTTGGAGTAACTTCTGCTGCTGGATAGTTGACACTTCAGGAGTGCAGCCAGGCTTTCAGCAGTGAGGCCAGTGATCTACAAACACAGAAGATCTCGTCAGTGGACATCGACATTCAGGAAACATTATGCTGATTCCAGAAACTGCTGCACATTTGGAGGGATGTAGATTCTTCGATGATCATCAACATCAGCTCATTTGAACTGAGTTTTCTGCTCGTGGTCCTCTTACCGAAGAGCAAGCGTACTGCTGCAGGTCCACACTACAGGGGGCGCTCACGAGTCCAGCGGACAGGAGAGTCTCGTTACTGTGGAAGACATCAGAATTTCTGTGAGCACTTCCTGTCTGACAGATGATGTCACAGTGTTAAAATGGAGAAAAGAGTGTTTGCTCGTACCTGTTGACTCCTGAACAAACTCTGGTAGCTGTTAAATCCATCAGAAAACATCGATTAGTGCCACTGGATCTCATTTATTACAATACAACACCAGTAAATAAAAATGTTACAATCAAAAATGTTAAGAGAAAATAACAGAAGTAGAAACATGACAAACAAAACTTGCTCCGATTTGTTGAGGGATTAATTCAATTTCTTATTGGCGGCATTGGTAACAGGAAGTCATTGCCATATTCTCAGATCATATGATCCCCAGATTTATATAACAAATAACCACCACATGGCAAGGATCCTATGTTCCCAGGGTTAGAGTTGGGGTTCAACTGACAAAGGAACATTGGGTTAATCCTGGGAACACTGAACCCTGGGAACATACAAAGGCTCCCGGTTACAGCAGTTGGCAGCGACCAGTGAATCTCTTTGAGTCATGAATCTCTTTCAACACTCTTCACTCATAAAGTCCCTCTGAAAAATGTACAATGCTGAGCAAATATTGTTTTAATTCTCTCCGAATTCCATTCCCAAAATCTACTAGTCTTGTAAACTATTGGGATTTATCTTTTACTAGTATAGAAAGGATAATAAATGGAATTGTGAACTTCAGTTTGTTTGTCCAACAAGCTACATGCGTTTAGCATTGTTCTGATGGAAGAACTGAATGTGCGAGGACACCCGTTGTATTGGTTAGTGCAGTTATTATTTGTCTGGATGGGCTGTAGGCCTGCCTGTAGATCTGTAGGAACAGCAGCTGGCAATACAGTACGCTCAATAGAGAGGAGATCTGAGCAACACTGGGCTCAGTGCTTATGGATGTTGGCTAATGCAAGGATTCAGGTTCAGATTATCACAGCATTCATTCAGACTCAGTTACACAGGCTGATTGGTTCAACATCCCAAACAGGTGTAATGTAGAAATGCACTTACCATTCACAGGTGTGATCAAACACTGCAACAGAAGATAAAACATAGAACAAAATAAAAGATACAATGTTAAACAATTTGTTTTAATCTCTGTATGTTTGGAGTTTTGCAAAAAGGTACTGAAGAGTGAATGATAGTGAGGAATCCTGTAGGACTGAACAAGATTGAGAAGGAACTGATGTTAAAAACAAACTCTTACTGTTGGAGGTTCAGGAAGTGAGCAGTCTGAAAAATAAAACAAACATTAACTCATTAATTCCAGAAGATGTAATGAGAAACATGATCTTCTAGATGAGTCGACAGTGAGAGATGATGAAGATCAAGAATCACCTCTTGCTCCATTCTGCTTGAGTTCTCCAGTTATGTGGAAGATCTGAGTCTCCATCTCTGTCGGCAAGAGAGGTAAAGCCTGAAACAGCCTCTGAAATCTGAGAAAGAACCACAGAATTATAGCAGATCTCAGGACAAGAGACACCAGAGACTCAATATCATGTACCAAATACACTTACATCAGTATGTAGGAGCTGCATGGAATAATGGTCTGTAGAAACACAAACAAGCATCAGTGCCGTCATCACATGCATGATTCATCAGACTCACTGTTTTGACCACTGCGCATTTACTTTACATTCTCATTTAAGACAATCCACACGCAAAGGAAAAACACTGGTGCATCAGACTGGGCTTTGACGGAGAGCCATTGAGAACAGGTGTGTAAGTTTTACCTTCTGTGAGATTAAGAGCAGGTTTTGAAGAACATCAGGAAGTCCTCGTTTCACAGGAGACTCCAGCAGATGATCAAACACTGTATTGATGACGACTTCCTTCTCTGGAAGACCAGGCAGATTATCAGCCATCAGTCCGGCCACCTGCTTTGGAGTGAGATTGTCCAGGGTCTCCAACTAAACACACACAGAAGAACAAGAGAATATCAGTGAAGGGTGGAGTGTTGTTGGTGTTATTTTGTCGATCTCCTTTGATAAAATCACATGTGAAGATGAGAAGACATACGGGATCAAAGAGTCCGTTGATGGAGAGCAGATCTGTGAGAGACACAAACTGAGAGAACTGGCCAAAGTTCTTCTGTAGCCACTCAGCGCTGTTGTTAGCAGTCGACACACAGCCCGCATCTGACACACACAACACACACAGTAAAATCACCTTCATGAACTCCAGAACCTCCGCATGAAGCCTGAAACATCAGTGAACCTCCGCCTCACCTGTTGTGTTTCTTCTGAGGAAGGGCAGGATGAAGAAGCCCACCATGTCTCTTCCTTGGGTCTCATTGACAAGTGGGACCTCTGACAGACTGAGAAATGATTGAGAATAAAGTTAAACAAGCATCTTAACAGCTCCCGACACTCCTGAATTATTGTTGAGGAAATTCTTCTCTTACATGTGCTGATACGTTTGGCAGCTGAGGTTTTTGCTGCTAGTGCACTGCAGGAGGGATGGTGACGCAAACGCTAAAAACGGCTTCAGATATTGACCCAACAACATGCTGATGAATGTGACGTCACTCCATTGGTGAGGACTGACACGGTCCAGCCTCAGCTCTCCAATCACATCCAGCACTTGGGACACGACATCACCTCTGATTGGCTGAGACTGATGATGTAATGAGGAGGAATTACTGTTATATTCCCAGTCAATCTTCCAGTGAACACTAGAGGAGAGATGTGCAAGGCGTATTTACCATATTTGCCGCTGCGCTGGAGAAGATGACGAGGGCTCCGTCCAGAACATCATTTGCTTTGGTGAAAAGCAGTTTCCAGACCTCCTTGGAGTAACTTCTGCTGCTGGATAGTTGACACTTCAGGAGTGCAGCCAGGCTTTCAGCAGTGAGGCCAGTGATCTACAAACACAGAAGATCTCGTCAGTGGACATCGACATTCAGGAAACATTATGCTGATTCCAGAAACTGCTGCACATTTGGAGGGATGTAGATTCTTCGATGATCATCAACATCAGCTCATTTGAACTGAGTTTTCTGCTCGTGGTCCTCTTACCGAAGAGCAAGCGTACTGCTGCAGGTCCACACTACAGGGGGCGCTCACGAGTCCAGCGGACAGGAGAGTCTCGTTACTGTGGAAGACATCAGAATTTCTGTGAGCACTTCCTGTCTGACAGATGATGTCACAGTGTTAAAATGGAGAAAAGAGTGTTTGCTCGTACCTGTTGACTCCTGAACAAACTCTGGTAGCTGTTAAATCCATCAGAAAACATCGATTAGTGCCACTGGATCTCATTTATTACAATACAACACCAGTAAATAAAAATGTTACAATCAAAAATGTTAAGAGAAAATAACAGAAGTAGAAACATGACAAACAAAACTTGCTCCGATTTGTTGAGGGATTAATTCAATTTCTTGTTGGCGGCATTGGTAACAGGAAGTCATTGCCATATTCTCAGATCATGTGATCCCCAGATTTATATAACAAATAACCACCACATGGCAAGGATCCTATGTTCCCAGGGTTAGAGTTGGGGTTCAACTGACAAAGGAACATTGGGTTAATCCTGGGAACACTGAACCCTGGGAACATACAAAGGCTCCCGGTTACAGCAGTTGGCAGCGACCAGTGAATCTCTTTGAGTCATGAATCTCTTTCAACACTCTTCACTCATAAAGTCCCTCTGAAAAATGTACAATGCTGAGCAAATCTTGTTTTAATTCTCTCCGAATTCCATTCCCAAAATCTACTAGTCTTGTAAACTATTGGGATTTATCTTTTGTTAGTATAGAAAGGATAATAAATGGAATTGTGAACTTCAGTTTGTTTGTCCAACAAGCTACATGCGTTTAGCATTGTTCTGATGGAAGAACTGAATGTGCGAGGAAACCCGTTGTATTGGTTAGTGCAGTTATTATTTGTCTGGATGGGCTGTAGGCCTGCCTGTAGATCTGTAGGAACAGCAGCTGGCAATACAGTACGCTCAATAGAGAGGAGATCTGAGCAACACTGGGCTCAGTGCTTATGGATGTTGGCTAATGCAAGGATTCAGGTTCAGATTATCACAGCATTCATTCAGACTCAGTTACACAGGCTGATTGGTTCAACATCCCAAACAGGTGTAATGTAGAAATGCACTTACCATTCACAGGTGTGATCAAACACTGCAACAGAAGATAAAACATAGAACAAAATAAAAGATACAATGTTAAACAATTTGTTTTAATCTCTGTATGTTTGGAGTTTTGCAAAAAGGTACTGAAGAGTGAATGATAGTGAGGAATCCTGTAGGACTGAACAAGATTGAGAAGGAACTGATGTTAAAAACAAACTCTTACTGTTGGAGGTTCAGGAAGTGAGCAGTCTGAAAAATAAAACAAACATTAACTCATTAATTCCAGAAGATGTAATGAGAAACATGATCTTCTAGATGAGTCGACAGTGAGAGATGATGAAGATCAAGAATCACCTCTTGCTCCATTCTGCTTGAGTTCTCCAGTTATGTGGAAGATCTGAGTCTCCATCTCTGTCGGCAAGAGAGGTAAAGCCTGAAACAGCCTCTGAAATCTGAGAAAGAACCACAGAATTATAGCAGATCTCAGGACAAGAGACACCAGAGACTCAATATCATGTACCAAATACACTTACATCAGTATGTAGGAGCTGCATGGAATAATGGTCTGTAGAAACACAAACAAGCATCAGTGCCGTCATCACAATCATGATTCATCAGACTCACTGTTTTGACCACTGCGCATTTACTTTACATTCTCATTTAAGACAATCCACACGCAAAGGAAAAACACTGGTGCATCAGACTGGGCTTTGACGGAGAGCCATTGAGAACAGGTGTGTAAGTTTTACCTTCTGTGAGATTAAGAGCAGGTTTTGAAGAACATCAGGAAGTCCTCGTTTCACAGGAGACTCCAGCAGATGATCAAACACTGTATTGATGACGACTTCCTTCTCTGGAAGACCAGGCAGATTATCAGCCATCAGTCCGGCCACCTGCTTTGGAGTGAGATTGTCCAGGGTCTCCAACTAAACACACACAGAAGAACAAGAGAATATCAGTGAAGGGTGGAGTGTTGTTGGTGTTATTTTGTCGATCTCCTTTGATAAAATCACATGTGAAGATGAGAAGACATACGGGATCAAAGAGTCCGTTGATGGAGAGCAGATCTGTGAGAGACACAAACTGAGAGAACTGGCCAAAGTTCTTCTGTAGCCACTCAGCGCTGTTGTTAGCAGTCGACACACAGCCCGCATCTGACACACACAACACACACAGTAAAATCACCTTCATGAACTCCAGAACCTCCGCATGAAGCCTGAAACATCAGTGAACCTCCGCCTCACCTGTTGTGTTTCTTCTGAGGAAGGGCAGGATGAAGAAGCCCACCATGTCTCTTCCTTGGGTCTCATTGACAAGTGGGACCTCTGACAGACTGAGAAATGATTGAGAATAAAGTTAAACAAGCATCTTAACAGCTCCCGACACTCCTGAATTATTGTTGAGGAAATTCTTCTCTTACATGTGCTGATACGTTTGGCAGCTGAGGTTTTTGCTGCTAGTGCACTGCAGGAGGGATGGTGACGCAAACGCTAAAAACGGCTTCAGATATTGACCCAACAACATGCTGATGAATGTGACGTCACTCCATTGGTGAGGACTGACACGGTCCAGCCTCAGCTCTCCAATCACATCCAGCACTTGGGACACGACATCACCTCTGATTGGCTGAGACTGATGATGTAATGAGGAGGAATTACTGTTATATTCCCAGTCAATCTTCCAGTGAACACTAGAGGAGAGATGTGCAAGGCGTATTTACCATATTTGCCGCTGCGCTGGAGAAGATGACGAGGGCTCCGTCCAGAACATCATTTGCTTTGGTGAAAAGCAGTTTCCAGACCTCCTTGGAGTAACTTCTGCTGCTGGATAGTTGACACTTCAGGAGTGCAGCCAGGCTTTCAGCAGTGAGGCCAGTGATCTACAAACACAGAAGATCTCGTCAGTGGACATCGACATTCAGGAAACATTATGCTGATTCCAGAAACTGCTGCACATTTGGAGGGATGTAGATTCTTCGATGATCATCAACATCAGCTCATTTGAACTGAGTTTTCTGCTCGTGGTCCTCTTACCGAAGAGCAAGCGTACTGCTGCAGGTCCACACTACAGGGGGCGCTCACGAGTCCAGCGGACAGGAGAGTCTCGTTACTGTGGAAGACATCAGAATTTCTGTGAGCACTTCCTGTCTGACAGATGATGTCACAGTGTTAAAATGGAGAAAAGAGTGTTTGCTCGTACCTGTTGACTCCTGAACAAACTCTGGTAGCTGTTAAATCCATCAGAAAACATCGATTAGTGCCACTGGATCTCATTTATTACAATACAACACCAGTAAATAAAAATGTTACAATCAAAAATGTTAAGAGAAAATAACAGAAGTAGAAACATGACAAACAAAACTTGCTCCGATTTGTTGAGGGATTAATTCAATTTCTTATTGGCGGCATTGGTAACAGGAAGTCATTGCCATATTCTCAGATCATATGATCCCCAGATTTATATAACAAATAACCACCACATGGCAAGGATCCTATGTTCCCAGGGTTAGAGTTGGGGTTCAACTGACAAAGGAACATTGGGTTAATCCTGGGAACACTGAACCCTGGGAACATACAAAGGCTCCCGGTTACAGCAGTTGGCAGCGACCAGTGAATCTCTTTGAGTCATGAATCTCTTTCAACACTCTTCACTCATAAAGTCCCTCTGAAAAATGTACAATGCTGAGCAAATATTGTTTTAATTCTCTCCGAATTCCATTCCCAAAATCTACTAGTCTTGTAAACTATTGGGATTTATCTTTTACTAGTATAGAAAGGATAATAAATGGAATTGTGAACTTCAGTTTGTTTGTCCAACAAGCTACATGCGTTTAGCATTGTTCTGATGGAAGAACTGAATGTGCGAGGACACCCGTTGTATTGGTTAGTGCAGTTATTATTTGTCTTGATGGGCTGTAGGCCTGCCTGTAGATCTGTAGGAACAGCAGCTGGCAATACAGTACGCTCAATAGAGAGGAGATCTGAGCAACACTGGGCTCAGTGCTTATGGATGTTGGCTAATGCAAGGATTCAGGTTCAGATTATCACAGCATTCATTCAGACTCAGTTACACAGGCTGATTGGTTCAACATCCCAAACAGGTGTAACGTAGAAATGCACTTACTATTCACAGGTGTGATCAAACACTGCAACAGAAGATAAAACATAGAACAAAATAAAAGATACAATGTTAAACAATTTGTTTTAATCTCTGTATGTTTGGAGTTTTGCAAAAAGGTACTGAAGAGTGAATGATAGTGAGGAATCCTGTAGGACTGAACAAGATTGAGAAGGAACTGATGTTAAAAACAAACTCTTACTGTTGGAGGTTCAGGAAGTGAGCAGTCTGAAAAATAAAACAAACATTAACTCATTAATTCCAGAAGATGTAATGAGAAACATGATCTTCTAGATGAGTCGACAGTGAGAGATGATGAAGATCAAGAATCACCTCTTGCTCCATTCTGCTTGAGTTCTCCAGTTATGTGGAAGATCTGAGTCTCCATCTCTGTCGGCAAGAGAGGTAAAGCCTGAAACAGCCTCTGAAATCTGAGAAAGAACCACAGAATTATAGCAGATCTCAGGACAAGAGACACCAGAGACTCAATATCATGTACCAAATACACTTACATCAGTATGTAGGAGCTGCATGGAATAATGGTCTGTAGAAACACAAACAAGCATCAGTGCCGTCATCACATGCATGATTCATCAGACTCACTGTTTTGACCACTGCGCATTTACTTTACATTCTCATTTAAGACAATCCACACGCAAAGGAAAAACACTGGTGCATCAGACTGGGCTTTGACGGAGAGCCATTGAGAACAGGTGTGTAAGTTTTACCTTCTGTGAGATTAAGAGCAGGTTTTGAAGAACATCAGGAAGTCCTCGTTTCACAGGAGACTCCAGCAGATGATCAAACACTGTATTGATGACGACTTCCTTCTCTGGAAGACCAGGCAGATTATCAGCCATCAGTCCGGCCACCTGCTTTGGAGTGAGATTGTCCAGGGTCTCCAACTAAACACACACAGAAGAACAAGAGAATATCAGTGAAGGGTGGAGTGTTGTTGGTGTTATTTTGTCGATCTCCTTTGATAAAATCACATGTGAAGATGAGAAGACATACGGGATCAAAGAGTCCGTTGATGGAGAGCAGATCTGTGAGAGACACAAACTGAGAGAACTGGCCAAAGTTCTTCTGTAGCCACTCAGCGCTGTTGTTAGCGGTCGACACACAGCCCGCATCTGACACACACAACACACACAGTAAAATCACCTTCATGAACTCCAGAACCTCCGCATGAAGCCTGAAACATCAGTGAACCTCCGCCTCACCTGTTGTGTTTCTTCTGAGGAAGGGCAGGATGAAGAAGCCCACCATGTCTCTTCCTTGGGTCTCATTGACAAGTGGGACCTCTGACAGACTGAGAAATGATTGAGAATAAAGTTAAACAAGCATCTTAACAGCTCCCGACAGTCCTGAATTATTGTTGAGGAAATTCTTCTCTTACATGTGCTGATACGTTTGGCAGCTGAGGTTTTTGCTGCTAGTGCACTGCAGGAGGGATGGTGACGCAAACGCTAAAAACGGCTTCAGATATTGACCCAACAACATGCTGATGAATGTGACGTCACTCCATTGGTGAGGACTGATACGGTCCAGCCTCAGCTCTCCAATCACATCCAGCACTTGGGACACGACATCACCTCTGATTGGCTGAGACTGATGATGTAATGAGGAGGAATTACTGTTATATTCCCAGTCAATCTTCCAGTGAACACTAGAGGAGAGATGTGCAAGGCGTATTTACCATATTTGCCGCTGCGCTGGAGAAGATGACGAGGGCTCCGTCCAGAACATCATTTGCTTTGGTGAAAAGCAGTTTCCAGACCTCCTTGGAGTAACTTCTGCTGCTGGATAGTTGACACTTCAGGAGTGCAGCCAGGCTTTCAGCAGTGAGGCCAGTGATCTACAAACACAGAAGATCTCGTCAGTGGACATCGACGTTCAGGAAACATTATGCTGATTCCAGAAACTGCTGCACATTTGGAGGGATGTAGATTCTTCGATGATCATCAACATCAGCTCATTTGAACTGAGTTTTCTGTTCGTGGTCCTCTTACCGAAGAGCAAGCGTACTGCTGCAGGTCCACACTACAGGGGGCGCTCACGAGTCCAGCGGACAGGAGAGTCTCGTTACTGTGGGGTAGATAAACTCTTCTCATTATTTTGATTGACTTTATTCATTTTTTTTTTTTTTAAGTTTTACTTTAAACTTTTTATCAGTAAAAAGATTTTTTTTATCAGTGAAAAGTCCAAAATGAACAGTACCTGCTGATTCCATTACAAATTGATGTTTCTGTAAAAGTAACATAAAAGGAAATTAAGAAAAACAGACAGGGCACATTTTGAATTGACAGTGCATTGTTGTTTCTTTTGGTACTTCACAGCTTAAACAATATTGAACTTACCATTGATTGATGTTGAAATACACTGCAAATGACATGACCACAAATCAGTAATAGGTTATGAATAGGTTATTTTCTTTTATGTTTATGAAAATCTAAAAAAATATATGAAATATCATATGCAATGAGATTAAAACTTGTGTTTCTTACCGTTACAGGTGGAGGGAAACAGCCTGTTAAAGACACAATAGAAAAATCTTAGAATTATAGAAAAATGTGTGTCTCAGTTACAACTATATCATAGTCTAAATTGCTGACTAAATTCACTTAAGATATTTCGATAATTAGTTCCATAATTTTAATTTGATTTGTTTGTGTGCATGCATCTTTACCGGGAGGAGCCATGTGTTCCAGCTGACTCGTGTAGTCCTTGATGTGTTGCATCATGTGTGGAGGAACCACAGATTCCTGCAGCCTCTGAACTCTGAAAGAGAGAAATCACGTGAAACTGTGACTGAAGCAGTTCAGTAATAGAAGCAGTGTTTTAGTGTTACTTACATCTGCTGGTAAGACGAGCACTCCAAACCCATCTGATATCAAAACAAAATGAGAAATAATTAATCTTACTCCAATATAATTGTATGTGCTGCAATCTGTCCACAAACACACAGTCTTTGGCAGAAATGCTCTTACCTGGCCAGCGAGCATGATGAGATATCCAAGCATATCAACTAGACCACGGTCTTCAGGAGAAACTAGGATGTGATCAAAAACCATGTTTATGATGATGTTTTTCTCTGGGAGACCTGCAAAATCCTCAACTATGAGTTCAGCTGTCTGTCTTGGGGAGAGAACCATCAGTGCATCTATCTGAAATACACAAAGAAAACACTTCATTTAACAAAAATAATCGAAAAGGAATCCAATTCATCAATCACATGAGAAGGTCATGAATAGAGCTAAATTTTAAACAGAGAAACAGAATAAAACAAGCTGAAATGCAGCACATATTCTTGTCAGTGGCGCTGTGGCTAACTCACAGCGTTGAAGTCTCGGCTAAGCTGGTACATTTCCCTCAACGTTGCAAAATGTGAAAATCCACCAAGATTCAGAGTAATCCAGACGCTGCTGTTCTCCGCAGGGCAGCCACCTGAAAACATGTTGACAACATATTTTTATAGATGGATGGATGGATGGATGGATGGATGGATAAACATATAGATAGACAGATGTACCTGAAACATTTTGTCGGCTCAGGAAGGATGAGATGAAATGCTGATAAACATCCTGCAAACCTTCTTCTGACATCAGGAACATGTTGTCGCTGAGTTCTGAAACACTGAAGTTCAACATGAATGTCAGGTGAGCGTGGAGGTCAGCTGAGAACAGAGTTAATTAGGTGGGATTAGCAATGCCTTCAGTGGACATACAGTATCTGGAAGGTTTGGCAGCTGAACTCTTTGTGACTGAGGCACGCGAGATATTCTGGAGTCAGTGTGGAGAGAAGAGGCTTTAACTTGATCTGGAACCATAATCTCACAAACGACTCATCCTGCAAGTTGCTCATCGTGAAGGTGTCATGAACCATTTGGTCCAGGATGTCACTGAAGGGGGAACTCTGGGAACTGAAGTTCTGGGCAAGAAACAACATGCAAACAGGAATTATATCAAATACTGGTTTCTACACAGCTGATGTGAGATCTGGCAGGTCTTACGGTCATGGAGAGCTGCTGCAGGAGAGCGTTGAGGTTCTGGGAGAGATGCAGGAGGACACTCGAGAGCGTCTCCTCGTTGAGCGTGAGGTTTGAGCGTGCTGCGCAGTGCAGGACCGTGGCCACATGTTCCACCAGGTCCGTCAGCTAGAAAGACATGAAATCATAATACCATGCCAGCACAGAACATGCTTGGAATAATGTGTATGTTTCCAGCAAGCATTTTGCTTACCCCACACGTTCTGTTATCAATAAAGACACTGCAGATGTCCTGACTTTCATTCTGGGCTCCAGTTCCCATTCCCGTCTCAATGTAGCTAAAGAAAACACACCAAACCACATCAGAGCATTCTCATTACTCCATCAGAGAAATCTTCTGGATAACTATGACAGTACTAGCATAGTAAACTCACAACTGGTTATGGAAGACAGCCGTGAGGTTGGGGTGGATTTCTATCTGGCCAGGAGGAAGGAATCGCCGGAGTATGGGAGACACCACGTGCGTGTACCAGTCGTTAATGTTCACAGGGTCAAACGTGACCAGCTGCTGGCTGGAATTCTGCTTGAAGGGAGCAGCGAGCTCGGCGAGCGTCAGGTTGATCATGGCCTGCACCAGTGTGGTGCTCCGCATGCTGCTCAAGTTTTGCTTGAGGAAGAGAGCAGATACAGACAGCAGAATTCAGGAGATGGGTTTTTGGTTTATAATGCCTTACTAAATGTGCGAGTGTGCTGTTACCTGCTTCGTCAAGGACACAAACTGTCTAACAAAACTCCCGACAGGACTGAATGCCGTCATGAATCCATTCAGCGCCTGAAGCCACACATCAGACCGGATTAATCATTCAGTTTCTCAGGAGATTTGCATATTATGGTCTCTTAAACATCTACTTATTTGCTCATCTACTTCAGGGCTGGGCAACTCATTGATCCCATTTTTTTTCCCAATAAATGTCAGATCAGCATCTTTAATAAAATAAAATCTATCAATTTATGCATTTTTTTGTGATTTTTAGTGTGTCTTTTTTTAAATCATTTATTTACCTCTAAAAGTACCACATTTTTATGTAAAATATGCTTATTTTTATGTTATATTTAATATTTCTTTTACTACAGTAAAAAAAAAAAATCCATAATTTCAGACAGCCAAAACCTAAAAATTTGGTGACTTTGGTGACATCTGGTAGTCTTCTTATGATGATATCAAAATATCAAAATATCAAAAATATCAATAGACACTAGTTGGCAGTAGTTTTCAATGGCTTTTTTGTGGGTATGTGAGAGAGAGATTGTTTGACACATTGAGAATGTGAGAATGTTGTATAGGCTCACCCCTTCATTTATACATGTGTTTGATCTGCATTGTGTTGGATTTATTGAACAAATAAGAACAATGCTTTGAATTTTAGTATTTTCCATCAATTTCCTATGGGAGTTTGTTGAATCAACTCCTCTATTTGTGAGTGTGTGTGTGTGTGTGTGTGTGTGTGTGTGTGTGTGTGTGTGTGTGTGTGTGTGTGTGTGTGTGTGTGTGTGTGTGTGTGTGTGTTCAGGTGGCAAACTTAGGAAAAGTAGCCATGTCTTGAACCGCTCAGATTAAGGAAACAATTTTTAAGAAAACAAAATAAAATGATTTTGCCCAAATTTGTCCCGAAGGATGATTGAGGGTTAACCCTGATGAAAATCACCCGTCTGTAGCTTTCTAGTAATCCTGGAGACCTTAATTAGCTCATTCCAGTGTGTTTGATTGGGGTTGGAGCTGAGCTCTGCAGGAAAATGGATCTCGAGCCCTGATCTGCATCTGTAAGACTGTGACTGGCATGATTCTTACCTGTCCAAGAGGGTCTTGAGGTGAGGCGGATGGAAAGGTGTTCATATAATATGCTGTGCCGTTATGTGAAGGCCATGGATCCTCAGAGGGCATCAGAGTGGAAAGCAAACTCTGAAACACCAGGCCGAGGGAGCCGTCTGTCAAGCCCACCACCTCCGGATGAAGGAGAAGCTCTGCCTTCTGTTCTGGACTCAAGAGGTGCAAAACCTCCAGCTGACAAGACAGGGAAGAACCTCAGAACATCTCCAGGACATCAGCACAGAGCTAAGGCTGCCATCGAATGACCATCAGGATAACATCAGATGCGAGAGTGAGTGTTCCTACCCCGCTGAAGAGCATGTTGATGGACGTGAAGTCACGCACTTGAGCCATGACCGAGAATGAGCCGAAGTTCTTCAAGAGCCAGTCTTCAGTGCTGTCCTCTGGATCTACACAGCCTACAACAACATACAATCAGACTACTCAAACCTGCCCAAAACCCTCACAGAACACAAACATGACCAGTGCTAGAGGTGAAGCGATACCTGAGGATGTGTTTCTAGAGAGAAACGGGTACATGAAGAAAGAATAGATCCACTTCTGTCGCACTGGATCCAGACCGGAGAAATGCTGACTCAACTCCTTTACACTATACACACAACAAAACAGATACAAGCAGTCATAGATACGGCACACACATGCACAAGGAAATAAAGACCTCAGTTTCTTAAATGCTGTCGTACACAGTCTGGTAGGCGCTGCAGCTGAAGTTTCTGTTGCTGAGGCATGTGAGGAAGTTTCTGGAGACGGACGACAGCAGAGGAGTGAGTTTGATGTCCAGCCACGCTCTGATCACGTGATCCTCGTTCAGACTGATGCCTCCCGACAGATCCACGACCGGCACGCCGGCCACACTGGAGCGCTGCGAGACAGACAGTGTCACGGCGAGGGGGCCGCAGCAGTGAAGGCTCATGGGATATGTGTGTCTGTGTGTGTGTTTGTGTGTGTACCATGAAGGAGTAGACGTCCAGAGCGGCGCTGATGAGTGCCTTCAGGTGAAGGATGTGGTCTGCGTCCGGCTCTGATGGGACGCCAGCACACGTCAGGAAGCTCCGCGTGGGACCGTCCAACTAAACACAGCACAGATTGAGAATGAGAGTGTGACGTGACAGCATCAAATGTGGGTTCAAAGGAAGTCTGTTCATTCTGCGACCGTAAATTGCAATACTGCTTGCCACACTCATGTTTAACTTACATATTTAAAACCAGCAACGAATGCTCAAATAGCATTGAAAAAGCTTATATTTCAGGCTGGAGTTTGGGTTCCTTGCCTGGACAGCGGCTTTTAAAGGATACTTAATTTTCAGTCATTGTTATTGATTTAACAGCACTGACACTATCAGATGAGTACAGAACTGAATTGATCTGAATAACGACACTATTCTCTTTTGCAATGCTACTTTACAGCTAAAAACTGAATTTGTTTCATTACAGATTAATTGAACATTAACACTGTTTATTTGTTTTGTCTATACAGTAATTAACATGTTCCACAGCCTTTCTCTAGTGACTGGTGGGGTTTCATTGTGTCTGTGATCTTGTGTTTGTCTAGGCTACTTTTATTCAGAAAGAGTGATCATGTTCCCTTCGGTTTCATGTTTCTGTCTGGAGGATTGGTGTCTAATCAGTCTGTTTGTGTCTATGTCCAGTGTTGTTCTGCTATTGTCTTGTTAATGCTTTGGTTAGTGATTCTGTCACCTCTGAAATCTCTGTCATTTTATTTATTTTAATGTTATAAAATGGCATTAGATTTCTTTATAACTTTTCGCTCACCTTGCATTATTGTTTAGTTAATTGTGAGTTTGTGTGTTTAGCTCAACAATGAACAATCTAAAAATATCCTGTGTGTGTGTGTGTGTGTGTGTGTGTGTGTGTGTGTGCGTGCGTGCGTGCGTGCATTTGTGTGTGTATGTGTGTGTGTGTGTGTGTGTGCGTGCTCACATCAGTGCATTGTTCTGCTGTAAGTCCAGCACTCGTTCCACTGGTTTGACTGTAAATCATGAAATGAGATGAGATTAATGTGGGCAGAGGGAGGAGATGGAGCTGAATGGAAAGTGAGCGATAGGTCACGATGATGAATGAAAGTAAGAAATGTTAAGTCATTTCACAACAACAACATAAAACACAAGAAAGACTGCATTCTGGATGGGTTCTTTTGTCTCAAAAGTTTCTGTAGGTTACATAATGTGAAGATCTGAAGGGCTTCACTCACTTCTGCACTGCTGAACAAACGCTGCCTGAAAACAGAGAGAGACAGAGTCACGTCTCACATCTGTCGTAATGTACAGTAAGCTGGACATTGTGGCTAAATGAACTCTGACAGAGAGATCAAGCCTGCATTTAACCTGTGTATTACACAGCTACTACCAAATCAAGTCCACACATATTAATCAGAGTCTTATGATCCAGTTCTGTGAGAAGAAGCACTGTCAGACGTGAAACTAGCACATTGAGTGAGAAAATTATAAACTAAATTATTAACATCATTATAGACAAGTATTTGAAAGACACCACTGATCACAATCAGGTATTCCAGAGCACGACCTAAGAGTGTTTCAATAAAATAACCGTCCTGTGCATTTTCTCAGACACTCGTAACATGGACTCTTTGTTGATTGAAGTGCTGTTTTTCATTAATCAGTTTAAACATAAATGAGAATTGTGGACTCACCGAAACCCATCGCTCCGACGTACAGGAGCAGCAAAATAAGAGGCTTTCTCATGAGGACTGATCTGCTTCCCGTAGACGCTCCTGTGAAATTCAGCTCTTAGAGAAACAGACACAACACCAGATGAATGACGTGCTTATTTCTCAGATGACCGCTAAACCTAATGACTGAAATCAGGAGTTTCATTAGTCTTAAGCTTTCATCTTACGGCATACAGTAGAAGAAAGATTTTACAGTTGTATGAAGAAGGGATAAAACACACACACACACACACACACACACACACACACACACACACACACACACACACAATGTAAAGCGCTTTGTAAATTTAAGGAATTATTATTATTATTGTTGTTATTATTATTATTATTATTATTATTATTATTATTATAATGTTACAAAAGCTTTTTATTTCAGATAAACGCTGATCTTTGGATCTTTCTATTCATCAAAGAATCCTGAAATAAATGTACTCAACCGTTTTCAACACTGATAATACTAATAATCAGAAATGTTTGTTGAGCAGTAAATCAGTATATTAGAATGATTTCTGAAGATCATGTGACACTGAAGACTGCAGTAATGATGCTGAAAATACAGCTGCGCATCACAGAAATACATTACAGATTAACACATATTCACATAGAAAACAACTGTTTTAAACTGTAATATTATTTCACAATATTACTGTTTTTGCTGTATTTGTTTGTTTGTTTTTTACAAAACACAGTTCTTTCAAAAATGTTAAAATATGTTATTACAATCTTTAATAATGTAATCTAAATAAAACATGGGCCCTCAGAATGTTAATGTGAATGCAGACAGAAATCGCGCCGAGCGTCGGGTGTTATCTGCGGGCGGCATGGCGTCATGCGTTGGATTACAAACACAAAACAGCAGCACATTCTCTCACACATCTCTGTCATTCCTCTCAGAACACAGCAGAGCCACAGCTGGTTAAACCGGTCGAGCGAGGAGATCACCACAGCTATTCATACTGAAGAGGTTCAACAACACACTCCTGAGTCACACTTTAAGACAAATGTCATCCCATAAAACAGAACAATCAAACACAAAAATAATGACATTCTGCCTCTCAAGCTCGTGCAAATACAAGCCTGTGTGTATCGGGAAGGAAGGAAACCATGAAGTATAAGAAACCTTACTTATATTTACTTGTGTATTATATAAATATGTATATATATATATTATATATATGTGTGTGTGTGTGTGTGTGTGTGTGTGCGTGTGTGTGTGTGTGTGTGATTGAATTGAGAGTGACACACAGGGCCTATAAAAAAAAGTATTCATTTTTTTATGTTGCATGTTGAACTGCTTTAAATTACTTTTCCCCACAACAACACCCCAACAGAATTGTCACAACTTTGTAAATTTGTTAAAAATAAAAAACTGAAAAAAGTGCATTGTATTAGCATTCATACCCTTAACTCAGTACTTGTCTGAAGCACCTTTACACCTCAGATCATTTCTGGGTATGATGTGATAAGCTGTGCACATCATCATCTGGCAGTTATCTGCATTCTTCTCCTCACTTCTTCACCTCTCAAGCTCTGTCAGGCTGGATGGGGCAGATGCACATCTTCAGGTTTCTCCAGAGATATTTGATTGGGTTCAAGCTCAGGCTGTGGTTGGGCCACTCAAAGGCATTCACAGAGCTGTCTATAAGCCGCTCTTGCTGTGTGTTTAGGGTCGTTGTCCTGTTGGAAGGTGAACCTTCTGCCTGTCTGAGGTTGTGAATGCTCCGGACTGGGTTTTCATTAACGCTATCTTAATATTTTGGTGCATTGAGCTTTTCTTCTTCTCTGACGAGTCCCTCAGTCCCTGAGAAACAGCCCCACAGCATGAGACTGACACCAGCACACTTTACTGCTGGACGCTACTCTGCAGGTGATGATCAGAGCTGCTTTCCTTCAAACATGATGCATGGAATTCAGGTTAATCAGACCAGAGAATCTTGTTTCTCACAGTCTGAGGGTCCTTTAGGTGCTTTTTTGCAAATTCCAAGTGTGTTTTCACGTGTCTTCACTGAGGAGAGGATTGAGTCTGGCCACACTGCCATAAAGCCCAGATCGGTGGGGTGTTGCAGTGATGTTTGTCCTTCTGTAGGTTTCTCCTATCTATGTATATGATCAAGGAGCTCGACTAGAGTGACTATCAGGTTCTTTGTCACCAGTCAAGACAAAGCCCTTCTCCATCAGTTGCTCAGTTTGTCCAGGAGGCCAGCTCTAGGAAGAGTCCTGGTTGTTTCAAACATCTTCTATTAAGGGTAACAGAGACTACATGCTTCTGTGAACCTTCAATGCTGCAGAATTTTTTTTCTGAACTCTTCCCCAAGAGCGTGGCTTGGCATAATCCTGTTCAGATTAATCCTGTTCTCCCTATACACAGAGTACACAGTTTGTGTTGGGCACCAACTCCAGGGGAGCACCATCACAGTTGCTCAAAAAAAAAAAAAAAACTTTCGTTCTATATTAATATTAACATCTAAAAATCTAAACATGAACATTTTATATATATATATATATATATATATATATATATATATATATATATATATATATATAATGAATTTGTTGGTGAACGCAGTAGGCCGTATAAGCACAGGTGACGCACCATTCCCGCATGAATACAAATGATCATCATAATCGATGGATAACTAGGCTATACCTGGGAAAAACATCAGTGCAGTCCAGCGCGGAGAAAAGAAAAATAAAAAAGCCCAAGATGAAGCTCGTGCATCACTTTCAGGTAACTATACATTCATAATCCTGTGAAACATTTTTGGCTGTTGACATTAATAATGTGTTTTAATGTCAGTAACAATTTCTCCACCACCAACAACACATCTTACTTAATATTCTAGTTTCCATGACTTAAAATGTATTATATAAAAACAACAAAGTGATTGGTTAATTAATAATAATCATATGGTTTCACTGAATAACACTGTTAAAATACATAATGTAATTCAAAATAAACAATTTACATGATTATAAATGCCTGTAAAGGGCACCGAAGGCCTAGTAATTGCTGTTGTTACACTTACAGGATGATATCAAATCCTTGTTTAATATCAACCAAACATTTAATTCAAATATCCACTTATTTATTTATTTATTTTTGGACACCTTTTAGCGATAGAAATGCTACAGCCTCTTTAATTTCTTCAACAAAAACATGTGGACATCACAGCCCTTACCAATATTACCCGTGGTTATCGTACTGAAACCGCTTCATTTTATTTTGTGTGATTTCTGAATGCTTGAGACCATACAACTGTATTAATAAAGCCATAGCCATTCTTAACTGTCTAGAGCTACAACTGTAATTTATAAATAACACGGTTTAATTAAAATGTATTTATTCACTTTTAAATTTTATTAAAGTTCTATTTTGACCCCTTATAGTAGTTTCTTTCTTTCTTTCTTTCTCGAGGGAGGGGACACAACAATACTATTGTTAGCTTCCACTGTTATGCTGATGATACTCAGCTCTATATTTCTTCGCGGCCCGGTGAATACACACCAAATTGAGAAACTAACGGAATGCATAGTCGATATAAAAAACTGGATGACGAGTAATTTTTTACTGCTAAATTCTGAAAAAACAGAGGTGTTAGTTATCGGACCTAAAAACCCCACATGTAACAACCTAGAACATTATCTAACACTTGATGGCTGCTCTGTCAATTCTTCTTCATCAGTCAGGAACCTAGGTGTGCTGTTCGATAGCAATCTTTCATTTGAAAGCCATGTTTCTAGCATCTGCAAAACTGCGTTTTTTCATCTCAAAAACATATCTAAATTACGATCTATGCTCTCAACGTCAAATGCAGAAATGTTAGTTCATGCGTTTATGACCTCAAGGCTAGACTATTGTAATGCTTTATTGGGTGGTTGTTCAGCACGCTTGATCAGCAAACTACAGTTAGTCCAAAATGCAGCAGCTAGAGTCCTTACTAGAACCAGGAAATATGATCATATTAGCCCGGTTCTGTCAACACTGCACTGGCTCCCTATCAACATCGGATAGATTTTAAAGTCTTGTTAATTACTTATAAGCCCTGAATGGCTTAGCTCCTCAGTACTTGAGCGAGCTCTTATCGCATTATAGTCCTCCACGTCCGCTGCGTTCTCAAAACTCTGGCCGTTTGATAATACCTAGAATATCAAAATCGACTGCAGGCGGCAGATCCTTTTCCTATTTAGCACCCAAACTCTGGAACAATCTACCTAACACTGTTCGGGAGGCAGACACACTCTGTCAGTTTAAATCTAGATTAAAGACCCATCTCTTTAGCCTGGCGTACACATAACACACTAATACGCTTCTATTATTCAAATCCGTTAAAGGATTGTTAGGCTGCATTAATTAGATCAACCGGAACCGGGAACACTTCCCACAACACACGGTGTACTCGTTACATCGTAAGTAGAATGGCATCTACGCTAATATTTGTCTGTTTCTTTCCTATGATCAGATGGTGGATCAGCACCAAGAGATGATGTCTGCAGGCCTGATCGTCAGCGGAGACCAGGACACCCAGATGACCCCCAGAGACCTCGATTAAAATACACTAAAACTAAAAAATATAACTAAAAATATAATAAATAC
>CM056140.1:41827097-41927097 GCA_029620275.1 Acrossocheilus wenchowensis
TCTGCAGGGCAGGTAGAGGCGCAGATCCCGGGTGGACAGCCATACCTGGTCTCCTGGATGGTAATTAGGAGTTGGGGCACGCCGGTCATCTGCAAAGCTCTTATGTCTCCGCACTGCCTGTTGTAGGTGGATGTGAGCTGAGTCCCATATTCTCTCGCTCACTCGGAACCAGTAGTCTACAGCTGGTACCTCTGAGGTCTCTCCTGTCCATGGAAAGAGTGGGGGCTGGTAACAGAGTATGCACTGAAAAGGCGTGAGGCCGGTGGTGTTCTGTCGGAGGGAGTTCTGTGCATACCCGGCCCATGGGAGGAAATGGCTCCAGCTGTACTGATCTTCTTAGCAGTATGCCTGTAGGTAACGTCCGAGTTCCTGGATCTTCCACTCAGCCTGGCCGTTCGTCTGTGGATGGTAACCGGAGGACAAACTCACCGTGACCCCTAGCAGACAGAAGAAGGCTTTCCACACATGGGAGATAAATTGTGGGCCTCGATCTGAGATGATATCCTCTGGTATCCCAAAGTTCCTGAAGACATGGTTGAATAGCTGTTCAACGGTCTCTAGGGCAGTTGGCAATCCATGGAGGGGAATTGACTTGCAGGCCTTTGAGATGCGGTCCACTGCCACTAGGTTTACATGTCTGACCTTCTAATTCTGGTAAGTCAGTCACAAAGTCTATTCCCATGTGTGACCAGGGCTGACGAGGAATGGGTAGGGGCACGAGCTTGCCCACCGGAAGGTGAGGAGGAGTCAATGACATGGCACAGACTGAGCAACTGCGGGCATACCTGTTGACATCACGGGACATACTGGGCCACCAGTACCGAGCTTGGAGGAGCGAGAGGGTCCGTTGGCTGCCTGGATGTCCAGAGCCCAGTACAATATGAAATGAGCCCAGAAGGGACTGCCATTGGGATGTAGGGACAAATGTTTTCCCTTCTGGGCCTCCCAGTGGAGCGGGTTCGGGTTGAGTGGCGGCTCTGATCTCTTCGATGTTGTAGAGGATGGGGCTTACAATGAGGGCTGGAGGGAGAATCGGCTCGGGATCTGATGGAGCATCAAGGGAATGCAGGCGAGAATGTAGTTGCGGTTTCCTGGGTGATAAGTAATGATGAAATTAAACCGGGTAAGAAAACATAGCCCAGTAGGCTTGTCAGGGATTGAGCCTCTTGGCTTCACGGAGATATTGGAGGTTTTTGGGGTCTGTGATGACGGTGAAGGGATGGTTAGCTCCCTCCAGCCAATGCAACCACTGTTTTAGGGCTAGTTTGATGGCCAACAGCTCCCTGTTACCGATATCATAATTCTGCTCTGCTGGGGTCAGTTTCTTAGAATAGTATGCACAAGGCTGGAGGCGTGGAGTCTCAACGAATTGTTGGGATAGCACGGCTCCGACTCCAGTGGTGGAGGCATCCACTTCCACCACAAACGGTACGTGGGAATCTGGATGACAAAGGATGGGGGCCATGCTGAATGCAGTAGAGTTTCTCGAAGGCTTCGTGGGCGCTGGAGTTCCAGGACATGGACTTGGGGTTACCTCGGAGTATGGTGGTCAATGGGGCCATATGCAGACTGAAATCCTTGATGAAACATCGATAGAAATTAGCAAATCCCAGGAATCTCTGAAGCTCCTTTACAGATTGGGGAATTGGCCACTCCGCAATGGCAGTCACCTTCCCCTGGTCCATCTGAATTCCCTCCTGGCCGATGATGTAGCCGAGGAACTGCACAGTGGGGTGATGGAATTCGCACTTCTCCAGCTTGAAGTACAGATGGTGCTGGCGGAGCCTCTGAAGGACCTGCTTAATGTGGTGGCGATGTTCGGCCAGGTTCCAGGAGTAGAGGAACTCCCAAAACACCTAGTTCATGAATCCCTGGAAGACGGATGGGGCGTTGGCAAGGCCATACGGCATAACGAGGTATTCATAGTGGCCAGAAGGAGTAATGAAGGCTGTCTTCCATTCATCGCCTTCCCGTATTCGAACGAGGTTATACGCACTCTGCAGGTCCAGCTTGGAGAAGATGGTCACGCTGGGCTCGGGACTCTCAATACGCATGGAGGCGATCTGGACTGATGGTGACTTGTGGAGTGGACGTGGAAATTCAGTGAGACGGTGTTGGTGGCAGAATTCACTCCAGCGAATAACCTCACAGGAGTCCCATCTGATCTCTGGAGAATGGAGTATGAGACAGGGGCATCCCAGGATGATGTCCACCGTGGGTCCCTCCAGTACCAGAAATGTGTTTTCCTCTTCATGCAAGTTACCGATCTTGAGTTACAATGGAGGAGACTCATACTTCACAAGCCCACGTCCTAGCGGCTTTCCTTGGATGGTTTCGACTCCGAGCTCCTGGGCATGAGGTGGCGGGGCAGATGTAGGAGACTTAAGATGAGGTCTTTCGAAATGAAGTTGCCCGAGGAGCCCGAGTTGACAAGGGCTGAGGCTGTAACGGACTGGGCTGAAGTGAATAGCTGCACTGAAAGCATGGAAAGTGTGGAAATTACTAGGTCTAACTGAATGGTACTAACTGCAGGACGTGGGGGTCTGATGGGGCAGGTTCCAATGTAATGATCGGTAACGGCACAATAGAGGCCAGCCGCCAGTCGGCGAACGCGTTCATTACAGGAAAGCCGGGTGGAATCCACTTGCATAGGCTCTGGTTCTGGGGAACTGGTGGTGGGTGAGACAGACTGGTGAGCAGCTTCAGTGATGTGACAAGCGGATAAGCGCTGGGAGATTCGATTGGCTTTTTGCATGAAGCTCTCCAATCCAACGGAATCATCATAAATCACCATCTGAGCACGGATACGGGGATCCAGTCCTTGCCTGTATGTGCTGAGAATAGCTGCCTCATTCCATCCGCTAGTCGCTGCCAGTGTTCGGAACTGCAGGGTGTATTCGTTCGTGGAAGAGGCACCCTGGCACAACTGCAGCAACTGATCTGAAACGGAGAGCGCTCCTGTAGCTGAGTCAAACACTTCCTTAAAATGGTTAGTGAAAGTTTCATAGGAGTTAATTATGTGTTGGCATTCCATAATGCCTTCGCCCATAACAATGATCGACTGGAAAGGAGTGAAATAAGGAAAGCTACCTTGGAGCGCTCTGTCATGAACTACCGCCGCAGCTGCATTTCAATATACAGCACAACTTGAAGGAGAAAGCCGCCACACTCAGCTGAATCACCTGCGTAGGAAGCAGGCATAGCCATGGGACTGGCCGAGGCAGATGGAGGGTCGGGAGCTGGCATGAGCAAGGCCTGAAGAGTGTTGACCAGCTCCTCCAGGATATCAGAAGGTGAGGAAGATCCAAGGAAGTGTCGATGTAGGTCTGGTCTTCTGTCATAAACTGAGTCAGAAACAGCAGGTAAGTGGAATAACAGGATGATTTTATTGACTGAATGGAAGCAGATCATGAGGAGCAAATGGCAGGTGAGTATCTTGGAGAGAATGTCAGTTAAAAGGGTCTTAGCTGTATAGTCATGAGAATAATTTGTTGCAGGATCAGAGGAGAATGGGAACCAGGAACAGTGGAGATCTTTGTTGGAGAATCACTGGAGAATTGTTGGGAGTCTGAAAGGTAAGTCTACACAGATAAGTGCACACGGGGTCTGGGAACAGTTCAGTGTAGTGAATGGTAGACCGGACGGTGAGGTGTCTGAGTGAAGTGTATATTTGAAGGAGTGCTGATTGATGGCTGCAGGTGTGGGTGATCAGTATTCAGGTGATTGTGATCTGGTGATTGTTGTGGCTGGTGACTGTGACTGTGAATCCCTGATAGTTGTATAGGCTCACCCCTTGAAAGACAAATTTAGGATTTTTTTTTTTCAACCACTTAACTTTGTTGAATCGAGTCCATTTTTATGTGTGTTCAGGTGGCAAACTTAGGAAAAATAGCCAAGTATTGTACCGCTCAGATTAAGGTAACTATAAAAAAAATAAAAATTTTGCCCACATTTATCCCGAAGGATGCTTGAGGGTTAACCTGTGTATTTGTGGCAAGAATAAGCTTGAGAACGTTTTGAGAACAGAATATTTGGGTTTCAGAAAGTGAATTTCTAATTTTGATACAATATCTTGAAAAAGATAGATATTCAATACATTTTTTAATACTCTGGGGAAAAAACTGCCACAACTTTAAGGGCATAAAATTTTAGATTTTTAGATGAAAACTTGTGGTAAAACACCGGAGAAAAACTTATGAATTTGCATATATGTACTGCAAATTTCTTTAGAGAGAAGTATTAATAATCCAACTTTTACACAAAAAAGGGGATGTGTGAACATTATGGAGTGCATTAAATACATGTAATTTATGTTTCATCCATACTGTAAGCCAGTGGTTTTCAAACTTGTTCCTGGGGACCCACAGCTCCACACATTTTGCATGTCTCCCTAATTTATACACCTGATTCAGATCATCAGCTCATTAGGAAAGAGCTCCATGAACTCAAATGAGTGTGTCAGATAAGGGAGACATGCAAAATGTGCAGAGCAGTGGGTACCGAGGAACATGATTGAAAACCACTGCTGTAAGTCATTGGACAGAAACTCTAAATATGCCTCACAGAAGGAATATAACTCATAACTATGAACTAAGGCATCTACAGGGACTGTCCTGATCTTTTGAGCCTATAAAATTGGAGATTAGATTTAAATGCATATTCAGCAGTAAAATTAACTAATATTACCAACAGTAACATCTGTAAAAGGTTAACATTAGTGCTGTCTGCCATTCAATTAAAAAAAACATCACACATTTTTCTGTAATTAATAAAAAAAGTGACTAAACGCACATTAATATATTTGTGGTGTCATATTTTCACACTGAACTTCCAAATTAATATAGAAACAACATAAAGATGGTATATTTTAAATACATGTGTTTAATGGCATCTTTTTTACTAGCCTATTATTAATGAAGAAGTATCATTGATACAAATAATGTTACTGTTGTCTCTATTAAATACATTTTTCCTTTAATTTTAGCCATTAATTATAGCCATTTAATATTACAGTATAATTCAAATGTGGGCGCCATCTTTTGGCGATTTCGGATACAGCCTGTGTTTATGAGGTAACTCGCCTTGTCTGAAGCGGCTCAATTTCAAACTATACTTCCTGCTTTGATAAAAATCTTTGAAGGGTCGGTGCTATTCCTCGCTCCTTGTCTTTAAACTTGTTTAAACTAAGGTTAGAATTGTGGATATTTCATAACTCCCTCACATAAGCTCTTGTCAAAACTGCCATCTGTTGATGTTGCGTCTCCGGTAGATTGTTGTTATTGCGTTTCTCGCTTTTATTTTTGGCTGGCCTGGGCCAGTGTTGCCACCTTGTGGACAAACTAATTAGTGCAAGACCAATGCAAGGCAAATGTGCAACCTGTGCACTCTTCCTCGGGCCGGATGAAGATGATTGGCGGGCCGCCAAATGAATAGCCCTGCTTTAACTGATCAAACATGAAGACAATAATCACATGACTATATGGTTTTTCTGTGTTCTTCAAGCCATCTCAGTAATATATTTTCAGCCTCTTTCTATGATAAGAAGCCACATCAGGTCACAAAAGTAACTCATTTCAAACATTCAACTTATTCTCTCAAGTTATGAAGCAAGTCTGGAGTAAAAATATGTTGTTCATTGTGTATGTTGTTGCATATTATGTTTATAAATGTGGTAGTTTCAGCATTAATGATAAAATGTGGTCTGAACCTTATCTAAGTCACAATCAATGACAAACACAAACCCAAACACTAAAAACACTAATTGGATTCAAATAAGGGCATGGCATTGAAAGTGTGGGTTGCACCAGTCCTTTAAATAAAGGTACTGACATATCTTGTCTTCTCAAGAAAGACTGGCTAGTGTGACCCATGTCTTGATCCCAAAATTTTCACAGAATCTTTTCACAGGGCCTTGGCGGAGGCGTAGCGGAAAATCCCAGGGGGTGAGGGTTAGGGGAGGGGGTTACATCGCAATATTGGGAATAATTCAGTTTTAAACCATGAAGGCAAGCAAATGGATATCACAAAAGCAACGTGCAAACTTTGTGCAAGAGTTATGCAGGTGAATGTCTTAGCCTGTCAATTCATTATGGAGAAAGAGAAATTAAAAAGAGTAAACACTTACGGCCAGGGCCTAAAATTAACACTCGCCAAGCGCCAAATGCATTTAAAACTTGGTGTTGGCGAGTAAATGTAACAGTGTCAGTCGCCGGTTGGCTGGTAAAACTTTTCCGAAATATAACAATGCAATGTAGTGGGAACAACAGACAGTTTTAAAAGGGATTCGCTGTTTCTGACGTAAACGAATAAAATAATAGGATACTAACGGACTGATAAGGTCAGAGCAGTGTGATGGTCAGCTTGTCCCTAGAGACGGTTCTAATAACATTTACCTGAGAAGATATTGCTGCTTCATTTCGGAAGATTAACTTTTCCCTTCTTCATTCTTCATAACCCAAGAATGTGGTGACACATACCTGGCTTATGCCGCCTAAACGGTGCAGTGAAGTTTGAAAGGTTGCTTGTTCGGCTGAACACATACACCGAGCCGCTTAGACGGCGCACCAGACGAAAACACACACAATTATGTCAAAATACGTGGTTTTGGCGAGTTACATCATAAACGTAGTCTTAAATGAGTAATAAAGTCTTAAATGAGGGTAAAGAGTTTGGAGAAACAGGATATGTGTCAGATCTGTGTCGTGTGCATCAGGTTTTAAAGAGACAGCACTGCTTTTAAAGTAAAACCTACTGAAGTCTGTCATTGATGTAACTCAAAGAACAAAAGAAAGAGATCGGGACGACCCCCACCCCCCTTCAGATTTTCAGTTCGATAATCTGGCCCTCAAATGAAGCTAACTGCTCTAATCCATTAACGTGTGTGCGGAAAAAATTACGCACCACATACTGAGTGTGTGTGAAACAGGTGTTAAGTTAAGTCGTGACGTATTGTCAAGTATGGTGACCCATACTCGAAATTGGTGCTCTGCATTTAACCAAGTGCACACACACAGCAGTGATTAGTGAACAAATGCACACACAACGCCCGGGGAGCAATTAGGGGTTCAGTGCCTTGCTCAAGGGCACCTTAGTCATGGTATCGAAGGTGGAGAGAATGCTGTTCATTCACAATCCCCACCTTCAATTCCTGCCGGTGCGAGAATCGAACTGGCAACCTTCAGGTTACAAGCCTGACTCCCTAACCATTAGGCCACGACTACCCCCGTGACTACTTCCTTTTTAATACTGTGTATCTCAACATTTTTTAGGAACAAAAAAATAGATAAATCAATAAATCCTTTCTTGTAAGGAAAGTAATGGACAAATTAAAGACATTGTAAATATGTTTAGTCATTGTAGTATAGCCTCGCAATAACAATAAATATAAGAGTTTCATGGCTGGGCCGGTAAATTTCACGTCACTGGCCATTGGCAGGTGTGGCAAAAAGGTAGTTTTAGGTCCTGCTTACGGCGCTTTCAGCATCTGATGCTGCATTAAAGGCGCATATTCTTTACAACAGACGAATCAACATATGCTGATAACGATATATAACGGTCTTAAATTATTCCCTTAATATTTTTTCTTGTGGCCAGTAGAGTGAAAAACATGAGAGGAAATGTATTTTGCATTAAACAGGGTGTTTTTGAAAATTAGTGCATGAAATAGAGGAGAACTGGCCCCCCGACTGAGCCTGGTTTCTCCCAAGGTTTTTTCTTCATTCTGACACAATCTGTATTGTAAAAATCTCTATATAAATAAAATGTAATAATTAAATTTAATTATAGGCCTATAATCCATTGTATAAATTAATAGACCTGTTTACTAAAAAAACACTTTTAAAAAAAACGTTTCAATGATGAGTAAGCAAATAGCCTAATCGTTTATTATCCTCACAGCGTGTCATGCGGTGATGCACTATGAAATTATTGCAGGGCAAATTAATTGTAATTTAAAAATAACAACCTAATAATAATAATAATAATAGGCCTAATAATAAGAAGAATGTAAAAGTTCTACGTTAATTGGATATGCCAAATCCTCTTAATATTGGCGATATTTGATGCTTTTGACAATATCTCTGGCTATCGTCGACACATAATACGACGCAACTCATCATGGGGAGGTTATCACGGTTATCTGCTACACCACTAGACCCTGGCTGTTCATGAACCCGCAGGATGAGACCCTGTCTATGCATGTAGAAAAATCTGAATGGCCACTACTCGCTTTAAGAGCATCCTTATGGGCATCCTGCAAAGATCACTGCAAGAACACAATGGGGAATCCTGAAAGAAAACACTGAACAAGAATGAGTTTTTTTTTTTTTTTTTTTTTACCTCAGATTGAACGAGTTTCCAGAAAAACTCATCCATGTTCTGGAAAGCATCACCTTCCTCTAGACGGTCAAAAATGCTGTCGATCATATTCGCACTGTTCAGCGCTCCAGAAGTCACAGTCAGCTCTGCTAGTTGAGATGGACTCAATAACCCTAACGAATCAAACTACAAAATACACGAGTCATTATCTGGAGCTTATCTGCATCATAAACGTTGTTAGATCATTACTTTCAGAACTCAACTCACCTCAGTGAAATGGCTGTCCAGTGTTTGCAGTTGGCTGAGTGTTGCATATTTAGAGAAGATCCCAAAATTCCTCTGCAGCCATTCATGGTTACTGGTGATGTTTGAATGGCAGCCTGGATCTGAAATTAAACATTTTGCATCGGTGACTTCCAATCCTCCATAAGAATCCTTTTCGATACACTTGTCAGTTAATGTCTGAGTACCTGCTTTATCTGCTCTGGACAGGAAAGAGTAAATGAGATGCGTGAAGATCAGCTTCTGCTGCCTTTCTGTGATCAGAGATTCCTCCCTGCTGAGAACTTCCACACTGTCCATTCAGAAAAGAGCATTGCTGTACTAGCACTCATGGTATTAAGGTGAAATATTTAAATATGAATATATGTATTTTTGTGTTGTTTCAGGTAATTGCATTTACATGACTTGGAAGGCCCCACAGGTGAAGTTCATCCAGCTCAGTTGTGTCACAAACTCCTCATTCATATATGACAGAAGAGGCAGAAACCTCAAATACAGCCAGTTCTCAACAAACGCTAGATCGTGGATGGTTGTTTCACTGAGATCGTCCAAAAAAGCGAAGAGATCAGCCACACTGACATTTGTTTGTGAGCCCTGTAAAAGACAGAAAACTGACTCGTCGAACAGAGAAAGCTGCATAAGAGATGGAGCTGGACTCGTGTGTTGTGTGAGTTACGGACCAGCTCCTGCACGTTTATCAATGGACACGTTTCCGTCACTTAATCGATTTTTGCTATCACTGATCTAAAGGTCATGTACTGCTGGTTTGTTCCATCAACATGTCAGATATATTACTGTTAACAGCTGTTTGGGGTGGTATTTTAGGCTCAGGCCTTCGGTGGGCAGACGGTCTTACCGCTGAGGTGGTGTGGTTCACCTCCGCCGAGTCATATGTTTGCATTGAGACATTCAGCGTCCTGTTTGGGAACAAAATTAATCACTTTTTCTCTGTAGACTTTTTAAAATGCAATGAATTTAGGAAAGTAGGCATTATCACAAAGCTGTTCGGACCTGTTCTGTGACTCAGCCTGCTGAATCTCTGCTGGGAAAGAGAATGAACAGTAGCAGACAGCTCAGCTTCAACAGCTACGGTGTTCTTTGTAATCACACTAGAATTATTCTGAACTATTATTATATATACACTTAATGGGGTCAATGTAACTGTGTTTGAACTTACCATTAAAATGATCTGTGACATACTAAAGATAAAACAAAGCACATATATTGGATGCATTAATAATGAAAATGAAAAATTATGTTTTAAAAGCTACATTAAATGATATTATGTTAAATTATACAGAAGCAATTGAGATAAAAGCCTAGACCCATAGAAGTACTGTGGCAAGCCTTCAAGATGCTGGAATGACCAACCTAGAAACTACCTTAAAAATTGTGGGCAAGTGTGCCAAGGAAAAAGAGTGGTCACAATAAATAAAGATTTAGTTAATATTAATTAAATAAAGAAAAAACAGTCTTCACTTCACTAAATCTTTTCTCGAAGTGCTGCAGTTTGCCAGGAGGTTTTTCCAGCATCACGGAGAAGTTTTGAGACTTCATTGATTTAGACCAGGGTTTCCCAATCCTGTTTCTAGAGATCTAACCCTGACCCAACACATCTGTCTGTAATTATCAAGTGCACCTGAAGATCTTAATTAGCTGCTTCAGATGTGTTTGATTAGGGTTGGAGTTGAACTTAACAGGAAGGCAGATCTCCAGGAACAGGATTGGGTAACCCTGATTTAGACCATCTCTTTAATATTATCATTATTATTATTAGTTTTATGGATTTGCTCTACTTACCTGTCCATGCAGTACTGAAGTAAAGTAGCCTAAGGAGAAGATCAAATAAATGTATTAAATGAATTCATTTCTTTTATCTGAGGCAGCAGAATCCAGGCATCTTGGGAGATTCCCTGTGGCCACACCTTTCTTTTGACTTTCTTGTTCATGTGCCCTCTGCTGTTTTTACCTCCATTTCTTTTAGCTCATTTTTTCAGTGATTTATAGCCTCATTACAGCTTCCGAACTCTCCCTGGCATCGGTCTTTCTGTCACAGATCTGTTGTGCGCAACAGAAGGCTGTACGTCTTGCTCAGAAGATGCTAGCAGTCTGTCAAACTCATCAGGCACGGCTCAGGTGAAGAGAAGAACCTGATTTCTAAGCAATGTTGAATTCTCTCTCAGATTCATTGATGTATTTTGCTGGATAAACGCAAATCCAAATTTAGAGTGGGGTTTGTAAAAAAATAGATGCTGACGTACAAGCTGAGGAAAGCCCAGGGCAGATGTAGTTCTTCTTCAGCTTTATATCATGTTGCTTAAGAAGAGTAATTAAAATCACAGCAGGTTTATGTGGCAAGTGTAATGTTTTTACACTAGATTATTGAAATTACTTTTAATTAATGGTACTAACATACGGGGCTTTTATTTTGAAATTGGAATTAGGAGAAGATTGCATGAGTAACGCACAGTCATGTGGTTACAAGCACAACATGTTAAGTATTATTTTCATTTTTTTATACAGGTATATTTGTATTTCTTACATATTGTTTTTGGTTTTCTCTTTTTATGAATTTGTTAATCTATTCAAAATGTTCAGGAAGTGCTGAAAACTATTGTAATGATTGACAGGCATGACTAGACCAGAGATTCTCCTTTTTCTGTCTGATGGTGTCTGTTATGTTTTAATGCAGAAACCGAGAAGCCAAAAGTAAACCACATGACAACTGCCTCATCGTGTGGAGTCTCTTTTATCAACAACACACACAACGCAGAAACAAACCCACTACATTTAGGTTATGTTAAAGAAATGGGCCAATTACCTACAAATAGTCTCCATGTCACACCAGCCCTTTCTCTTCATTACATCCTCACTGTGGCATGATGTTTGCATGTTTAGACACAGTCTTGAGCAATGTATTTCACTGGCATGTTTAACACTTGCCAAGTGTAAAGGTCCCATAAGGAAATGCAATACAGCGGAATGGATTACATTCCATTGTGCAAATGGTTTTCATTCTGGCATAAATTTACCTTTTCGTTCTTTAAAACGATGTTGTACTGAATGGTCTTTTATGACACTGGCAAAGAGAGTTTCTAATTGCTCAAAGACACACTCATGAAAGGAAACATTCCTGTAGATAGACCTGTTGAACAGGATACTCTGAAACGAGATGTGAAAGCAGGCCTATAGAGGGAGCAATAACAAAACACGCCAGCCGCAGGTGCCAGCAGAGAGCAGTAATGAAACACATCTGTAGAGGAAAAGCAGGGAAATCCCAAGCCAGCCAAACACACCTGATGAAGGTGCAAGTGTTACGTTAGTGGCTCTGATGTGAAGAATGCAGTGTTAGACTCATCGTGTTGAGTCCAACAGAAAAAGAAGAGCTTAGTCTCCACTGCTTAATAGTGTGCTCTGCTTTCCAAACCTTTAAGAATTTAAATGCTGGGCTGATAACGTTAACGCATGCACTTCTAACCATTTAATCACCCAGCCAAATCTTCAAATAGACAGGAGTGTATTCAAAACTCCCCATACTTCTCCTCGTCAACACATCACTCTGGAACACTGGCTTCCCATTAATGCTGGAATTGATTTTAATATTCTAACTTCAACATATCAGGCATTATATGGGGCTGTATCTCTGTGCACATTACAAATATAATACGTCTACAAACATCTAACCACGTACGGAAATACCGGCGTGGAAACGTGACGCGCAGAGGTAAACTGGAGATTTGGCAGACAGACATCTGCGCGGGAGAACCGGGATGAGACGCGGGAGCACACCTGGATTACTGGACGAATAGAAGTCTGTAATTAACGCATTCCCTCTTGTTTTACATTTGTGTAATTGAGTTTATGTAGCTCCCTCTGTCCGCTCCTGGAAATCACGCTAGGAGGAGAGGGGGCGTGGCATGAGAGACACACGAGAACCAATGAGATTCGTGCAGTTTAGTACGGCGCTCACTGCAGGCACAGGAGCCCTACAGTGATACCAGGTCAAGTTCATTACACTTGACAAAATACACTGATTTGGATTACTCAAGTCAAGTCAAGTCACCATTATTTACATAGCACTTTTTACAATGCAGATTGTGTAAAAGCAGCTTTACAGTATTATTAAACAGTATTAAACAAAGCAGTTTTACAGTATTAAATATCAGACATATTAGAGAAGTTTGAGGTACAATGACATAACACACTTCAGTGAATAAATATTAATCACCACAGGTGTCTTTAATCCTAATTAACTGTAATCATAGTTGCAATGTAATTGCCCACTGCATTCCCACAGACAGCCCTTGGATTAATTAAACTAATTAAAATAATGCAGGTGCCCCAACTCCTTTCAACTTCTTTATTTTATTTGATCTGCTTTAAGTACGACACAGACTGCACACCCGATAAAGCGCAGAAGTGTTTTTGTAGGCCAAAACCCGGAAGTTGCATTTTAACGCATCCAGTTCCATTATCCTGACGTCAGAACTACATAATACATACATAGTTCATAAACATGCATAATAACTTATAACATAATAGGCTATAAACAGTACCAGTGGTATTAGTTGATCATATGTTAGTCTAGGTATTTTTATGCCATGATTCTCCCACGAAAACAAACATTAGACAACCAAACAATGTAATTTACTTGAGTTTCTGACTAAATGTTTTATTTAATGTTATAAATGAGTCTATGTATAAATGTCTAAAATGTTATAAATGAATCTATTTAAAAATATGTATTAAATTAAATAATTAATTAGGCTAGCCTATGAAAAAGTCATTTGAAAAAAATAAGATTTGTTTTTGAACGAATCTCTTGAATGATTCAGGCATCAAATACATTTAACAGTCACTGTATGCCTGCTGGAATAATGTAACAATCTTTTTTTCTTTTTTTTAAGCATATCTTTTGTTCCAAGGGTTATTAGGCTACTCGTTTTGATCGCGGCTGCCACAACATCAGAGTCTATATATCCGGATTAAAGACTTTCATCCCGATACTTTAGTTATTATTTAATGTTTGCAACACAGAAATATAGCCTACTGTGTAAGTAGACTGTTTGTTAAGTTGTTTGAAACATAAAGCATGTGATGATCAGAGGCTGCGTGAAAGCAGGGTTAAATATTCCGGTGTGATGTGATTTCAAAGGTTTAACTGACATAGCAGAATCACCATTTAGGAATAAGATCGCCTGTGTTTGAATCGAGATCGCGATCTTTTAATGAATAAACGTGCATACATATGAACAAAATATGTGTTTTATCTTTTCTGTGTTTTATTCTGACATAAAATACATCAGTAAAACCTCCTTGACATTTTTAAAGCTTTTATTTGTCTTGAAAAAGGAAGTTGCCATCAAGTGTCTAAATGGCATTAAACGTCATCAGGCCGAACGTTCTTAAAGGAAGACTGAGAGAGAGTTGTCAGAAGCTTAATGGTGGCTACCTTAAAGTCATGTGACTGTGATCTAGTTCGTTTATAGCCTACGTTTAACTTTTTACTTCTGCTGATATAGTCTTTAAAATTCAGGTTCATGTCAAGTTTATTTCTCAAGGTTATCACGATGAACAGAACGTGTAATAATCAAACTTTTGTTGGTTGCAGATCATATTTTTTCTGCAATAATGCATGAAAATATACATAATCACGGTAGCACTGTATTTCATTGCATCATAATACAGCAGCGTGTGTGTAACTCACCGCAGAAGAGAACAAACACAATAAGAACTTTGTTGCTGAGCAGTTTTTTCCTCGTTGTTTCCATCATCGTCATGTCAAATCATGGTGTTTATATCTGGAATCAGATACAGAGTCGGCATATTAGAAATCAATGACTAGCTGGCATGACATGTCTTACTGTCCTAAAACCTTTCTACGCAACAAGTTTCTGATGATTGTACAATATGTTACTATTATACAAAGAACCTTCAAGAGCTCATAATAATTAACCCGTTGGCTGTCAGTTCCACTTCTTGAGCATTGATCAGAAAAAGAACATCTCCAACTTCAATTGTTCTAAATATAGAATTCTTCGGAGCGCAGACTTAAAGGGATAGTTCACCCAAAAATGAAAATTTGCTGTTTATTTACTCACCCTCAGGCCATGCAAGACGTAGGTGACTTTTTTTCTTCAGTGGAACAATAAAGACAATTCTTAGTTGAAACCGTGCTCTTGGTGATTCATTAAATACAAGTCAGTGGCTACTGACACTTTGAGAGTCAAAAAAGCATATCAGGCAACACATAATGAATAGCCGTGACTCCTGACGATATATTGAGGTCTACTATTATTTACAGCATTATTAGCTGTAATCCATACGGTTCAGTTTGTGAATGAATCATTCTTTTAGTGAATCAAATCGGACTGAAGAGTGTGAATCAGTTCGCGGCTCGCGCAGCTCAGATCTACACGTTACTCAATCAAAACTCACTTTCAGATGCCTGACAGTCCCTGGACAGATATGAACGTGTGAAGTGAGAGCTAGAATGAAAGGGTGAAATTAACGATCATTGTTTATGTAAAAATGTGAGCTGATAATGATTAGTTTATTCACATTATATGCTTTAGACATGTAAAACATCCACGTTTCACATCATTTGTGGGTGCTTTAATAATATAATTGAGTATAGATTGTGCCATCGCCTGCTTACATAAACAAACTAGTGAACTGAACCAGTTCATTGAACTGAACTTGCCCGAAGGAATCGTATTTCCCCATCTGTCTGGGGCTCAGGATTACAGGTTCACTTCATTAGACCTCAGCATATCGTCAGGAGCCACGGCTATTCATTTTTGTGTTGCCTGATATGCTTTTTTTGACTCTCAAAGTGCCGGTAGCCATTGACTTGCATGTTATGAATCACCAAGGAAGCGCGGTTTCAGCTAAAGATCTTCTTTATTGTTCTACTGAAGGAAAAAGTCAGCTACATCTCAGATGGCCTGACGGAAAGCACATTAACAGCAAATGTTTCTTTTTTGGGGGAACTATCTCTTTAATTTCAGTCTGTTTTTGGTAAATTATTGTAGAAATATTAAAATAAGAAAGTTATGCAAGCTTAAGTTTGTGTTAGCAAAATGTTAATATTTTATGTCAAATGTATATTTTACAAAACACGTTGAACTCTAAAACGGCAAGAAAATCGAAACCAAAAATCTGAAGAAGTTGTGTTCCAAAAAAAAGCTTTCGGTAAGACTTTGAGTAATCGCAGTTTTCCACAAACTCCATTAGTCACCGTATACTGTAAGGGCACCCATGTTTCCATAGATGGTTTGAGTGACCTGAACCATGTTATTCCATACTTTTCACAATTTTCATGAAGGAGGAATAATATTGAGAAGTATTATGGGCAGTATGCCAGCGTTTGATTTGAATTCAACCGCTAACAAACACATCAAAGACATGCGGCAGGAACCCTGGACGTGCGTCATAGTTCACGCTGCATCGCAAACACAGAATCTGTCGTGTTTCTTCATTTTCACAGACAAGAAAGTTTTATATGTGCATCACTGTTTAAAAATAAAGATCAGAACTTGCTCATGGACTCTTGAGTGCTCTTAGTGCAAATTAATAAACTACATTTACGCTGTAAAATATATTGAAAATCAGTCACAAAATATGGAAGTGAAGTCTTTAAGCTTTCAAATGATATATATTTTGTCAAGATAATACTGTTATAATAACAAGTGGGCCACTGGTAACAGTAGATGAGTAATATTTGCACATTTGAATTCATATATATCAGACCACAAGTGTATATTTAATAAAAGCTTATAAGCCAATTGGCTGACTATTTAAAGCATATATAAAGCATACATATATACCCTACTACTCAGTTTTTTAAGAAGTTCAGTCTCTTATTCATCAAGGCTGCATTAAACTGATAATAAACACATATATAATGCTACGAAAAATGTCTATTTCAAATAAATGCTGTTCTTTTGAACTTTCTATTCATCTGTGAATCCTGAAAAAAAACATATGAGTCACAGTTTCCACAAAAATATTGTGCAGCTCAACTGTTTTCAACATTGATAATAATCAGAAATGTTTCTTGAGCAGCAAATCAGTACATTATAATGATTTCTGAAGATCATGTGACACTGAAGACTGGAGTAATGATGCTGAAAATACAGCTGCGCATCACAGATTAACACATATTCACATAGAAAAATGAATTTTAAACTGTAATAACATTTGTATTTGTAATCAAATAAATGCAGCCTTGGTGAATACACTGATCTTCATTCCAAAACACAAATAATCTTACTGAAACCAAATTTTAACATTTGTCAGTTACCCCCCAAACAACTAAAAGTACTTCTGCCTCTATCTGTCTGCTAAAGAATTAACAGCTGTTTTCTTAAAAACTAACCAAGAACAAAGAAAATCTATAGACAGAAACTCAAATCAGTCTGATTTATTTCTCCTGAACTCCTTTTATTGAAATATATCCTACGCAACTAAGCAGTGACATTAGAAAATTCATTACAAATATAACCCTGTTTTCACCCAGATCTTTATTCTTAGGAGGTTTGCTGCTTCTAAAGTTGATATTCACAAAGTATCAGCTCTTACCCGTAAGTTGCATGCGTGTGTGTGTGAGAGAGAGAGAGGGAGTGTGTGAGTGTGTGTGTGTTCCTCAGGTATACAGTCGGACCTGCAGGCATCAGTCATCTGAGTGCTGCGTCACACCCCGGAGTGATGAGTCCAGTTTGATGGAGCTCTAGTGACCCCACTGACCCTGAACACACCCATTTCATGAAGGACAGTTAGGCTCATCTGAAGGGTTGTAGAGAAATACGTAATTCAAACATTATAAATCACATATCTGTATTGTTATAGGGTGAAATGTGATCGGTTCTCTGACAGGAATGACAGGAATGCAGAATTCAGGGAGAGATCAACCTGTTCTCTCTGTTTAACATCATCTTCTCCATCAGGCTCGTCAGCTGACTGAGCGTCCTGAGTTCATTACACAAATCTGCTTCAGAATCTGCTGGAGAAGACCAGATCGTGTGCTAACGAGGGCCGTGAGTCAGTTAATGAAGGGCTGCCGCTGACGTTATCCTGCAGAATGAGCAGCGGTCAGAGACTGCTGAATGTTGTGGACATCAAATGCTCTCCGATCAGCCCGTTCCACTCCCGCTTTTAAAACAGACTGGAGCGTCATTCAGATACAGCTGAATGTTCCTTAGGGGCTTTCTTTCAGACGCCAAACTGCTGTGCGACAAATGTAAACAACCAACCTTGTAAATCTATGTTTCTTTTTTTATAAAAAAAATCGGTAACACTTTACAATAAGGTGTCATTTATTAACATTAGTTACTGTATTAACTAACATGAACAAACAATGATCAATGCATTTATTACACTATTTATTAATCTTTGTTAATGTTAGTTAATGAAAATACAGTTGTTCATTGTTAGTTCATGTTAGTTCCCAGTGCACTAACTAATGTTAACAAACACAACTCGTGATTTTAATAATGCATTAGTAAATGCTGACATTAACATGAACTAAGATTAATAAATGCTGTAGAAGTATTGTTCATTCTTAGTTCACATTTACTAATGTTGTTAACTAATGTTAACTAATGAACCTTATGGTAAAGTGTTACCAAAAAATCTAACAAAAAATGGAGACAATATTTTTGTTCTAGGCATAATACTGTATAACTGAGCTGTAGTGTCCTGAGCGTTCAGAATGCACTGACAGAGCCAAAGCTTCTTTTCTTTGTTTTTTTTTTGTGGTCTGTGATTAATAACTTTCGAATGCAGGGCGTGTGCGTGAGAACAACAGCATGTGTTTATTTAATGATGAATATTTGTTTTTTTTGTTTGTTTGTTTTTTTAAATATATTTATCAATGCATTACTGTTCCTAAATATAGCACTTTGTGTAACTACATTCCTGGGGAGCTTTACTGGCAGGAACAGCCTCACGTGAGGCGAACAGTGAACGTGTGCACTGAACAGAAGCTACTGTCAGTGCTGTTTTCTTGTGAGCTAATAAACACGTATGAATCATAATCCAAATCATTAATACACAAACCTGAACAGCACTTGTTAAATACACTCTAACAATCATTCAGGCCACATGTTACTACAACTGCTCATTAAACTGATATCCTACATGAGTCACATTTAGCACATGCTATTGTGTTATCTGTTGATTTGAACTGAAACACACAAGATTATTTGCTTCCAGGGTCACAGCTTCATGTTTCTGAGTAATCAAACACAAAATTTAGGCTTATGTTACAAATTAAGTTCCTCTAACTCAGTGTAGTTTTTGGGTTGAAAAAAAGCTCTATTAAATACTAGAAGCTGCCATGATTCAAAAAGACTTTGGAATTGAAGAATTGGAAACTACTGCATGCTTTCCTTTTGGGGTGTTTCTGCTTTCTGTCAGAGTCACTTTGCACTTTCATTCAGTCAGTCTGAATTTTTTTTTCACTTTGTTTGAGCAAACAAAATCACATGCTGAACTTGATCTTGATCTTGGTGTGAACAAACTGTGAGAGTCACTCCTGAACACACTAAACAATCAAATAGAAACTCTGGCCTTCAGGACTGACACTGGAGCAGCACGTCCCACCTCAATACCAGTGTACTAGAGGACTAGTGTACTAGAGGACAAGTGTACTAGAGGGCTAGTGTACTAGAGGACAAGTGTACTAGAGGGCTAGTGTACTAAAGGACACGTGTACTAGAGGACTAGTGTACTAAAGGACAAGTGTACTAGAGGACTAGTGTACTAGAGAACTAGTGTACTAGAGGACTAGTGTACTAGAGGACAAGTGTACTAGAGGGCTAGTGTACTAAAGGACACGTGTACTAGAGGACTAGTGTACTAGAGGACAAGTGTACTAGAGGGCTAGTGTACTAAAGGACACGTGTACTAGAGGACTAGTGTACTAAAGGACAAGTGTACTAGAGGACTAGTGTACTAGAGAACTAGTGTACTAGAGGACTAGTGTACTAAAGGACAAGTGTACTAGAGGACTAGTGTACTAGACGACTAGTGTAGTAGAGGACTAGTGTACTAGACGACTAGTGTACTAGAGGACTAGTGTACTAAAGGACAAGTGTACTAGAGGACTAGTGTACTAAAGGACAAGTGTACTAGAGGACTAGTGTACTAGACGACTAGTGTAGTAGAGGACTAGTGTACTAGACGACTAGTGTACTAGAGGACTAGTGTACTAAAGGACAAGTGTACTAGAGGACTAGTGTACTAGAGGACTAGTGTACTAAAGGACAAGTGTACTAGAGGACTAGTGTACTAGACGACTAGTGTAGTAGAGGACTAGTGTACTAGACGACTAGTGTACTAGAGGACTAGTGTACTAAAGGACAAGTGTACTAGAGGACTAGTGTACTAGAGGACTAGTGTACTAAAGGACAAGTGTACTAGAGGACTAGTGTACTAGAGGACAAGTGTATTAGAGGACTAGTGTACTAAAGCACAAGTGTACTAGAGGACTAGTGTACTAAAGCACAAGTGTACTAGAGGACTAGTGTACAATGATAAGATTAAACACTCAATTTTCAGTTAAAGGCATTTCATTATTGAATTCAGAGATGTCATTGTCTAGCTCAGTTTAGTTTAAATAGTATCTGTGCAATCAAATCGGCGATAATCGCTAGAAATTAGGTGTCCCCAACTGAGCAAGCCAGAGGCGACAGCGGCAAGGAACCAAAACTCCCTCTGTGACAGAATGGAGAAAAAAACCTTGGGAGAAACCAGGCTCAGTCGGGGGGCCAGTTCTCCTCTGACCAGACGACACCCACAGTTCAATTCCAACTGCAGCAGAGTCAGATTGTGTAAAGGGCTTATCTGATTCCTGTGGTCTTGTCCCGATGGAGCATTTTAATTTATAATTTAATGTATTTGTTATTTTATTCATTATTTGAAGTTTTCATTTATATGATTTATTCATTTGCTAGTGTACTAGAAGACTAGTGTATTAAAGGACTAGTGTGTGTACTAGAGGACTAGTGTGTGTACTAGTGTGTGTACTAGAGGACTAGTGTGTGTACTAGTGTGTGTACTAGAGGACTAGTGTGTGTGTGTGTGTGTGTGTACTAGAGGACTAGTGTGTGTACTAGTGTGTGTGTACTAGAGTACTAGAGGACTAGTGTGTGTACTAGTGTGTGTACTAGAGGACTAGTGTGTGTACTAGTGTGTGTGTACTAGAGTACTAGAGGACTAGTGTGTGTACTAGTGGGTGTACTAGAGGACTAGTGTGTGTACTAGTGTGTGTACTAGAGTATTAGAGGACTAGTGTGTGTTTACTAGAGTACTAGAGGACTAGTGTGTGTACTAGTGTGTGTGTGTGTGTGTGTGTGTGTGTGTGTACTAGAGTAGTAGAGGACTAGTGTGTGTACTAGAGGACTAGTGTGTGTACTAGAGGACTAGTGTGTGTACTAGTGTGTGTGTGTACTAGAGTACTAGAGAACTAGTGTGTGTACTAGAGGACTAGTGTGTGTACTAGTGTGTGTGTGTGTGTGTACTAGAGTACTAGAGGACTAGTGTGTGTACTAAGGACTAGTGTGTGTACTAGTGTGTGTACTAGAGGACTAGTGTGTGTACTAGTGTGTGTACTAGAGTACTAGAGGACTAGTGTGTGTACTAGAGGACTTTCTGGCATCCTTCTGTCTCGGGAGACAATGGAGTATCTGCGCCCAAGTCAGTCTGTTGTCGAATTGCAGTGCCTGCTGTGGCTGAACAGTCCGATATGAGAGTGGCAGAGGTTGCTGCAGTTACCACAGATGAAGTCTGTAACTGCTTCTGCTTCTGTGGACACTGCCTCTGCTCTCTGCCGTCTACGCTGCCTTTTCTCCTCCCACTGGTCCTCTCTCTTTCTCTCACTCAGTTTTATGCTGGTCCTTACAGTGAGCCGCCAGCTGACACGATCTGCGGTGGCAGTTTCCAAGACTGCGGGATTCAGGCTGCCGGCTTTGAGATCACGCTTGCAGACGTCTTTATACCGGAGCACTGGTCTGCCTGTTGGTCTGGTGCCAGAGGCAAGCTCACCATACATGATGTCCTTAGGAATCCAGCCATCCTGCATTCGGCAGACATGGCCGAGCCAGCGTAGGCGTCTTTGTGAAAGAAGTGCCTGCATGCTGAATATTTTTGCCTGGGCCAGCACTTCAGTGTTTGGGACATGGTCCTGCCAGGTGATGCCCAGAATCCTCCTCAGGCAGCTCAGATGGAAAGAGTTAAGTCTACGTTCTTGCCAGATGTACATAGTCCACGTCTCGCTGCCGTAAAGAAGAGTGGTGAGGACACTAGCTTGGTACACTTTCATCTTGGTGTTGATGGTGAGCATACTGTTGTTCCACACTCTCTTGGTCAGGCGGGCCATTGCTATTGATGCCTTGCTGATTCTGGTGTTCAACTCATTGTTCAAAGAGAGGTTTCTGGAGATAGTGGAGCCAAGATATATAAAGTCCTCCACTACCACGAGGGTATGATCGCCGATGGAGATGCAAGGAGTGCTGCTGACATCCTGGCCCATGACATTTGTTTTCTTCAGGCTGATGGTCAGCCCAAACTCATCAGTAGCATGAGCGAAGCTGCTGATGAGACACTGCAGTGCTTCCTCGGTATGGGTAGTCAGGGCGGCGTCATCAGCAAACAGCATCTCTCTAATCAGGACCCTGCGCACCTTGGTCTTTGCGCGCAAACGTGCAAGATTGGAAAGGTTACCATCGCTCCTAGTGCGGATGAAGACACCATCTTCTGACTGACTGAAGGCATGGCACAACAGCAGGGAGAAAAAGATGCCGAAGAGGGTCGGGGCGAGAACACAGCCTTGCTTCACACCGCTACGAATCGGAAAAGGTTCCGAAGATAAGCCATCGTACTGGACGGTACCTTTCATGTCATCATGGAAGGACGTGACCATCTTCAGAAGCTTGGGGGGACATCCGATCCTGTGCAGTAAGGCGAAGAGGCCTTTCCTGCTGACCAAGTCAAAGGCCTTGGTCAGGTCGATAAAGGCGATGTAAAGCGGCTGTCTCTGCTCCCGGCACTTCTCCTGCAGCTGTCTCAGAGAGAAGATCATGTCGATCGTTGATCTCTGGGATCTGAAGCCGCACTGCGCCTCTGGATAGACGCGTTCAGCCAGCACTTGGAGTCTGTTCAAAGCTACATGGGCGAAGACCTTTCCCACAATGCTCAGCAAGGAGATGCCGCGATAGTTGTTGCAGTCACTGCGGTCTCCTTTGTTCTTGTAGAGTGTGATGATGTTGGCATCTCGCATTTCCTGAGGAACTTTTCCCTCCTCCCAACACTGAAGTAAGAGTTCATGGAGGTGGTCGAGGAGGACACTCTTCAGGCCAGCCTTAATAACCTCTGGGGGAATGCCGTCACTGCCTGGAGCTTTGCCACATGCTAAAGAGTCAATGGCCTTGCTGAGCTCGTATACAGTGGGCAAAGCATCGAGTTCTTTCATCTCGGGCAAGGGGGTAATGCTGTCCAATACAGTGTCGGTGACAACGTTCTCCCTCGAGTATAGCTGCTGGTAGTGCTCCGCCCATCTCTCCATCTGCTTACTGCGGCCTGTGATGATGTTGCCTGTAGCGGACTTCAGGGGAGCAATCTTGATGGTACTTGGTCCAAATGCTTTCTTCAAGCCCTCATACATGGCACGGATGTTCCCACAGTCTGCAGAGAGCTGAATGCTCTTACAGAGGTTCAGCCAATAATTGTTAGCGCTGTTGTCTGGGCAGTCCTTAAGGGCCTCTTCAATGGCACTGGCAAAGCGTGTGCAAACTTCTGGGAGTGATGTCAGGGCTGTATTGATACGTGGCCGTCCTTTCTGCTTGGAGTTATAGATCCGCTTTGGATAAAGACGCACCTTACTCCCAACCAGTGAGTGGTCAGTGTCACAGTCGGCGCTATGGTAGCTGCGGGTAATGAGAACGCATTAACGCATTAATGAGAACTTCTGGTAATAACTAGATCCAGCTGGTGCCAGTGACAGGATCTGGGGTGACGCCAGGACACTCGGTGGCAGGGTTTAGTTGAGAAGAACGTGTTTGAAATGCACAGGTCATGGTATGAACAAAGTTCTAACAGTCTCTGTCCATTTTTGTTAAGCTTGCCAATGCCAAAGTGGCCGATGCAACGAGGCCAAGAGTTATGGTCGGATCCGATCCGGACATTGAAGTCCCCGAGTAGGAACAGGTGTTCTGTGGTATGGGTCTCTTTGATGGTGGTCTCCAGCTCTTCATAAAATTCGTCCTTTATCTCAGCTGGGGAGCAGAGTGTTGGAGCATAGATGCTCAGGATATTGACTAGGCCTGAAGAGGTAGAGAGACGAAGAGAGAGGATTCTGGGTGTACCTCCAGAAGGTGGCTCAATTGAGGACAGCATGGAGTTCCTCACTGCAAATCCAACACCGTGAATGCGAGGCTCCTCAGACTCCTTTCCCTGCCAGAAGAACGTGTAGTCCTGTTCTCTGAGGCTGCCGTTAGAAGGGAGTCTAGTCTCCTGTAGAGCAGCAATGTCGATGTTCAGTCGTTTCAGCTCACGGGTGATGATGGCTGTCTTCCTGGCGTCATCAACTTGTTGTAATTCGTCAGAGTGGCCAGGGCACATGGTTCTGACATTCCAGCTTGCCAACCGCAGGGCTGGCTGTTTGTTTTTCCTTCTTCTTATTTTGTCTGGTGCAGGTTTTACAGTCTGCTTTTTGGTTGTTTCCCTAAGCTCCAAGCACCCATTGAAGCAGACAGACTGTGGCGGGTCAGCACCTTACTGACTGGGGGCTGCCCAGCTTAAGGCGGGCGTTAACTGACCAGTGGGACATGATGATCCCTCCCACCGACGGAGACAACCCGTAGCGCCCGAGCTTACACCAATCCACTCTGGGCTTATAACTCGTAACTGCCGTCTCCCGTGTTGTGTTGCCGCTGGAACAGCGGCACTGGAGTGACCTCTCCAGGGCGCAAGCCTAGGCAAAGTGTATGGAGATCCTGGGATGCCCAGTCGTCAAGATCCCCCTCTCAGCCTCACCTATGTAGTCCAAAGGAATGCAAAGCAGTACGTTTGGCACCAGCTCGGCTGCAGGAGCTGCCGGAACAGTGCGTAAATATAGGCAAAAGTCCGCCTTCGGGGCTCCACTCCTGATTTGGAGGGTTTACTCCCCCACACTCGGCCATTGGATCATTCCAAGATCTCCTCCGCCCTTTAGCCGTTGGCTGCCAAGAGCAGCTCATCCGCCTAGTGGTGCAGTGTGAACACCACCCCCTCACGCGGCTTAGCCCGCCAGCTGAGGCGGTTTACCGGGGTGTGGCACGTGGAGCCAGCACGTGAGAGATTTAGGAGAAGGATGGGGACCAGTGCTGCCCGTCCACCCTACCAAGTAAGGTGCTACCTCTATCCAAACCCCCTACACCCCACTAGAGGACTAGTGTGTGTACTAGTGTGTGTGTGTGTACTAGAGTACTAGAGGACTAGTGTGTGTACTAGAGGACTAGTGTGTGTACTAGTGTGTGTACTAGAGGACTAGTGTGTGTACTAGTGTGTGTACTAGAGGACTAGTGTGTGTACTAGAGGACTAGTGTGTTTACTAGTGTGTGTACTAGAGGACTAGTGTGTGTACTAGTGTGTGTACTAGAGGACTAGTGTGTGTACTAGTGTGTGTACTAGAGGACTAGTGTGTGTACTAGAGTACTAGAGGACTAGTGTGTGTACTAGTGTGTGTACTAGAGGACTAGTGTGTGTACTAGAGTACTAGTGTGTGTACTAGAGGACTAGTGTGTGTACTAGTGTGTGTACTAGAGGACTAGAGTGTGTACTAGTGTGTGTACTAAAGGACTAGAGTGTGTCCATCTCTCCAGTATTGTAGATATTTGCTAAATATTTCGTAGTCTTGTGTTACACTAAACCCTGCATTATGTGCTATGAACAACGCTGACTCGTACGTAAGTTGATTTATTGTTGTTTTTCTGCTCCTCTGTGTTATGTTCAGTGTTCTCAGGTGACGGCCGGAGTGTTTTAGGCTGTGTGACGGTGTTGTGTTGGCATGTGCTGGTTGCACCCAGTCACAGTATGAAATATTGTAGAGAAACTACAGAGGGAAGCTGGACCACCAGTGATTGGGCTGTACAAACAGTTATTCTTGATTCTGCCATGTAAAATATCTGAATTCAGAATAAAAAAAAATAAAATAAATAAGCCATATTAGTGGTCTTAAAAGTAACACATTACAACACTGCATAGCTCATGAAGTACATAATTACATTACATTGTTGATGTTTCTCATAATTAGAGTGTGTGAAAGTTATCAGATCAAATAATTTATCTGAATTCAAATGTCAATTGTGTGCTCTTATGAAATATATTACTTAATGACTTACCTAAAACACCGGTCGAGCCAGTTTGCTGAGCATGCTTGGCATAGTCTGTTTTTCCCTGAGGCGTCCTCTGCTTTTGGCTCCATAGCTCTCGCTTCTTCTTCTGAGCATTCAACACTGGAATAAATGTTCGTTTAGCAGTGCTGACAGTGCCAAGGTCACGCATCAACTGATAAAATACAAGTCATTTTGGATAAAAATGTGATCATTGTCATTTAATTCACAGGTGCTTTTTAATATGAAATTAGTATCAAATTATTTAGGTCAATCAATGCCCTCCCTGTTGAAAAATCCAGCATATGCTGGTTAGGTATGTTTTGAAGCATGGCTGCTGGTTTGAGCTGGTTTAAGCTGGTCCTAAGCAACTAGCTCCTGCTCAGGACCAGCTTAGAACCAGCACATGACCAGCAGCCATGCTTCAAAACATAACTAACCAACATATGCTGGATTTTTCAACAGGACTGAAGCCAATTTTTCCAATCAAAGATCTAAATGGGAACATTACATAACCCTACCCTTCACAGAAAATGATCTGCATTTTTACTTTGTTTACTTTACTTTTATACCAGTTTTACAAATGAGGACATCCCCAAAAGGAAGGCCTTTGGAGATTTTGTCAGGTTTAGTAATAGGCACTTGTATATCATTGCTCTTTTATTGATTTTGATTGCTTCCATTGTCCTTATTTGTAAGTAGCCTTGGATAAAAGTGTCTGCTAAATGATTAAATGTACATGTAACTTAAATGTTTAGCTCACTTTTGTCCCCAAAATATGATTTAGTAGATACACACACACACATTTATTTCTGAGTTTGAGAGCGGAGGAATGTGGTTTGGTCTCTTTCTGTCATTGTCTTCAGGAAAATGAGTCACGCTGAACTAAAACATCACAAAGCCGTAATTCCAGTAATGAATCTCTTGATAATATGAGCCGGACAGGTTTTGTGAAATTCACCCTCATGAATGGTGTTTTCAGAGTATCTGGACACAATCTTTTAACTTTCAGTGGTTTAGAATTACAAAGAAAGTGCATTGTGTGTACAATTAGTTTTTAATATCAAGCTTTCGCCAATTGTTCGGGACTGAAACATCTTCTTATCCTAAGACATATACATAAGACATATACGTGTCTTCAGAACTACTAAAAGACTCAAGGAATTGTTTTTTAGTGAAAACTGACAGTCATAAACTCCAATTTCATATATGTGCTTTGTGAAAATCATTATACAAATAAACATGACCTGACATTTCTCTGCCCTTTATTTATTGTTTTATACTTTTCCCATGGCATGATGGCATAGAAAGCCTTCCCTGCATTGTTTGCCCACTGTTTCATGAATACTGCATATTTTGATATATCCTACTGCTTCTAGACACGTCGCTGAGAGAGAGACAGCGGTCGATTACATGTTGAACACACGACTACATCATATTGGTAACTCTTTACCAGTGCACAGCTCTTTTAACCTTAGCAACCGTTTTTACCGTACTTATTAAACTACGTAATGTTCATTTATGCATGTTTTATTTCTATATAGTGTTTAGCTGTAGATGTAATGTGGTCCATGACATATTGTCACCTCTGTGGAGTGAGAAATCATACTTTGAGCGTTTTGTGATTTTCAGTGTAAGCTGTGTTTTCATAATAAACATTCATAACCCAGCCCAAAAATCCAGAGAATTTATTTATTCTGGCTCCGCACATCTGAAGCGTCATCTTCAGCTGCTGTTTATGTATTTCTTTGTGTGGTGATTGACAGGTTCACATGAACACCCTCGAGTTTCCTTGAGTTTCACAGAAGATTCTGGTGAATGTTCAGACTGACAAACCCAGAGGCATAAATCTGCTTTCCTGTGTGGTTTCCATTCATGTTCTGTTGCCAGTTATTCCCTATTTATCCTGTATATTCCTGTTGAGGATACGACGCTCGACCTCAGCTCAATAGTCAGCGGGCTAATTCATCAGCGGGCCTATCAACATGTTTTTACGAATACTTGGGTCACTTTTTCAGAACTCTTCTCACAGTGAGCACAACATCAGTGTCTGCGGCTAAACTGTGCATCATTTATCACTGCTTTGGCACATCATGCATTCATTGATGACATCTGACAAATTACATCAATTCTTTTGTCACTTCAGTATACAAGCTGATTTGCACATGTTTACATACTGTTTACAACTATTAAACTTCAGATCAAAACCAAGCGCAGGACAAAAATGAATAAATGAAATCTGCATCGTTTCTACAGAAATATCATATAGAAAAATATTCTGAACTGCTGTGTCAAGCTGAAAGATGGTCAGGAGAACTTGAGAAGTGATTTGAGAAAAGTGTCCTAGCGATTGTAAAGAAGTGTAATAGAGAAAGACTCCGGTATGACGACACTGAAGTGAAGTTATCTGGTCTGCCTCGTCCGCGGACACTGACCCGCTAATTCACTTTCAGCGGGTCACACCTGACCTCACGAAACAATCCTGCACCCCACTGACTTTCATAGCAAGGACAGACTTTTAAATCAGTTCCTTTGTTCTCCGGAGAACAGGATCAGATACAGGTTTGCAGTGACGTGAGGGTAACTCAGAAATGACAGGTTGGTTATTCTGGGGTTCAAACAGGGCTGTATATTACCTAACTGGATTTTAGTGACATCTTATTATCCTGTTCCTCTAGTCAGGTTCTTTATGTGTGACTCACACGAATACGATCCCTGATTCTGTGAGCTCAGATCAGCTTGTTCTCAAAAAATGCATTCAGTGACAGAGCGGAAAGACTTCTGGCTTCTTTGACAAAAACATGTTTTGCACAACAAAGTTGCTGAAGTCTCTCTTGAAACGAATCAGTTAATTATATATCTGCTCAATAACAGTATTTCACCCCGTTGCTCCTTTTGTCATCAGTTTGGTGAAACAATTATCAGCTAAAAATGTATGATCTTTGACTCTTTGAAGCCAGACCCTCTTCAATTTATTAAGTTTATAATTAATTTATTATTATTTCTTGCAAAAATTTACATTCATAAATTATCTTCTTTTTAAAAGATATTTGAATTCTTTAAGAAACTAAAAGTGCAATAGCCTGTAAGACACTTCTGTGGTGTCATAAATACTAACATAATCTGCTTGAGTAGAATTTTATGTATTGTAATGTATTGTTTTTTTATTCATTGTCTACGTTCAGTTCTTGAAACAAAGACACATTTCTCAAAACTTTCAACACATTTCACCTGCTTTCACACAATTTGCTTAATCTTAATCTCTTTGCAAAACTCTCCACAAAATGCCCTCCTTTTGCACAGGTTTAACCATGTTCTCATTCAGAAAACACCAGTGGTGTGTAAAGTACCTGAAAGCCACTCTCAAGTAAAAGTACAGATATCTTACCAGAAAAGACTTTAGTAGAAGTCACCATCTAGAATATTACTTGAGTAAAAGTCTTAAAAAATATTGTGGTATTTATTGTACTTATATATGAAAAGTATTTTTTATTATAATATTAAATGTACTTAATGTACTTATTGAAAGTAAAAGTACAAATAAATGCAAAATGTATATATATATATATATATATATATATATATATATATAGACAGTCATGGCCAAAAATATCGGCACCCTTGGTAAATATGATCAAAGAAAGCTGTGAAAATTAATCAGCATTGTTAATCCTTTTGATCTTTTATTTTAAAAATTCACAAAAATCTAACATTTCATTGGATAATAAGAATTTAAAATGGGAGGAAATATCATTATGAAATAAATGTTTTTCTCAAATACACATTGGACACAATTATTGGCACCCCTAGAAATTCTTATGAGTAAAATATCTCTGAAGTATATTTCATTCATATTCACAATTTTGAGCACTCCAGGGTGATTATGAACATGAAATTATCCAGCCATGGCTTCCTTTCACAGAAATAGAAATAGGAGGGAAAACAAAGCCCAAATTCCCTCAATAATCATCACAATGAGAAAAACCAAAGAATATATTTCTGATGTGCAGCAAAAGATAATTGAGCTTCACAAATTAGTGAAGCGGCTTTAAGAAAAGAGCTAGAGCAGTGAAAATTCCCATTTCCACCATCAGGGCAATAATTAAGAATTTCCAATCAACATAAAATGTTATGAAACTGCCTGAAAGAGGACGTGTGTCTATATCGTCCTAATGCACGGTGAGAAGGAGAGTTTGAGCGGCTAAAGACTCTCCAAGGACCACAGCTGGAGAATTGCAGAAAATAGTTGAGTCTCGGGGTCAGAAAACCTTAAAAAGAAAGATTGTCAAACAGCAGCTACATCAGCACATGTTGTTTGGGAGGGTTTCAAGAATAATTCTCCTCGCTCATCCAAAAACAAACTCCAGCATATCCAGTTATCAGACACGACTGGAGCTTCAGATGGGACTGGCTTCTATGGTCAGATGAAACTAAAAAATGAGCTTTTTAGCAGCAAACACTCAAGATGGGTTTGGTGAACACAAGGATAAAAAGTACTCCATGTGTACAATGAAATATACTGCTGTATTTTTGATGTTGTGGGCCTATATTTCTGCTGGAGGTCCTGGACATCTTGTTTAGACGCATGGCATCATGGATTCTATCAAATACCAACAGATAAAAAATCAACAAGTGACCGACTCTGTTAGAAATCTTATAATGGGCCATGTTTGGATCTTCCAACCGTACAATAATGTAAACACAAACCTCAAAAACAACACAAACATGAGTCACTGAGCACAAAACCAAGCTTCTGCTGGTCATTCCAGTCCTCTGACCTGAACCCTGTAGAACATGAGTGACCTGAAGAGAAGAAGCAGCATCATGGAGCTGTGAATCTAAAGGGTCTGGAGTGATTCTGGATGAAGGAATGGTCTCTGATCTCTCGTCAGGTGTCTCTAACCTCATCAGGCATTATAGAAGAACATTTAGAGCTGATAAACTGGCAAATGGAGGTTTCAGAAAGTATTGAATAAAAGGGTGCCGTTAATTGTGGCCAATGTGTATTAGAGAAAAACATTTATTTCATAATGATATTTCCCCCCATTTTAAATTCTTATTACCCAATGAAAGGTTAGATTTTTGTGAATTTTTAAATTAAAGATCAAAAGGTTTAACAATGCAGATTAATTTTCACAGCCGCCTTTGTTCATATTTACCAAGGGTGCTGATATTTTTGGCCATGACTGTAAATATATATACTGTATATATAAAATGTAATCGCATTAATCACAGTTGTGGGCTGTGATTAATCATGATTAATCGCAAATTTAAAATACTAGGATTTAATTGTAAATGTGTTGAAATAAAGAAATGCATGAAACTAGTTTAAGGAAACAGAACCTTTCACACTTCCGCCAGGTATGAGACATAATCCTTATTATTCTTTTATCATTATTCTTTTGTTTTTATTCAGCCATTATCAGCCTTTATACTGACAATAGCACGTTTACCAAGCCACATCGCTTCAGTCCCAGTATAGATTTACCCAACTATTACCAAAAGTATTTCTAAATAAATACAACAAAGCATTTCTTGTGTCCTTACGTGAAGTATTATGACAAAATGCATTATGAAGAAGAATTGGACCTGTTCTGCAGCTGCATTAGAGCTAACATTAGCATCATGCTTCATAAGACAATTTATGAGATTAATAGTGCACTTTTACTCAGAACTCACTTCAAACCACCATCGAGTGGTACATGATAAAAGTACCCGCAACCCACGGCTCTGTAATTTTTCCTGCGACTGTATTTTCAAAATAGCCCACTTGTGCCGTTACCCTGGCAACACTGGTGCTGTACCCTCATCACACAATGATAGATAACCTTCAGCGCTGCGACGACAGGAAGAAGTTGGGGTCAAACCTTATCAAACGATTAATTTGCATTAAAAAAATATTAACGCGTTAAAATTTTTAGATTAATTGCATGCATTAACGTGTTACCGTTGACACCCCTAATATATATATATATATATATATATATATATATATATATATATATATATATATATATATATATATATATGAGTAGCAAGGTACTTTCATGAGTCTTTCATTCCATCATAAGACAACATTTCTGGAATCTGCATCTGAAGTGATATTTAGATGTATTTATGTTAGATGTATAAAGATGCATAAATAGTTTTTTTTTTTTTTGACATAAAATGTTGAATACTGATATTTGAAATAATTTAAACATAAAAAAATAGAGATGTGAAATTAAAACCGCCAGTAGGTGGCAACAAGTGACTGTTAATGAATGAGTCATTGAGATTCAACCGATTCATTCAAACTAGTGTTAATTTCGTTGACATAATGACATTATGACGTAAATCTATTGACATTTACGTCAACTAATAAAAAAGAGAGGAAAATGTTAGGGAGGGACGATTTGAGAAGAGATTCATTCAGAACGAATCTGCTGCATAGGAGGTTAGATGTGAACATATGAATCAGCGGCACATAAGCTAAAATACACTTGCTGCACAGCGCATAAAACATTAAAAAATGAGAAGAGCAGGCTTATGGATAAATCTGACGACGCAAGAGAGAACTCAACTCGGTCCGGTTTTCTGAGCGCAGAAGCAGACACACACACACACAGAAAGCGCGTCTCACAGCGAGTGAGTACTGTTTCACATCGCATGAACGGAGAAATACACTCAAAATTATGTCGAAATGTCCATTTGACAAGTATTCATATAAACACAGTTGATTACGTCTTAAGTGAACGTAAACAGTAGGGAGAACATGTATCATTACATTGCAGCTGTGCATTCGATTTTAAAGGGATAGTAGTCTAATTAAGTTGCTATTGTCCGAGTCATTCATGTTAATCAAGCAATAAAAGAAAGACAGAAAATCACCCACTGCTCTTGACTGAATCACTTTAGTAGCCCTAAAGATTAATCTAAATTTATTTATAGAAATAAATATGTCTGCTTGAAAGAATGAATAAAATGGTAAACAAGTTGTTATAAAGAATGCATAATTGGTATTTCATTGAAAAGAAGACCATGTTTTTGTTCTTGAGAAGTGGTTTTATTTAATTTTAACAAAGGCATGTTGTGTGTCACTGCAGTTAAATTGCAGTATATCATGATAAAACCTTAATATCAAACCTATATGATGAGTTTGGACATTTTAGAGAAATGCTTAGTAAATGCACTGTAACTAAACCCATTATATTTTAGCTGACTAAATTTACTGTAGATTTAGTTTAGTTTAGACTAAAACTAGACTAAAACTAAAAACAATTCAGATGACTAAAATATGACTAAAACTAAATGACATTTTAGTCAAAAGACTATAATTAAAGCTAAATCAAAATTTGCTGTCAAAATTAACACTGATTCAAACGGCTGATTCGTTCAGAAACAAAGCATTCGGCTCTGTTAATGAGTGAATCACTGAATTATTTATTCAACCGATTCGTTCAAATGGCTGATTCATTCAATAAGTAAACACCATTCATTGCTCAGAGACGCAAAACAGTGCTGTGATCTTTGTTTGGAACTATTTTCATTGGCAAAACTGAGCAAAATATTGTTTCTAAAATGTATAGTCACTTAATACTAACTTTATTAAACTTGTATAAAATGATTATTACATTTGTTAGCATGCTGATAGCCTAAAAACCGCACTCTTTGTGTGATATAGATTAAGGTAACTGTATTAAATTATATAAATATAAAAAGCATTTAAAAGATATTAAAGAGTTTAGACTAATAAATCACGCACTTGCACTCTGTGTGTGATTTGGTGATATATCCTACTCGATAATATTAGATCACACATCATTACAACAACACTTCTTTCTTTCTTTCTTTCTTTCTTTCTTTATAAAGCAATTTCACACAACTACCAGTTGATCCAAAGTGCTGTACAATACAGCTAAAATAAAACAGATAAGAGACAACAGAACATCAAAACACAGCATAACAATACGGTTGACATGGCTAGACAAAAGCTATTGACAGAAGTTGTTTTTTCAGCCAACATTTAAATACAGGCAGAGAGGGCGCAGCTCTGATAGAAGCTGGTACACTCTAAAAAATGCTGGGTTAAATATAACCCAACGCTGGGTTAAAAAGGGACAAACCCAGTGGTTGGGTTGTTTTGACCCAGCAGTCGGCAGAGGTGGAAAGTCCAGGGGTCAGAAAGTAAAAGTCCTGCCATATTTTTGTTCCACCCATGAACTCAGCAGCTGATTTCACCAGAGGAGGAACCAAGTCATTTCTTTCAAGTCACTTGCAAGTCTCGTCAAATCCCAAGTCCCCAAAGAGTTAAAGTTAATGAGATAATTAAGTGACTAATTAAATGATGATTGTGCATTAGTGATGAACACCTGCTGCTATTGAGAATTACAGATGTTGATGTTGTATTGGCTAAAATGATGCCACCGTCATGGAGATCAGTGCTTGCTTTTAGTTGGGCTCTTGACACTTGACTTCAGGTTTTAGATATCTCTTTGTAGTAATGCATGTGGGGTTGTAAAGCAGAGAGATCAGTGCTATGCAGTAAGTAGGTGTTCATATAATAAGATAGTCACCATGAGTTGGCCTGGTTACAATAAAAAAACACGGATCCATCAGTAGGCAGTAAAACAAACAGCTACACCTTTAGACAATTAAGCATCTGTTATTCATACTTCTTTAGATTGTGAGGGAAAAACTTTCTGGCTTAGCTGGGATTTGAACCAGAGATGATCTTGCTGTGAGGAGACAGCATTTCACACTGAGCCACTGATGCTGCGCTTAGCTGTAGACATTAAATACAGGTACAGAACTCTGTTTGGATAGATGCTGAAATGTACAACATACACAGCAAAAACCTCAATGAACACTGCACACAATGTTAAAGGAAACACTAAAGTAGCGTTGAAGTTCACGAGATGGATGGTTAAATTAAATGATCATATAACTGATGTTTAAGCATTTGATCAAATCAACTGCAAGTCAAACACGTTAAATCTCTGAAGATCTCAGCAGAGGATGATTAAACAACTCCATAAACAGCATCACCAGCTTCACTCATTACTAACCAGACTGATGTTATCTCTGTCAGATGTCTACAGAAGCGCTTATTGAGAATTAATAGAGGTTTAGTTGTTTTATTGAAAACGTTTCGTTTGACCTCACCATTGTGGCGATCAGGGTTTGCTTTAGTTGGACTCTTGACCATCAAATTCTAATCTTAGCTTTTTTCTGGCTGTTGTAACTGTGTTTGTAAAGCACGTTTGTTATAGCATGAAAAGCCAGGAAAATGTGTTGTTACGTGCTTTTGATTGACCATTGGTAATGATATAATCATTATCTAGTGGCCTGATTCGCTGATCTTATTCAGAGGCTGATCTTTAAAGACATGGTGTGGATTTTTTTTTATTTGTTAGTTTGGTGTTTTATACACCTGCTATATGACCCTGAATGAGACGACAAACTGCTACTGAAAAATATTAAAAATGTCTTATGCACAAAACTGTTGGTACTACGGCAGCATGCAGACACACACAGACATCAAGAATCAATGTATGAATCTCAACAATGGTGACAATCAAAAGCTTAATGCTGCAATTCATGCTGGGTACCAGCACAGTACAAAACTCACCCATGAATCCCAGCATGCATTGCGGTATGAATAAATTATACCGCTGAATTGTCCACTTATTGTCTTTAATTCTTACTATGTGCTTTTAATTTTTAGTGTTAAGTTTTAGTAGCATGTTTTGTGATGTTCAGAGTCGATCTGTTTATTTATTTTGTTGATTGTCACCATTGTTGAGACTCATACGCCGATTCTTTATGTCTGTGTGTGTCTAATTGCTGCAATCAAAAGCACGTAACAACACATTTTCCTGGCTTTTCATGCTATAACAAACGTGCTTTACAAACACAGTTACAACAGCCAGAAAAAAGCTAAGATTAGAATTTGATGGTCAAGAGTCCAACTAAAGCAAACCCTGATCGCCACAATGGTGAGATCAAACGAAACGTTTTCAATAAAACAACTAAACCTTTGTTAATTCTCAATAAGCGCTTCTGTAGACATCTGACAGAGATAACATCAGTTTGGTTAGTAATGAGTGAAGCTGGTGATGCTGTTTATGGAGTTGTTTAATCATTCTCTGCTGAGATCTTCAGAGATTTAACGTGTTTGACTTGCAGTTGATTTGATCAAGTGCTTAAACATCAGTTATATGATCATTTAATTTAACCATCCATCTCGTGAACTTCAACGCTACTTTAGTGTTTCCTTTAACATTGTGTGCAGTGTTCATTGAGGTTTTTGCTGTGTATGTTGTACATTTCAGCATCTATCCAAACAGAGTTCTGTACCTGTATTTAATGTCTACAGCTAAGCGCAGCATCAGTGGCTCAGTGTGAAATGCTGTCTCCTCACAGCAAGATCATCTCTGGTTCAAATCCCAGCTAAGCCAGAAAGTTTTTCCCTCACAATCTAAAGAAGCATGAATAACAGATGCTTAATTGTCTAAAGGTGTAGCTGTTTGTTTTACTGCCTACTGATGGATCCGTGTTTTTTTTATTGTAACCAGGCCAACTCATGGTGACTATCTTATTATATGAACACCTACTTACTGCATAGCACTGATCTCTCTGCTTTACAACCCCACATGCATTGCTACAAAGAGATATCTAAAACCTGAAGTCAAGTGTCAAGAGCCCAACTAAAAGCAAGCACTGATCTCCATGACGGTGGCATCATTTTAGCCAATACAACATCAACATCTGTAATTCTCAATAGCAGCGGGTGTTCATCACTAATGCACAATCATGATTTAATTAGTCACTTAATTATCTCATTAACTTTAACTCTTTGGGGACTTGGGATTTGACTTGAGACTTGCAAGTGACTTGAAAGAAATGACTTGGTTCCTCCTCTGGTGAAATCAGCTGCTGAGTTCATAGGTGGAACAAAAATATGGCAGGACCTTTACTTTCTGACCCCTGGACTTTCCACCTCTGCCGACTGCTGGGTCAAAATAACCCAACCGCTGGGTCAAAACAACCCAACCACTGGGTTTGTCCCTTTTTAACCCAGCGTTGGGTTATATTTAACCCAGCATTTTTTAGAGTGTAATTTGTTCCATAGACTAGGACCAGCAACAGCGAAAGCTCGATCACCTCTGCAATGGAACCTAGATCTAGGAACAGAGAGGAGGCCAAGATTACTTGATCTTAGGGACCTATTTGGTTTATAATTAGAGATTGCCTCGGAGAGATATGATGGAGCTTGGTTTTGCAGAGATTTAAAAAGAAAAGTTAAAATTTTAAAAGTAATTCTAGATTTGACGTAACCAGTTTAGGGAAATAAGAATGGGTGAGATGTGGTCGAACCTTTGTCTGCCTGCAATCAATCTTGCAGCAGCATTTTGGACCATCTGTAAACGCATTATAGAAGACTGACTTATACCATAGTATAGTGAGTTATAGTAATCTAAACGAGATAGAACAAACAAGTGGATAATCTGTTCAAACTGTTTTACAGAAAGTAAAGATCTGATTTTTGATAAACGCCGTAAGTGAAAGAAACTTGATTTGATCACTGCACTAATTTGTTTCTCAAAACCCAGGTTGCAATCAAAAAGAACACCAAGATTTTTAGCACAGGGTGTAAAGTAGGAAGAGAGATGACCAAATTGAAGAGCATAGTCTTCATATGACTTTGAACCAAACAAAATGATTTCAGTTTTGTTCTCGTTTAACACTAAAAGATTCTGCTTTAACCATATTTGTAATTCGTTTAGACAATTTAACAGAGGTCCTAAGAATTCTTTACTTTTATGCTGCAAGGGAAAATACAGCTGAGTATCATCCGTATAAAGGTGGAAGGACACTCCATATTTCTCAAAAGATAGCACCCACTGGCAGCATGAATATAGAGAATAAAACTGGAGCAAGAATTGAGCCCTGTGGCACCCCACAAGCAAGTGGGTGTGAGGACGAACTTTGTTGGCCAATAGAAACACTAAAGCTTCTGTTAGTTAAAAAAGATTGAAACCATTTCAATACCTTTCCCTGTAACCCAACAGCTTGGAAATCAAGATATTGTGGTCAACCATATCAAATGCAGAGCTTAAGTCTAGAAGCACCAAAGCCACAGCATTCCCTTTATCTGTTTCTAGTAAAATATCATAACTTTTAAAAGTGCAGTTTCTGTGCTGTGTTGAGATTTAATTTTTCAAGAATATTATTTGACATCAAATGGGACTGCAGCTGGATCAACACAATTTTCTCAAGAATCTTAGAAAGAAATGGCAAGTTTGATATAGGCCTAAAATTAATTAAATTTGAAGAATCAATATTGGGCCTCTTTAATAATGGAGTTACTATAGCTGTTTTTAGGCAATCAGGAATGACCCCAGTAATTAGACTAGTGTTAAAAACAGTTAGAAGATAATGTCCAACGGTACTGAAAATCTGTTTTAGAAATCTAGATGGAATGATATCTTGAGAAGATGAAGTCGATCTTAGACGTCAAAGGAAACAGGCTGAAAATCATTCCACAACATTGGACCACTTGATCTCTCAGGTTGAACAGAGTTCCCCAAGGGCAGGTTAGATCTTAATTGAATGGTTTTCTAATTAAAAAACGTACAGAATTTTTCACACAGTAATACGGAAGCATCAGGAAAAATGTTGACAGGGGGACTGAGCACAGAATCAATAACAGAGAAAAGGGAGTAGTTATATCATATACTTTACGTCAGATATGATTTATGACCCTGATTTATGACCTGATTTATAACCCCCTGTCAGCGTTGATGGACAGGTTGTCCTATGTCAAATTTATACCTGGGTAGATTTCTGACCTGATTTATGGGTATATGACCCCCCCTCACCCCTCTGTCCCCCTGACTGTCACGTCACCGGGGTCGTGTCATCCCTGACTGACATGACAGTAGGGGTTTGTAAATCTAAAGATCTAAACAGATGACATTTGTTGGATTTATGAGTGGATTTACGATGTTTTTAATCACTCACATGGTGCAGTGGGGGTTTTTATGGCGTTCCTTCCTGGTCTGTAGCTAACGGTCAGTCTCGGAGGTGTCGGGCCTCTTCTTGATTGTGGAAAATTGGCTGAGCAAAGGATGTGTATTGCCACCTTATGTTTGTTTGATCTGTATGTTATATGTTAATGCCTAGCCAGGGGGGTCATCCTGACTGTGGGGAAAATAGCTGAGCAAAGGGTGATGTAGTGGCTCCTTAAGAGGACCAATGTTTGTTTGATTTGTATGGCATATGTTATTGCCTAGTCACCAATTTGTTCCTACCGGCTTGTCTACATCGGCTTCTGAATAAGGAAGGTTGTCAGGACGTCTACCTTTCCAGTTTGGGGGTAAAAAGGTGTCATGTTTGAGGGTTGTTCTTTGTTTTTGGGGGGGATAGAAGACATCCAAACACGTGTCTAATGGCAAACCCCTAAACGGTTCAGTTCTGCTTGATCTATAGGCTAAATGTTGATAGCTAAGACATCGCTGTTTTGATTGTATGAAAACTGAAACATAGAATTAAAGAATTCACCAATTGATGAAAATGTCTATATGCGTCTGAAAAAGGTGCTATGTCAGGGCAAGTTTTTCTTTATCATCTCAACGTGTGTATGCTAACACTTCTGTAGGATCAGAACAACCTAATCTGTAGGTTGAATAGATAAACTTGTGAGAAGCAGTCTTTTTCAAAATTATTCAAACCACCAGCTACCCATTTACTTCTGACAGTGAAGGTGATTGTGGGGTCTAACTGACAGCGGACGACAGTATCCTCTTTGTGCTTGTGTTAATGGCTTTACAGCATTCATTCATATAGATGTGTACAGAATCATGCTTTAGTTCAGTTCAATTCCTTTTATTTTATTTATAAAGCACAATAAAACAACAATGGTTGACCACTGTGCTAAACGACATTGTTTAAATGAAAAGTACATAACATGATATGACAAGACAAACAAATAAACATTTTTAAATAAGCCCTGCTTTAGACAAATAATCAACACTTTGGCTGATTATTTGGGCTCTCTCTCTCTCACACACACACACACACACAAATCTGAGTATGCTAAATTTTAAGTATGAGCAAAAATGTTGTTTTTACTTTGTTATTTAATAAATGTTTTCATTTTAATCTATCCCGTAGATAGAATGTGTACTGTAAAAGAACAAATATACATTTCACTTAAAACTTCAGTAAAAAAATTACACCTACGTTTTAAACATGTTTAAAAAGTTTTAAACATGTTTAAAAAGTTTTAAACACATTGTGTGTGTCACTAAAGCAAGTCATGCTGTCTATTGTCTTTAAATTAAACTTTAGTTTTATTCTTGAATTTCTTTAAAACAGCCTGATGATAATGCACCCAAGTGTTTTTCTCACACGAGTAGAAAACTCTTTGGATGTGTTTGTGACAAACACAATTTTTTTTTTTTTTTTTGTAAATGTATGACTGAACCTTTCTCATTTGACAGACCTACGTTTTCAAATTATTTATTATTTCAAGTTATGTTTAACAGCCACAGGGAATACATGTTGTTTTCTAATGTTCATGAAAACTTTATTGGTGTAAATTTCTCACCTAGAACACAAAACTTGGTTTACTAAACACTAAATGGTTTACTAAAAGATTAAAGCACCAGCATCTGTGATTTTCAAAATGAAAGGGGGTATAAAATATAAGCATGTTTCAACTATCATCATCATTTCCTTTTGACCCTAATAAACTGGTAATGAATTTACTATGACAACTGATACAATGTAGGTTACAGTTCTCATACTGTGTGAGTATTTTGCACGCCAACAGACTTTGTCAGGGATGCGTCTCATCTAAGAAGTGTTTTGTAAATAACATTTTATTTTATTTTTTTTTTTTTTTTAACATTACTAGATTTAGTCATATTATCAAGATTTCAGATGGCCGCTCACATTTTGTTTGTTGGACTGTTTATGTTTTTAGGTGAAGACACCTCTTTGTGAGCTGTCATCATAACAGGAATAAATGAAAATTAAGAAATTAAGTAACAGTCTTTTCTTTTTGAGAAATTTCTTTTAGTGCAACTTTGTGTCTGTCCATGATGTGCGAACACACGAAACATCAACACGAAAATTAAGTCTTGCTGTTTTACCCTTAAAACTATTACAACTGAAACAAACCAAACTATTGCACTGAAAGCTGCACATTCATTTAAGTTTGAGCATGTTAAAATTTCCACACTCTTGTATTGATAAATTTAATACATAACCTTTCATACATTCAAGAGACCAAATCTCTAAGAAAGAGTGTATAGCAAGACAAGAAAATGTTTATAATGCATATAGAATTCGGAAAATCTGTTTCATAAACAATTGTGAAAGGATGACTGGATTTAGTCATCTTGCTCAGATAGCAGATGACACAATTCACATTTCGTCTGTATTTGTTTTAAGACTCCTCTGCAAGCTCATGCTAATCCTTGCATGGGACAGAGAGCATGATGAGCACAAACTTATTCATTTAAGAAAATGATTGAACATTTGACTGAACTTTTTATTATTTTGACAAACCTCCATTTCAAATTATTTCCCTCGAGGTGTTTGTCCACAGAATCTTTTTCAACACAACGACATTAAACATTAAAGAATGTTATCAGTCGCTTTCGCCATCTTCTTTGACTCAAATAAAGCAGCATCTCAGGTGTACGTAAACACCTACAATGTGTGCGCGTGCTAAACATCTTTGTTTCTCCACTTCTGTCATATTAATTTGATGTAATGCAAACATATTTTGAGAACTATGATGTTCCACGCTTTTGTAAAGGTTATAGAAAGAATTCAAACATAATCTTTACATAGGAATTATCTTTGCGTAAAGCAAATTGACAAAAAATCATTGAATTATAAAATGCAAAAATGTATACATCATTTAAGAAAAAATTGCTATAATGCATACAGAATACAGAAATCCTCCTCTTGATCTATTGTGACTGAGATTTTACTAAGTCAGACGGTCAGGATTATGGACGACGCGGCTCACATTTTGTTTGTTGGACCGTTTATGTCACTACTACGACTGTACTGTAGGTGAGGCCTTCTCTCTCTGAGAGCCATCAGCATTCGGTGTTTATAGAAATAAATGAAAATTAAGAAAATTTCTTGAGAGTGTTTGACTAATTCGGTATTTCCTTTTAGGACGATTATGCATCTATTTGATGTGAGACCCCATTAAGTATCGACACAAAAATTAAGGCGTGCTGTTTTACACTTACGACTGAATTGACATATCTTACCATTGTGCTCAAAGCTACACATTCAGTAAAGTTTGAGGTCGTACTCGGTCTTGAAAAGGCTACAAACACAAAATATCAAAGCATTTTTTAGTGCTCTCTATGTAACTCATGAGTTCAAGTCGCTAAGTAAATATCATATGAATACAGAAAACCCGCTCATGATCATTTGGGTATATTTTTGTAAATGTTGTTTTAAATGACCTTTTTTCTTACGCCACTACATCTAGAGCTCTTGTTCAGATGTGCACATTTTATTTGTCGTACTCGTTTCAACATTTCCACTTGAGATTAAAGCGTAGGCAATGTGACCGCAATTAAGAACCATGACATTATACTACATTCCCTTTGAAAAGGTTATAGACATAGTCGTTTATACAGGAAATATGTATCAGTATAACAAATACCTAATACTGAAATCCTCTCTTCTAAATTTGTTAAAGTTTTAATGTTGATTTTGATGGCCTACCCCGCTAGCTGATACCACTCTATACTTTTTCATTGTTTTTAGATGAAGACTATTCTCAGAATCTGGTCAATCATGTCGCGAGTGTTTGCAGGAAAATACGAACAAATACATTATAAGAATATAAAAGGATAGTCCTTCTACAAGAGATTGTTTAAACCGAGATTGTGATGTACTGTAGAGCTTTTTCTGGTCCGTCTACAAAGCGGCCACGAGACACACAGATCTTACAGTTTCTCTGTTACATGTACATCTATTTCATTTACTACACAAAGTTGCACATTACAAGTTGAAGATAGTGAGGAAACACTATTTTCTTTGTACGCATCTCTAAACATGACTTTCATAAATAAATCACAGATGTCATGTAGTTAATTCATTGAAAGATGCATGTTTTAGACGGACTGCACCAGCACACAGACACACGTTTTAGGTATTTATCTCTGACCAAATATTCCTTAATGCCACACAGGGCTGCCACCTTTTGAGCTCAGCTTGGAGTGAGAATTCCTACAGCGGGCCCTCCAGGGGTCCGGGGACATGCCCCCCGGAGGAAACGTTTGTACATGTTAAAGTTAAATTCATCTGATTTTATAATGATACTTTTTTATATTATTATTCCTATGGCAGTAATATTGGAAAACAATTCTGTAAAATAAATGAAAATTAATATTTCACAGGTATATTATTATTCCTTAATCTACAGTAGGGAAATTACAATACTTTTGTCCTAACTTCTACACGTGCAAGCAGGGCCTAAAACATTTAGCCAAATCTGCCGTTTTAATCATGATACAAACCAACTTTTCTGGTGATTTGAGAAAATTAATATATATTAATTTATAAAATAAATATTTTTTCCTGGCCATTAAACGGTTTTCGCTGTCGCTGCTTCTACAACAACAACTACACATATTCAATAATAATAATTCAAAAAAATGAAAATTAGAATTTTAATCACGATATAAACATGATGATTTTATCATCAACATTTGAAGCAAAAACAAAATGGTGACATTGTGATATTACGCTAAAACCTGAATAAAAGGACAGCAGCAGGAGGCTGAATGTCTGTCTCTGACAGCAGGGGGCGCTGATGGACCAGCAGTTCCTCAGATAAACCCCACCCCAATATTTACATTTTTCATCAAATAAACTGAGTGTGCCTCTGTTCAGTTTAGTCCTTGCTTGCAAGAGATAAACCTATGAGCTTTTATTTTGGCGGAAACTCCAGCTTCTTTGAAAACAGGTTTACAAACGTGTCTTATTATAAATAAATGCACAGTGAAAGAATTGCAAGATCATTAGCTACTTTTATAAATAATTGCAACCGCATTTTAAAAATATTTTGAGACTAAAATGAAAATATTTCTCTATTAATCTATTATTTTGCATTGCTTGAACATCTGTTCTGAGAAACGATATTTTCTCCCCTTCGTTCGTGAGCTGTTTATCTCCCGAGTCGCTGCAGCTTGTACAGGGAACGGCTGTTACTCAGGTTCTGAACCGATTATATGCAGCCTAGAAGTGCGCAAATAGCCCTTCTTTTACAATCACGAAAAAGGTGTCACTTATGCAGTTCATCGCGACCTCACAAAGTTCCTTCATAATCAGTGAAGCTCTTATTTACAGCGAGAGGATTCGCAGGTGTGCAGGAGACACACCCCGGCGTTTAGAGGCGAGCCAATCACAGGCGTCCAAGAACTCAACAGCTCTGTCTGTGATTGGCTACATCGCTCAGCGCTACAAATATCTTGGCGCTTTCCAGAAACCGTGCACTGGAGCCTTTACCAAAGCAATGTTTTGCCAGTTTTCTATTATTATAGTTTTAACTGCGTGAGAAAAGTGAGTTGCTGAATGCTCTTCTGTAAACATGAATTGTTGATCCTGATTTCATTTGACTGGTAACTTATTCTTCCTGATTGTATCTTATTATTTTAATTGAATTAAATTTTTTTATAAAAGTTTATAAATCTAATTTTTTTGGCAAAAAGATGACATATATTTAATAAAGTTAGAAAAATGGCATTAAAAAGATTAAAAAAAACCTTTAAGGAGTCAAATATTAATGGGAAGGTTAATTTCTGTCATTGATCAGATTTTTTGTCATTGATTCTGACAAAAGAGAAGATGTTTTTGAGTAAATCTGATTCTGTGCTGAGGTCTGGAGTGTGTGAGCAGCTGTGAGAAGATTACAGTGTGTGTGTGTGTGTGTGTGTGTGTGTGTGTGTGTGTGTGTGTGTGTGTGCGTGCGTGCGTGCGTGTGATGCGCAGCGGCCTCTGTCTGTGTGTGTGTGTGTGTGTGTGTGTGTGTGTGTCTGTCTCTGTGTGTGTGTGTGTGTGTGTGTGTGTGCGTGCGTGCGTGTGATGCGCAGCGGCCTCTGTCTGTGTGTGTGTGTGTGTGTGTGTCTGTCTCTGTGTGTGTGTGTGTGTGTGTGTGTGTGTGTGTGTGTGTGTCTGTGTGTGTGTGTGTGTGTGTGTGTGTGTCTGTCTGTGTGTGTGTGTGTGTGTGTGTGTGTGTGTGTGTGTCTCTGTGTGTGTGTGTGTCTGTCTCTGTGTGTGTCTGTCTCTGTGTGTGTCTGTCTCTGTGTGTGTCTGTGTGTGTGTGTGTTGTGTGTGTGTGTGTGTGTGTGTGTGTGTGTGTGTGTGTGTGTGTGTGTGTGTGTGTGTGTGTGTGTGTGTGTGTGTGTGTGTGTGTGTCTGTCTCTGTGTGTGTGTGTGTGTGTGTGTCTGTCTCTGTGTGTGTGTGTGTGTGTGTGTGTGTCTGTGTGTCTGTCTCTGTGTGTGTGTGTGTGTGTGTGTGTCTGTCTGTGTGTGTGTGTGTGTCTCTGTGTGTGTGTGTGTGTGTCTGTGTGTGTGTCTGTCTCTGTGTGTGTGTGTGTGTGTGTGTCTCTGTGTGTGTGTGTGTGTGTGTGTGTGTCTCTCTGTGTGTGTGTGTGTGTGTGTGTGTGTGTGTGTGTGTGTTGTCTCTGTGTGTGTGTGTGTGTCTCTGTGTGTGTCTGTCTCTGTGTCTGTGTGTGTGTCTCTCTCTCTCTGTGTGTGTATGTGTGTCTGTCTCTGTGTGTGTGTGTGTGTGTGTGTGTGTGTGTCTCTGTGTGTGTCTGTCTCTGTGTGTGTGTGTGTGTGTGTGTGTGTCTCTGTGTGTGTGTGTGTGTGTGTGTGTGTGTCTGTCTGTGTGTGTGTGTGTGTGTGTGTGTGTTGTGTGTGTGTGTGTGTGTCTGTGTGTGTGTGTGTGTGTGTGTGTGTGTGTCTCTGTGTGTGTGTGTGTGTGTGTGTGTGTGTGTGTGTGTGTGTCTGTCTCTGTGTGTGTGTGTGTGTGTGTGTGTGTCTGTCTCTGTGTGTGTGTGTGTGTGTCTGTCTCTGTGTGTGTGTGTGTGTGTGTGTGTGTGTCTGTCTCTGTGTGTGTGTGTGTCTGTCTGTGTGTGTGTGTCTCTGTGTGTGTGTGTGTGTGTGTGTGTGTGTGTCTGTGTGAGTGTGTGTGTGTCTCTGTGAGTGTGTGTGTGTGTGTGTGTGTGTGTGTGTGTGTGTTGGTTTTAGTGGATTACAAGGACATTTCACCAGTTTACATACCAGCATTATAAGGACATTTGGGATTACGGGGACATAGGACATGTCCTCGTAATTCAAGCAATGTAGATTCATCTGATTGAGTCTCAGGAACAACCTCCTGCTTTTTGGGGGAATGTCCTTTTAAGTGGGTGAACCAGTTTTCAGGTGTTTTCGAGTGTATGGCATTCCGCCTACTATCGGCAGGATCTGTAACTGCTGATTTATACACATTACGGCCTAAATGGGCGGAGACGCCTCGGAAAACGCGGGCTGCCTTTTGATTGGTTAATCACTGTCACGCGCAGTGGAGGCGGGGTCTCTCTAGGAGCGCGCGCAATCTACATATGGAGGAGCGACACAGCAGCAGCTAATTAGGTAAGTAAATAAAGTATTAAGATTTATATATTGATTCATAAAAAATAGTCTTTTCTATATGGCTTAATTTCTGTGCATTGTTTTCTCCTGGCAGTCCTATACTCACACAGTCATAATCCGTTTATGCAATATAAAAAGTTTGAAGATAGGCCGCGATTAAATTATTAATATATGTATGTATTACTTATGAAAGGTTAGAAATATTAACTGTACGTATTTGGGAAGTTTTGGAAGAACTGTGACATCAATGAGGAAATCGACTTTATAAGCTTCCAAATGCATTGAATTCGCATTGTGATTGAGAGGATTAATATGTGTTCACAGAAATGGCTTTATTGGTAATAAAAATAAAAAAATAAAACGACGACGGTGAAGAGAATGAGGCATATGTATGATAGAAATTTAGATGGGTTTGAAAAGCTAATATATGCTAATAGACATAACGCCAGCCATGTGCGCGACTCGCATACATTCAAAAGCGCAAAATTAACATTTGTATGACAGAAATTAATATAATATGCATGCAAAGCGTTCTGCATTTTTGCTAATAATGTTAGATTAAATGGCCACGGAGTTTTATTATGACAATGCAAAGTTTCTCTGAGAAGCTTTGGGGAATACGCTTTGTAAGTCTACTTTAAGATGGGTTAACTTATATGTAATATTCTGAACTTTTAAATTAATGTGTTTTTGCTTGATTTTTACTTCTTTAACGTTACTTGATGTGAATTAACTGTAACCGAGGTCAGCTCAGTCAGAGTATAATAATTTAGAATTGATAATACATTATTAATATTGCGTTGACTGTTACAGTGCAGATGAGACTGTCCAGTTTAGCATATCAAGTGAATTAAATGTTAAGGTCTGAATAGCAGAATAAAACAAAAAAGGACTAAATGCACTTATGTAAACCATCATGAAATTAATTGTTCTGACTTTCTCATGTCAACCTTACTGTACAGTACAGCCATCCATAGAGGTTTTCAGATGCGGTTTACGTAAAATGAATATGTACACAGAGTGTTTTTTTCCCCAGTGTGTGTTTTAAGTGAACTGCACTAAAATCCTGGAGTAAACTGTACTCGCACCACCTCCTGAGGTAGTCTGAGTGTTGGGCGTTCTTGTAAAACTCAACTGAACTGTGTATATCCACTGGATGGATGGTGCAGCATGTTACAGATGCAAATGTTCTGTGCATCATTCTGTGTTTTTAATACTATATTTTAATTTCTGCAGCTAGATGAAATGGAGAATGTTTCTAGACGACGCAGACTTAAGCCTGTATGTGATGCAGAGGCACACATAAAATCAAGAACCGACAAGCCGTACCTTGAGCAGCGGCTCATTAACAAGTTCAAAGGTACAGTACTCCATACGCTGCACTGACGAAGTGTTTTGTAATGTCTCAGAATCACGTACACATTGAATCACACTTGTCATCATCACTGTAGACTGGTCCCTGGACCGTTCAGTCACACTGGTGTGATTCGAAAGTTATGTAGATGACATTATCAACTACTATATTAAAATCTGCTTTCCTGCCTTTGACTGGCACTCAGCCAAAGACAGACCTGCACAATACTTGTCATACATCACAACTGTTCTATGTTTTCAACAACATAACGTTTATGTTTCAGACATTTAAATAACCATATATAGTAAAAAAAAATATTTATACACACTGATGCCTGTGGAAGTGCCAGTAATAATCAAAATAACCGTTCAAACATAATTTGATGATACATTTTGGTTACACTTTATTTTGATAGTCCACTTTAGACATTCTACTAACTATAAGTAACTTTGTAACTGCATGTCAACTAATTCTCATTAATTTGCAACTACATGTCTACTAACTCTCAGTAGGGTAGGTTTAGGGTTAGTAGAATAAGGTGACATATACTTGCAAAGTTTCTGATAGTCAGTGTGTTGTATGTTGTGAACCCATCAAAATAAAGTAAGTTATTAAGCAGACAGTCTACTAATACACTAATGACTGCTAGTTGACATGTAGTTGCAAATTTACTTACTTTTAGTAGAAAGTCTAAAGTGGACTATCGAAATAAAGTGTTACCTACATTTTATTCATGGCAAACATGCAGTAGTTCTCTTTCATTTACGTCAACTAACATGATCATTTTTAGAAGTACTTAAATCGCAACTTATACTTATTTTAGAAGTGGAATATCAGATATTTCACAATCTAGTTAACAAGTTTATAAACGTTTGAATAAATTAATCATACAAATCTGACAAATCAGTCCTACAGAACTTTTGTGACCGAGACACGTCAGATGACAAGTTTGGAAATATGAATGTGGTCATTTCTAAAAAAAATAATGGTACATGTATTATACAGCGTGCTATTCATTTTGTTGGTGGTTGTAAAACATGTAAAAGTGTGAATGTTAAAATGGAGACAAAAGAGAAATCAAGGTGGCTCTTAATCTGTTCTTTTATCCATTAGGACGAGGAGTATTTACAAAACAGGTTATTTGGAAAGGGGATTTCGTGCTGGAGTATCGTGGGAAACTGCTCACACAGGAACAGGGAGATGTGAGAGGAAAACAGTATAAGGAATCCTCTAAAGTATTTCTTTTTGATTTCCAGTGGAGAGGAGAGATGTGCTGGTAATTAACCTTTGTCACTGATTGTAACATATTGATAATGCATTCTCATATGTAAGTGGTCAATAGATCTAGGATAAATTTTTGTTTCTTCATCCAGAGGATGAAGTTCAAACAGGTTCAACTTCATTCATGCCGTTGGTCATGTTATTTCTTTGGTTGTATAATAATATGCACCTTTTTTTGCAGTATGGATGCATCTGAGGAGGACGGCAGCCTGGGCAGACTGGTCAATGATGATCACAAAAAACCCAACTGCAAATTTAAGATTATAGCTGTCAATAACCACCCGCACTTATGCCTTTTTGCAATTGCTGATATTTTACCTGGGCAAGAATTAACATATAATTACGGAACATCAGACTGGCCATGGAGAACCCAGGTAAACAAGATGTTCTCCCCCCAATATGCAACAAAGCATGTATATGTTTTCCATAACAAATATCTGAACATCTTTAAATCAAGATACACTTATTGTAAGTTGCAGCATGAAGAATAAAAATATGAGTTTATGCTTAAAGCAAGAACAAATATCTGTAAATAGGGTATGCAAATTCTTTTTAGTTGATTTTTCTTAGCCGGTTGGCAGATACATGTTTCTGTTTTAAACTTGCTTAATTTTGATCAATTTCTCAAAAAGCAAGACTTCTTATCTCAAGTAATGCATCTTGATTTAAGAATCCCTAGACATTTGGGTAACACTTTATGATAACTTTAATAAATCATTAACAAACTTTATGCAGTGCTTAATAAATCCTTAGTTAATATTCAAATAGCTAGAAACGTGAGGTAATGTGCTTGTTAATGTTTAAAGAGAAGCCGATTAATCACCAGAAGAGACGGACAGCAAAGCGTAAGTGTTTTAATATTTGCTCTTAGTTCTGTTGTTTAAATTAATTATTTGCTTCTAGGAAAGAATACTCTGTTTCCTACCTATTTCTATTCTGCTTTTTCGTTGTGGTTTATATTTTTGATTGCACTTACTGGTCATTATAATAACTGCCCCTTTAGCTTAAACTCCTTCCTGCACTTAAGTGAGAAGTGTTAGTTTCGATTTGAGCCATTGCCCTGCGATTGGCTGGTGGTTGTGCTAATTAAAGGCGGCCACAGCTTTTTTTCACTCTAGAGTGTGTATTTGTTTGAGGTCTGTGCGCTGACGTGGAAGCGTCTGCGGAAGCGTTCAGCCGTCGTGTTCAGCCTCCTCGTGTGAAGACCGAGGAGTGTAAAGACCTGCGACTTTTTCCTGCGCGACTTTAACCGAGCAACGACACCGAACTACACACTTAAGTATCTTTTTTTCCTTCCTCACACACTCTGCTTTCCTATCCTCTTTCCTTCTACCTCTATCATGTGTCTCCAAAACATTCCGGCTTTCTCTCGACCACGCTCTAACATCACATGCAGACGGCAACGTAATCCTGCTAACCTACGCCCTATCTCTACATCTTCCACTACACCTCTGGCTTTCTCTGTGGATCTCTGGAATTGTCAGTCAGCCGTCAACAAAGCTGATTTCATTTCTGCCTTTTCTTTAAAATCCACTCTTAGCATCCTGGGCTTGACTGAGACCTGGATTCATCCAGAAGACTCAGCAACCCCAGCTGCTCTTTCTACTAATTTCTCTTTCTCTCACACTTCGCGTCAAGTTGGCCGGGGTGGGGGTACTGGCCTGCTCGTTTCAAACAATTGGAATTACTCAACCCGCTCTACCCTATGCAATTACAACTCATTTGAATCTCATGCAATTACTGTATCAGCGCCGATAAAACTCCAGATTGTGGTAATCTACCGTCCGCCTGGACAAATTCTAGCCACCTTCCTAGAGGAGCTGGACGGGTTGTTGTCCTCTTTCGTGGGGGATGGCACTACACTCCTAGTCTTTGGTGATTTCAACATTCACCTAGACAAGCTTTATGTTACAGACTTCCACTCACTCATAGCTTTGTTTGATCTCAATCGCCTTACCACTACTAGCACGCACAAATCAGGCAACCAACTTGATTTAATTTACACATGCAATTGTACTGCAGATAACATTCTGGTACAACCGCTACATATCTCGGACCATTTCTTCATTACATTTACACTACATTTTGCTACCTGTGTGCCACCAACCTCCCTACCAGTTACTTTTAGACGAAACCTACGCTCCCTTTCTCCTTCCCATCTTTCCTCTGTAGTATCCTCCTCTCTTCCCTAACCTACCCATTTCTCATCTCTGGATGTAAACGCAGCTACTGAAACTTTATGCTCTACCTTAACTTCTTGTCTAGACGACATTTGTCCTCTCTCCTCTAGGTTAGCACAGGCTGCCCCTTCTAACCCCTGGTTATCTGATGTTCTCCGTGAACATCGGACTAAACTGAGAGCAGCAGAGAGAAAATGGCGCAAATCAAACAACCCGTCGGACCTGAGTAGGTATCAGTCTCTGCTCTCATCTTTCTCTGCTGATGTCCACACTGCCAAATCCTCACATTTCCACAACAAGATCAACAGCGCTTCAGACATGCGTAATCTCTTCAGAACATTTAATTCTCTCTTCTGTCCCCCTCCACCACCTCCCACCACTTCTATTACAGCTGATGACTTTGCAACTTTTTTTACAGACAAAACTAGATCGATCAGTGGTCAGTTTTCACCTCCACGCACACAGGACCCCCAACCAACCACATCCTCTGCTAAAGCTCCCATCTTCTCCTTCTGTCCCCTGACGGAGGCTGAAGTATCCAAACTTCTCCTCTCCAACCATCCTACAACATGTCCTCTTGACCCAATCCCCTCACACCTTCTGCAAGCAATCTCTCCCACGCTCCTACCGGCACTCACACACATCATCAACACATCCCTCCTCACAGGCATCTTCCCCACTGCGTTCAAGCAGGCTCGGGTAACCCCACTGCTCAAAAAACCTACATTAAACACTTCTCTGATAGAAAACTATAGACCTGTTTCTCTCCTTCCATTCATAGCGAAAACACTTGAACGTGTTGTCTTCAACCAGGTCTCATTGTTTCTTTCACAGAACAACAAACTGGACTCTAAACAGTCAGGTTTCAGGAGTGGCCATTCAACTGAGACTGTGCTTTTCTCGGCCACTGAAGCCCTGCGAATTGCAAAAGCTGATTCCAAATCATCAGTGCTCATTCTGCTGGATCTATCTGCCGCGTTTGACACTGTCAATCATCAGATACTCCTCTCCACCCTCTCATCACTGGGCTTCACTGGAATTCCACTTCGCTGGTTTGAATCCTATCTCACTGGTAGGTCTTTCAGGGTGGCCTGGGGAGGGGAGGTATCCAAAGCACATCCACTGGTCACTGGGGTTCCTCAGGGATCGGTTCTTGGACCCCTCCTCTTCTCCACATACACTACATCGCTGGGTCCCATCATACAGGCACATGGATTCTCCTACCACTGCTATGCTGATGACACACAGCTCTATCTCTCCTTTCAACCAGATGATCCAACGGTAGCTGCAAGGATCTCAGGTTGCCTGGCGGACATCTCGGCATGGATGAAAGAGCATCACCTTCAGCTCGACCTGGAAAAGACTGAGCTTCTTGTCTTTCCCGCTGCTCCAACTCTACAGCATGACATCACGATCCAGTTAGGTTCATCAACAATTACCCCATCAACTTCGGTCAGAAATCTTGGTGTAATCTTTGATGACCAGCTGACCTTCAAAGAACACATTGCAAAGACTGCTCGAGCTTGCAGGTTTGCACTACACAACATCAGAAAGATCAGGCCCTTTCTGACGGAGCATGCTGCACAACTTCTTGTCCAGGCCCTTGTCATTTCTAGGCTGGACTACTGCAATGCTCTTCTGGCTGGACTTCCATCAAACACAGTCAAACCTCTACAAATGATTCAGAATGCGGCGGCACGACTGGTCTTCAAGGAACCCAAAAGAGACCATGTCACACCTCTCTTTATCTCATTGCATTGGCTACCAATCGCAGCTCGCATCAAGTTCAAGACAATGATGCTTGCTTATAGAACAACCACAGGCTCAGCACCCGCCTACATGCACTCACTATTAAGAATCTACATCCCCTCCAGAAGTCTGAGATCTGCTAGTGAGCGACGTCTCGTGGTACCATCACAGAGAGGCTCAAAATCACTCTCCAGAACATTCTCGTTCACCATTCCTGGCTGGTGGAGTGATCTTCCCACCCATATTTGGAGTGCTGGATCCCTGCCAATCTTCAAGCAACAGTTAAAAACTCATCTCTTTCGACACTACTTGACTTCACCCCACACATAAAAAAAAAAAAACAACTCTTTCTCCTTATTTATTCCTTCCCTTGCTAGCTTGTACTTATTTAAACAATGCCTGAGATTTGGTGTTACAAGCACTTCGTTTGTCTGATTGCCTCTTCAAGATGAATCGCTTTATGTATTCCCCCAATTGTAAGTCGCTTTGGATAAAAGCGTCTGCAAAATGACTAAATGTTTACTAATAAACTATTTGAACATTTCCTAATAATTAACAGATTATTAATTTTAACATAAATTAAAATGCTTACAAATGGCATTCAACTTTAAATTCATATGATCATTCACTTTTTACAAAATTCTATAAAGGGTTTTAACATGTTATTCAATAATTAAAAGCTTTTAATGTACAACCCTGAGGAGTCAATGGTGTACAGGGTTCAGTTTGATTATTGTAATAATCAAATGTTACTATGTCATGTTAACATAGTAGCATAATACAACAATAGTTAGTGAAGTGCTTAAATTAACTAATTCAGCTAGATTTTTCACAACGTTTGAAAATGTAAAAAAGAGCATTAGGTAGTATGTGAACTGAATTTTAATGACATATGTTAGCTTTCGAAAGTACATCAAAAAATAAACGTAATCTGTGTAATTGCTGTTTTTTTTTTAAAGTGTATTATAAATTTAAAGTTTAATGACATTTGTAAACAATTTACGTGAAATGATCTGTTGATCATTTGGTAATGTTTAATAAGTACATTAGTGAACATGAACAAGCACATTATCTCAAATTTCTAACTTTTAATATTAACTAGTGATCTGCTAAGCGTTATAAAATGTTTGTTATTGATTTATTAATGAAAGTTGTTATGAAGTGTTACAGACATTTGGATTGGAAAACAAGTCAAAATACTGATGAACAATATAACTTTTTTACATTATGATTGAAAGGTACACTAAAAGTTATTTTCATATTCTAGTGTTTGGGAGTGGAGTTATTCAACCCTTAAGCTATTTTTTTAAATTAAAAATTAATGGAGATTGGTATGGAGTTTTTTTTATTTTTATTTTTTTTTCTCCAAACATCAAAGTGCTGCTAATACAACTCAATCACCCTATATATTTACATTTAGAGAACACAATGATGTATTGTGTTCCCTTCGAATTATTCATTAAATTTACTTTACTTGGTCTTACCTTCATAATACCTGCTGTAACCCTGTTAAACTGATATGGTCAACAGGACGTGAACGGAGAAATCTAATTTGTCTTGATCCTTTGACATAAAGAAGGTCATAGTATTAACGAATGAAGCTAGACAAATCATTATAATCCTTAGAAATTAGGTCAAGACTTTCTAATTGAAGGCCAAGAGGCTAAATCTGACCCAACTGTCTTACATTAATCTATTGTATGTAGACTTTGTTTTTTAAATGCACACATAGCTTAGGATTGCAGTGTTTCCTGTATGCAAGTTTGTAGTTTTCTGTATTTGTAGTATGCCTAAAATATATATGTTTTTTTAAGTAATGTTTATTCAAACCATTTTAATTTGTCAGGTAAAGATGTGAGTTATGCTTGTTCTCTAATTTTTTAAGTAAATGACTAAATATAAAAATACAATAATGGTCATAATAATGATTTTTTTCCAGCTGTGTTCATATTACACCTCAACTATAGAAAGTTAAAATACAAACTTAATGGACAGTCAAGGGTCATGTTAAAGACGCCATTTCAATTTGTGGTCACAAGCAGACTAGATTTGGTCTTGGAGTTTCTTTAGCTCGTGCAAATATTTGACATCAGTATTTATGTACATTCATTGTCTCTTTTACAGATGAACACAGATGCCGTTACTGAGATTTCAGTACCTCTACCAGAAGCAAGTTCAGAACAGGTATTGTGTCATTTTGGTTGAGTGTGCTTACTTTGTATCTGTGAAATAGAAAGCTGATGTAGAGACTTGAGCAGAGTTACACGCTATGAACCAGAAAACACACTGCATTGCGAGGACAGGAATGGTTTGTTAGGACATTGTAGTGTGTAAATGATTAGTGAACAGTAGGCATATAACTGTCATAATGTCCTGACAAACCACTAGATCTCACAGCATAGTTCAGTAACAGTGTTGCGAAAACAACTTTGTTTCCCAAGTAAAGCTGTTCTGAGCTTGGACAAGTTTGTTTGTGTTGCGCTGTGCTCATTTATTGGTCCGAGCTGATAAACTGTCCTCACTGCGCAATTCAGACATAGCGAAGTTCTGTTTGCGCTTTTGTTTCATTTGTCGTTTGATGTTTCTCTTATGCAACAGAAATGCCAGCGCTTCCGAGTTCAAAAACGCGTTGGTGGCACCAGTGTGACCGCTTACAAAATTTATTCACACTGGCAGAAATAATGGTCGCAAAATGCCACGGATTGGAGCCCTGGTAGTCAGTGATATCAATAAGGCTTGGTCATTGTAGCTTTGCATGGTTAAATTCTGTACAAGGAAAAGGCAGAACCAGATGTCAGGTGTAAAACAACACTTTTCAAACTGCCCCTTTTTTAATGCAGTGCTTCATATTTTAACAGTGATGTTATAAAGAAGGGTCTCAGTTTGTGCTGGGTGGTATAACCAAAAATCTGTATCCCAGTACTTTTTAAGATTCTGCCGGTTTCACTGGAAATCATAGTATTTTTTTCCTCCTTTAGCTCGTGCAAATATTTGACATCAGTATTTATGTACATTCATTGTCTCTTTTACAGATGAACACAGATGCTGTTACTGAGATTTCAGTACCTCTACCAGAAGCAAGTTCAGAACAGGTATTGTGTCATTTTGGTTGAGTGTGCTTACTTTGTATCTGTGAAATAGAAAGCTGATGTAGAGACTTGAGCAGAGTTACACGCTATGAACCAGAAAACACACTCCATTGCGAGGACAGGAATGGTTTGTTAGGACATTGTAGTGTGTAAATGATTAGTGAAGAGTAGGCATATAACTGTCATAATGTCATATAACTGTCACCATTCTGTCCTTTCAGTGCAGTGTGTTGTCAGTGACATCAATAAGGCTTAGTCATAGTAGCTTTGAATGGTTAAATGCTGTACCAGAAAATGCAAAACCAGATGTCAGGCGTAAAACACCACTTTTCAAACGGCCCCTTTTTTAATGCAGTGCTTCATATTTTAACAGTGATGTTATAAAGAAGGCTCCCGGTTAGTGCTGGTGGTATAACCAGATCTCAATTCAAACAGCTGTGTTAAAAAAGATGTGCTGTCCCGATCTGGAAGTGCTCTTCATTAACTGTGAGCCTTTCTACTCGCCTCGGCAGTGTTGCTCGTTCATTCTCGTGAGTGTTTACATTCCTTCGCAAGCGCACATGAGCTCAGCTTTACAGAAACTCACTGATCAGATCACAGACACTGAGCAACAAAACCCAGACTCTGTTTTAATCATTCTCGGGGAATTTAATAAAGCAAATCTCTCCCGTGAACTGCCAAAATACAGACAGCATGTTACATATCCCACCAGAGACAGTAATATACTGGATCACTGTTACACAGCAATAAAGGAGGCATATCACTCCGTCCCACATGACTCTCTGATTACTGTTTGGTTCATCTTATACCAACCTACAGGCAGAAACTGAAATCAGCTAAACCTGTATTAAGGACTGTAAAGAGATGGACTAATGAAACAGAGCGGGTTTTACAAGCCTGTTTCGACTTCACTGATTGGACTGTTTTTGAAGCTCTGTATATATTTTTAAAAAACCTAGCTACGTGTACTGTGCTAGACTAACTGAGACTTGTCATAGCACTTATATACTGTTGCTTTCTCGTTGGTTTGATTGCTTCTGTTGTATTCCTCATTTGTAAGTCGCTTTGGATAAAAGCATCTGCTAAATGATTAAATGCAAATGTAATGAAAATGTATAACCAAAAATATGTATCCCAGTACTTTTTAAGATTCTGCCGGTTTCGCTAGAAATGATTTTTTTCCTTCTTTAGCTCGTGCAAATATTTGACATCAGTATATATGTACATTCATTGTCTCTTTTACAGATGAACACAGATGCCATTACTGAGATTTCAGTACCTCTACCAGAAGCAAGTTCAGAACAGGTATTGTGTCATTTTGGTTGAGTGTGCTTACTTTGTATCTGTGAAATAGAAAGCTGATGTAGAGACTTGAGCAGAGTTACACGCTATGAACCAGAAAACACACTGCATTGCGAGGACAGGAATGGTTTGTTAGGACATTGTAGTGTGTAAATGATTAGTGAACAGTAGGCATATAACTGTCATAATGTCCTGACAAACCACTAGATCTCACAGCATAGTTCAGTAATAGTGTTGCGAAAACAACTTTGGTTCCCAAGTAAAGCTGTTCTGAGCTCGGACAAGTTTGTTTGTGTTGCGCTGTGCTCATTTATTGGTCTGAGCCATGGGCGTCGCTAGGCCATTTTTAGGGGGGCTTTAGCACCCCTAAATTTCTGCTCAGCCCCCCTAAAAATCTTGCAATTCTTTCCCTTTAAATTTAAAATGAAAACGGCAGCAGACTTCGGCTCCTCCCCATCTTTCTGCGCGTTCTTCAATCCACAGACTGCGGTGGAGGAGAGGACAAGGTGTGTGTTTATCGATAGATTGTTATAATATCTACATCTATGTAGTTCTTTGTCATAAATACAGTTTACAAAAAGTCATGGGAGAGCAATCGGTTTCCAATCTACTGTAAAGTTTTCGCTGCATTCACCACTCATCACATCACTGTTTCCTTCAGCGAAAGCCCTTAACACATATGAACGCATACTTTATAAAACGATCACGTTATTGCTATTTTCATTTTAAAATTTAGCTTTCAATATAGAACATAATATTACAGTGCATATGGCATTAACTACCATACAGTTATGCATAGCTCAGCACTCAGTCAGTGCACTCATTTTAATTGCATATCAGAGTGATTGACAGAGATTGAAACATTGTGTGTGTGTTTTGAATTAATTTTAAAAAAATATATTTTTTATTGTTTGAATTGAATTTATGTAGAGCGGTTCTACAATTTTTTGTACAAATTTTCAGTCAATTCTTTTGTAAATATTTTTTTATTTTTTTATTATTATACCCTCATTGGGGGCTGAGCCCCCCTAAAATGAAAATCCTAGAATCGTCCCTGGTCTGAGCTGATATTTTTTTATGTTTTTCTTATGCAACAGAAATGCCAGCGCTTCTGAGTTAAAAAAAAAAAATTGAACTTGAAGTAGAGTTTCATGCTGTGAAACAGAAAACACACTGCATTGCAAGGACAGAATGGTTTGCCAGGACATTGTATTGAAATCATAGTCATTGTAGTTACAGCCTATGTGAACCAGAAAACACACTGCATTGCAAGGACAAAACGGTTTGCCAGGACATTGTATTGAAATCATAGTCATTGTAGTTACAGCCTATGTGAACCAGAAAACACACTGCATTGCAAGGACAAAACGGTTTGCCAGGACATTGTATTGAAATCATAGTCATTGTAGTTACAGCCTATGTGAACCAGAAAACACACTGCATTGCAAGGACAAAACGGTTTGCCAGGACACTGTATTGAAAGCATAGGCTACACCATATGTGTAGCATATGACAGATGCAATTTATTATGTGAGAGAATGATGCTTTATACAAAAGCTTTAAAAAGACCTGAAAGTCCTTGAATCCGTTGTCCAAAGAATCAGAACTGCATTTGAAGAGTTTGGTTCCAAAACACTATAAATCCATTTTGATTAATTTGAGTAAAAATGTGATTTATTTACCAAGAAAGTGGCAAGATGAAAAACACTACTTTCTGTTTCAAACTTTCACATAGCATCTTCAAGTTATAATAATATTAAAAATTTAAATCCAGATTTTGATTTTCTAAGATTTATTATAAAAATGTATAATTTTTTCCCCAAAATGCAATAAATCCATTGAATCAATATAAAAGTAATTTTTCATATTGAAACTGTTGAAAATACGCAACAAAGTAAGTTGATCCACATATGACAGTCTCAGTCAAAACTAATCTTATATACAGGCACTGGACTAAAAATAGCCTACATTCAATCAATCATCGCCCTCAAAATTAATTCAACAGGTTATTTTGTTAATAATTCAAATGAATTACAACAATAAAAGAAAATTGTGTGAAAGTGACATTTCCCTTACATTCAACTTCCAAATGCGCATTGATCTTTGCCATGTTATATTCATTTAGTTGACTAATGTTTTTGTTATATACAGCGTATAGCACTAATGGCATTAATAAAAACACTTACACTGATTTCAGTACCTCTACCAGAAGCAAGTTCAGAACAGGTATTGTGTCATTTGAGTGTGCTTACTTTGTATCTGTGAAATACAAACCCGATTCCAAAAAAGTTGGGACACTGTACAAATTGTGAATAAAAACAGAATGCAATGATGTGGAAGTTTCAAATTTCAATATTTTATTCAGAATACAACATAGATGACATATCAAATGTTTAAACTGAGAAAAATTATAATTTTAAGGGAAAAATAAGTTGATTTTTAAATTTCATGGCATCAACACGTCTCAAAAAAGTTGGGACAAGGCCATGTTTACCACTGTGTGGCATCCCCTCTTCTTTTTATAACAGTCTGCAAACGTCTGGGGACCGAGGAGACAAGTTGCTCAAGTTTAGGAATAGGAATGTTGTCCCATTCTTGTCTAATACAGGCGTCTAGTTGCTCAACTGTCTTAGGTCTTCTTTGTCGCATCTTCCTCTTTATGATGCGCCAAATGTTTTCTATGGGTGAAAGATCTGGACTTCAGGCTGGCCATTTCAGTACCCGGATCCTTCTTCTACACAGCCATGATGTTGTAATTGATGCAGTATGTGGTCTGGCATTGTCATGTTGGAAAATGCAAGGTCTTCCCTGAAAGAGACGACGTCTAGATGGGAGCATATGTTGTTCTAGAACTTGGATATACCTTTCAGCATTGATGGGCAGCTTACACATCTGGAAAGGCACCATTGCCACATGCACTCATGCAACCCCATACCATCAGAGATGCAGGCTTCTGAACTGAGCGCTGATAACAACTTGGGTTGTCCTTGTCCTCTTTAGTCCGGATGACATGGCGTCCCAGTTTTCCAAAATGAACTTCAAATTTTGATTCGTCTGACCACAGAACAGTTTTCCACTTTGCCACAGTCCATTTTAAATGAGCCTTGGCCCAGAGAAAACGCCTGCGCTTCTGGATCATGTTTAGATATGGCTTCCTTTTTGACCTACAGAGTTTTAGCCGGCAACGGCGAGTGGCACGGTGGATTGTGTTCACCGACAATGTTTTCTGGAAGTATTCCTGAGCCCATGTTGTGATTTCCATTACAGTATCATTCCTGTATGTGATGCAGTGCCGTCTAAGGGCCCGAAGATCGCAGGCATCCAGTATGGTTTTCCAGCCTTGACCCTTACGCAGAGATTGTTCCAGATTCTCTGAATCTTTGGATGATATTATGCCCTGTAGATTATAACTTCAAACTCTTTGCAATTTTTCTCTGAGAAACTCCTTTCTGATATTGCTCCACTATTTTTCGCCGCAGCATTGGGGGAATTGGTGATCCTCTTCCCATCTTGACTTCTGAGAGACACTGCCACTCTGAGAGGCTCTTTTTATACCCAATCATGTTGCCAATTGACCTAATAAGTTGCAAATTGGTCCTCCAGCTGTTCCTTATATGTACATTTAACTTTGCCGGCCTCTTATTGCTACCTGTCCCAACTATTTTGGAATGTGTAGCTCTCATGAAATCCAAAACGAGCCAATATTTGGCATGACATTAAAATGTCTCATTTTCAACATTTGATATGTTATCTATATTCTATTGTGAATAAAATATAAATTTATGAGATTTGTAAATTATTGCATTCCTTTTTTATTCACAATTTGTACAGTGTCCCAACTTTTTTGGAATCGGGTTTGTAAAAAGCTGATGTAGAGACTTGAGTAGAGTTACACGCTATGAACCAGAAAACACACTCCTTTGCGAGGACAGGAATGGTTTGTTAGGACATTGGGTAACACTTTATTTTGATGGTCCCTTTTGAACATTCTGTTGAGACTAAGTAATGTTGCAACTACATGTCAACAAACTCTCATAAGAGTATTAGTAGACTGTCTGCTTCATATCTACTAACTCCTTATTGTGTTGGTCTCCCAACAGATATTCTACTGACTATAAGTAACATTTTTGTAAGAACGTGCCAACTTAATCAAACCCTAAATCTACCAGTCAACTAATACACTACTAACACTCTAATGAGAGTCAGTAGAAACGTAGGTGCAACATTACTTATAGTCAATAGAATGTGTTAAAGGGACCATCAAAATAAAGTGAAACCGGACATTGTAGTGTGTAAATGATTAGTGAACAGTAGGCATATAACTGTCATAATGTCCTGACAAACCACTAGATCTCACAGCATAGTTCAGTAACAGTGTTGCGAAAACAACTTTGTTTCCCAAGTAAAGCTGTTCTGAGCTTGGACAAGTTTGTTTGTGTTGCGCTGTGCTCATTTATTGGTCCGAGCTGATAAACTGTCCTCACTGCGCAATTCAGACATAGCGAAGTTCTGTTTGCGCTTTTGTTTCATTTGTCGTTTGATGTTTCTCTTATGCAACAGAAATGCCAGCGCTTCCGAGTTCAAAAACGCGTTGGTGGCACCAGTGTGACCGCTTACAAAATTTATTCACACTGGCAGAAATAATGGTCGCAAAATGCCACGGATTGGAGCCCTGGTAGTCAGTGATATCAATAAGGCTTGGTCATTGTAGCTTTGCATGGTTAAATTCTGTACCAGGAAAAGGCAGAACCAGATGTCAGGTGTAAAACAACACTTTTCAAACTGCCCCTTTTTTAATGCAGTGCTTCATATTTTAACAGTGATGTTATAAAGAAGGGTCTCAGTTTGTGCTGGGTGGTATAACCAAAAATCTGTATCCCAGTACTTTTTAAGATTCTGCCGGTTTCACTGGAAATCATAGTATTTTTTTCCTCCTTTAGCTCGTGCAAATATTTGACATCAGTATTTATGTACATTCATTGTCTCTTTTACAGATGAATACAGATGCTGTTACTGAGATTTCAGTACCTCTACCAGAAGCAAGTTCAGAACAGGTATTGTGTCATTTTGGTTGAGTGTGCTTACTTTGTATCTGTGAAATAGAAAGCTGATGTAGAGACTTGAGCAGAGTTACACGCTATGAACCAGAAAACACACTGCATTGCGAGGACAGGAATGGTTTGTTAGGACATTGTAGTGTGTAAATGATTAGTGAACAGTAGGCATATAACTGTCATAATGTCCTGACAAACCACTAGATCTCACAGCATAGTTCAGTAACAGTGTTGCGAAAACAACTTTGGTTCCCAAGTAAAGCTGTTCTGAGCTCGGACAAGTTTGTTTGTGTTGCGCTGTGCTCATTTATTGGTCTGAGCTGATATTTTTTTATGTTTTTCTTATGCAACAGAAATGCCAGCGCTTCTGAGTTTTAAAAAAAACTTGAACTTGAAGTAGAGTTTCATGCTGTGAACCAGAAAACACACTGCATTGCAAGGACAAAACGGTTTGCCAGGACATTGTATTGAAATCATAGTCATTGTAGTTACAGCCTATGTGAACCAGAAAACACACTGCATTACAAGGACAAAACGGACACTGTATTGAAAGCATAGGCTACACCATATGTGTAGCATATGACAGATGCAATTTATTATGTGAGAGAATGATGCTTTATACAAAAGCTTTAAAAAGACCTGAAAGTCCTTGAATCCGTTGTCCAAAGAATCAGAACTGCATTTGAAGAGTTTGGTTCCAAAACACTATAAATCCATTTTGATTAATTTGAGTAAAAATGTGATTTATTTACCAAGAAAGTGGCAAGATGAAAAACACTACTTTCTGTTTCAAACTTTCACATAGCATCTTCAAGTTATAATAATATTAAAAATTCAAATCCAGATTTTGATTTTCTAAGATTTATTATAAAAACGTATAATTTTTTCCCCAAAATGCAATAAATCCATTGAATCAATATAAAAGTAATTTTTCATATTGAAACTGTTGAAAATACGCAACAGAGTAAGTTGATCCATACATGACAGTCTCAGTCAATACTAATCTTATATAGCCTACATTCAATCAATCATCGCCCTCAAAATTAATTCAACAGGTTATTTTGTTAATGATTCAAATGAATTACAACAATAAAAGAAAATTGTGTGAAAGTGACATTTCCCTTACATTCAACTTCCAAACGTGCATTGATCTTTGCCATGTTATATTCATTTAGTTGACTAGTGCTATACGCTGTATATAACAAAAACATTAATGGGATTAATAAAAACACTTACACTGACAAGCTATGCAATATCGTGTTCATAATCAAATGCGATTCATCTGCGATTGTGAACATGGTATTGTGTAGCTTGTCAGTGATCTACGGCTCTGTGTATTAAATGCCGCTCCATCTGAAAACACGTGATGGAGATTTACTAATCACAGAACCGGCTTTACTGACGAGATGTGCGTGACAATCACATGCGATTTATCGTGCAGCCATAATTTTTGTTTGTTTGTTGATCACAAAGTACAAAGTAGATGAGGAAAACTCGGATTCCGGGTGCATTCAAAGCGCCGCCATTAAAGCCGGTACTGTCTTCAGTGCGTGGAATGGTGCGCTGTGACTGGTTGAGCGGATTTATTGCATTCTGCAGAGAAGGGAGACTGGCGTTTGTCATGGTTTTGGAACAAAAGGGAGAAAACATGACAGAATAACACGGCACATATCGCATTTTGCGTAAAATTAAAAATTGACTTTTCAATACCTACCAGATACAATGCTGATTTTGGCAGATTTTTTTTTTTTTTTTTTTTAAATGGCGTTTATTGCATTTTGGAACCAAACTCTTCATTTTGTTTAGTTTTAAAGGCGTCAAGTAACTGCCTCTGTTTATTATTTTGTACTGTTCTCTGAGGTCTACTTGTAATGTTGTCAAGATTTTTACATCAAAAAGCATCATAATTTAGAAGTAATAGGCTATTTTGTGTCGCGTTTTGACCCCCTCATCCAAACGCTCTGTTTGAATAGGTGTGGAGGATTGTAGACTCAGAAGTAAACGCCCCTGCTATGATTGGATAATAGTTGTGTATGTTTGACAGCCTACATTACTCACAGATGGAGGCTGCTGTGTTTTAGGTCAAAAACACATAAATAAACTCCATACATATCAAACTATCTTTAATAACAGACAAAGCAATAGTGAGCATGTAATAAAAACATACTCGGTTACTTTCGTAACCTCGGTTCCCTATCGATACTCCACTTCGTACTGCGTCTTGTCTAAAGACGCTGTGAGAAAAGCCTTTTTTCCTTCTGACTGAAGCCTTATTCAATCACGCAGTGAAACTGCACTGCCATTGGTTTGTGCAGTGTGTTAAAAACGAACCAATGGCTCGGCAGTGGAGCTGCACAAGCCTATGGCGACGGAGCCAGCCAGAGCCCGCCAGAATGGGGGGCACGGCAAGTATGCAGTACTTGTTCTGTATCTCAGGGAACAGAGGTTACGACAGTAACTCCCTGAATCAGTGAGAGACGAAGTCGTCGTCGTCGCTGAAGGAGAAGACATCTACGTTCCTATGGCGATACGGCAGTTATAATAATAATTTTGAAAATTCATGCTTTCATTTCACATCTTCGAAATTGAAAGTTGATATGGATCTTTGACAGACAGTCAGTCACTGAGAGTCAAGCTCTTAGTTGAACTAACAACATAATATATTGTGGACAGTTTCAATGCTAAAAGTTTGTTAGTATTTCCTATTTGTACATGTTTGTTTAAAATTCAAAAGTAAATTAAAACATTTTAACCCACTCTTCTTCCCTGCCACTATAGTGTCACAAACATGACTTAGTTCATACAACTGTGTCATGCCTGGACAAGTGCACAGTATGCATGGGATCAGGGCTGTCATCTTTCAAGTGGATTGGTGTCAGATGTAAAGGTCAGTATGAGCTCATTTTTGAAGCTATGCTTGTAAGACTCAATCTGTTAACTTGATTTGTCAAAATGTACATCTACCTATTATACTGTTGTTAAAAAAAAAAAAAAAAGAACACACACATTAACGTTAATGTATACACTGTGCCTGTACTATTACCTTTATCATTTTTGAGATTTGAGACACTTTGATTAGAGTCTGCCAATGGTAAATCCCGCCAATTATTTCCAATCATGGTTTGGAAAGGCACGTGCCTGTCTATATTAGATATTTCAGCTGACAATGTATATCAGAGAACAAGCTACATATGGAACATTTCCAAGACCACTGTGGCCTCCATAATTCACCTATCGGTAAGCCTCACCCCCCTTAGTTACTGTTGCTCCCACGGACAAACAAACAGAGTTGCTCTGTCTTACAATGACAGAGTCAGTGTGAAAACCTTGTCCCTATATCTTTTTGATAAATTTTGGACACAGAAGGAGCACCTTCGTTTATGTGTTTTTGATCTACACTGTACAAGATGTGAGAACAGTCTGCTGTTTAGGTTTGTACATTAGCATGGACTCACTAACTTTACCGTTAGCTAGTTTTAGCCAGAGATACCTTGCTGAAGCACAAGATAACATTAACGTTCCTACTGAAAATTGTAACTTAATGAGTGTATGACATCCAGAAAATGAACGTTTTGTCTTCATTGGGATTGGGGTTAAATGCTTCGGGACATTTTGCTCTGTTCTGTTTGGGTTTAGGAATAAACAGAACTCTGTTCTGTTTTGGGTTTATTATATTGCCCATCCTCTCAGGATACCTGGAATCAGTGTTACAAGTACCCCAGGCACATTGTTTTTCAATTTTTGAAGCATAAACCCCATAAAACCGATGCGAGCTTCGGATCTTCCAATGTTTCTCTATGGCGCTGAAACCTAAAGATGTCAGAGTTCCGCTCCCCGTGCAACTGATACTCGACTGCCATTGGCTCATCTGCATTCGAGGGGAGGGGCTTACCGATAGGTCAGTTCTTAAATGGAAGAACTCGCCACTTGGGAGACAGAAGGATGTGCAGTTAATGCATTTAGGAAATGCTGTTCTATTATAGGTTTTGTTCTAAATGAGATCCTTAATGAAATCACCATGGTCATTACAGAGATAATACAGGATTCTAGAATTAGGACGCTTCTGTAATGTGGCCCTTGGATACTTATAATTGTGTAATTTCAGTCATTTTACATATTTATTGTATTTTATTTTTTGCCAGAATTTATAAAATGCTGTTTTTGCTTTGTCTTATGATGCATTGAGTACAGATTGATTGAACTGAATTTAAATACGGGCTGCAATTTAACAATATGAAACAGTTTGAAAGGGTGAATACACTGTACAATGTACAGTATACTAGCACTATATGTGTAGATGTTTAATATCAGTGGCAAACAGGGTCAAGGTTAAACAAGATTCAAACCTCTAGAGTAGCTGCCAATAGCACTACAGTATACTTTAAATTTCAAATATGATCCATCCACTATTATGAGAAACCCCTACTTTGCTGTTTATATCTGCTGTGCATATACAGGTGCATCTCAGTATATTAGAATGTCATGGAAAAGTTCATTTATTTCAGTAATTCAACTCAAATTGTGAAACTTGTGTTTTAAATAAAATCAATGCACACAGACTGAAGTAGTTTAAGTCTTTGGTTCTTTTAATTGTGATGATTTTGGCTCACATTTAACAAAAACCCACCAATCTCAACAAATTAGAATACTTCAGAAGACCAATAAAAAAATTAAAAAAAACACATTTTTAGTGAATTGCTGGCCTTCTGGAAAGTATGTTAATTTACTGTATATGTACTCAATACTTGGTAGGGGCTCCTTTTGCTTTAATTACTGCCTCAATTTGGCGTGGCATGGAGGTGATCAGTTTGTGGCACTGCTGAGGTGGTATAGGAGCCCAGGTTTCTTTGACAGTGGCCTTCAGCTCATCTGCATTTTTTGGTCTCTTGTTTCTCATCTTCCTCTTGACAATACCCCTAGATTCTTTGTGGGGTTCAGGTCTGATGAGTTTGCTGGCCAGTCAAGCACACCAACACCATGGTCATTTAACCAGCTTTTGATACCTTTGGCAGTGTGGGCAGGTGCCAGATCCTGCTGGAAAATGAAATAAGCATCTTTAAAAAGCAGGTCAGCAGAAGGAAGCATGAAGTGCTCCAAAAGTTCTTGGTAAACGGGTGCAGTGACTTTGGTTTTCAAAAAACACAATGGACCAACACCAGCAGATGACATTGCACCCCAAATCATCACAGACTGTGGAAACTTAACACTGGACTTCAAGCAACTTGGGCTATGAGCTTCTCCACCCTTCCTCCAGACTCTAGGACCTTGGTTTCCAAATGAAACACAAAACTTGCTCTCATCTCAGAAGAGGACTTTGGACCACTGGGCAACAGTCCAGTTCTTCTTCTCCTTAGCTCAGGTAAGACGCCTCTGACGTTGTCTGTGGTTCAGGAGTGGCTTAACAAGAGGAATACGACAACTGTAGCCAAATTCCTCGACACGTCTGTGTGTGGTGGCTCTTGATGCCTTGACCCCAGCCTCAGTCCATTCCTTCTGAAGTTCACCCTAATTCTTGAATGGATTTTGCTTGACAATCCTCATAAGGCTGCGGTTCTCTCGGTTGGTTGTGCATCTTTTTCTTCCACACTTTTTCCTTCCACTCAACTTTCTGTTAACATGCTTTGATACAGCACTCTGTGAACAGCAGCTTCTTTGGCAATGAATGTTTGTGGCTTACCCTCCTTGTGAAGGGTGTCAGTGATTGTCTTCTGGACAACTGTCAGATCAGCAGTCTACCCCATGATTGTGTAGCCTAGTGAACCAAACTGAGAGACCATTTTGAAGGCAAAGGGAACCTTTGCAGGTGTTTTGAGTTGATTAGCTGATTGGCATGTCACCATATTCTAATTTGTTGAGAGTGAATTGGTGGGTTTTTGTTAAATGTGAGCCAAAGAACAAAAGACTTAAACTACTTCAGTCTGTGTGCATTGAATTTATTTAATACACGAGTTTCACAATTTGAGTTGAATTACTGAAATAAATAAACTTTTCCACAACATTCTAATTTGAGATGCACCTGTAATATATTTATATAATAAAAAATATAATAATTTTGTTGTATATGAAACACTCACATCAACATAATATAACACAAAATATAGTAATATAAATGTACATTCTTTTGATGCTAGATTTATGGTGTTAAAGGGCTAGTTCACCCAAAAATGAAAATTCTGTCATTATCCGCATGGTGCTGTTTACGTTCAGTGGATACTCTCCAAAATGGCACTATAGGGTCACACGGAAGAGACTAATTGTTGAATACAGTTGTAATTTTTGTTTTCTTTGCATAGAAAAAGTATTCTCGTAGCTTTTTTAAATTACGGTTGAACCCTTGATGTCACATGGATTATTTTAACAATCTCCTTGCTACGTTTCTGAGCCTTGATCATGTTAGGATCCTTGCTGTCTATGGAGGGTCAGAGAGCTCTCAAATTCCATCAAAAAATATCTTAATTCATGTTCTGACGATGAAGGAAGGTCTTACGGGTTTGGAACGACATGGGGGTAGGTGATTAATGACAGAATTTTCATTTTTAGGTGAACTATCCCTTTAATAACTGTAGAAATGTCTCATCACTGTGTATGAAAAGGATCCATCTGATGAAGCAAAAACAAGTGAATGCTATTGGCAGTTCATGAGCTGTCATTGAGGTGCCATATGGCCAAGGATCTGTCAGTTGACTTTGTCAAAAAAAGGCTAAGAAATTATCAACCCAAGTTTTTCCACTTTAAATCCATTTTATCTCACTTTTAAAATTAAAACAATTGTTTAACACCGATTATTCAGTGAATAATGATAATTTATTTAAAAACACTTTTTCTGGTACTGTAAAAAAGACCAAAGTAATGGTTTTGGTGCAGATATACTGATTTATATTAACTATCTCTTGTCTTTCAGCTTGTTCTGGAGTGTGGCATAAGTACTGTCTGAAGCAAGAGTTGCCTCAGGTGTGTCAGATTTACATTTGTAAATACCAATAATTTTTTTATTATACAGAATATTGTTTAAATATTTAAACATTTTTTTTAGGAGAAACATGATTTCAGCTCAGAGGATGAAAATGGATCAGTCGAAAACATGCAAGAAGACAAAGATTACGTGCCAGACAGCGACTCTGAATCCGATTCAGATGCAAGTTCTGTGATTGTTTCTAGCCTGTCCCAGGGTCCTCTTTCAATAAACACTGAAGCATTTCATACTAGAGCAAAAACCACTGATGAAACAACTGATAAAACAACAGGTGACATAACAGAAGACAAAGCAGGTGATACTGGGAGAAACTACTGTTATGTATGCCAAAAACCTCAGTCCAAACTTGCCAGACATTTAGAGAAGCACAAGACAGAAGCAGAAGTGATGGAAGCTCTTAGTTACCCAAAAGGTTCGGTGAAAAGACGAAGACTTCTGGAGAAGTTACGGAATCGTGGTAACTTCCAGCACAATGTTGAAGTTCTGAAAAGTGGAACAGGACGATTCAAATTAAAACGAACTTCCAAGCAGTCAAAATTTATTCACTGTGTGTACTGCAAAGGAATGTTTTCCCGCAAGGAATTGTGGCGACACACTCGCAAATGCCACTTCATACCAGAAAGGAGTTCTGGTGAGTCTAGTAGGGCCAAAGGCTTAGGCTTGGCCACAACTGCAGAGTCTGTCTTCTCTGAAACTATCTGTCAAGGGGTTTGGAAGCTTTTGGACCCAATGAGGCAGGATGATGTGACAGCGGTTGTCCGTAATGATTTTGCCATTTTGCAGCTGGCACAAACCCTGTACAACAAGCATGGACATGACACTACAAAGTATGAGTATATTCGGCAGAAGTTACGAGAACTGGCACGCGTCTTGTTGATTTTGCGTGCCGACTCCATATACACAATTGAAGAGGCAGTCAAGCCTGGAAATTTTTACAAAGTTGTGAAAGCTGTGAAAAAAGTGTCTGGTTTTGATGAAGAAAACCAATCTTACGCAGCACCAAGTCTTGCTCTAAAAATAGGGCATTCTTTACAGAAAATAGCTGATATAATTCGTTGCAGGGCTCTGATGACGGAGAACGAAGACTTGATGAAATCAACTGAAGCATTCAAGTCCCTGTACACCTCAAAGTGGTGTGAGCTTGTGTCACACTCTGCCCTGAACACCCTTAGTGAGAAAAAATTTAACAAACCATCAACCTTACCATTCACGCAAGATGTACAGCTTCTTCACAATCACCTCAAACAGGCTGCAAAGGTTGCCTTCGATAGACTGAAGGAAACAGCATCTCCCCAAAGTTATGCTGACCTTGCAAAAGCCACTCTTGCTCAGGCAATAGTTTTTAATCGAAGGCGTGCTGGGGAAGTGTCCAAAATGCGTTTAAAGAACTTCATTGAAAGAGACACAAGCCCACTTCATGATGATGTGTCCTTGGGATTGACAAAATTTGAAAAGAAGCTCTGCGAACATTTCAGCCGAGTGGAAATCAGAGGCAAGCGTGGACGGAAAGTGGCAGTTCTCCTCACACCAGGCATGGTGGATTTCTTGAATCTACTCGTCAACAACAGAATGGAATGTGGTGTACAAGATACCAATATCTTTCTCTTCGCCAGACCAAAATGTTCCAGTTACTACAGGGGTCAAGACTGCTTGAGACTCTATGCAGAAAAGTGTGGAGCCAAAAAACCAGAATATCTTCGTTCAACCCAACTTAGGAAACATGTTGCAACCCTTTCACAAATATTAAACCTCAAAGATAATGAACTGGATCAAGTGGCTGACTTTCTAGGACATGATATACGTGTCCACCGTGATCACTACAGACTCCCAGAGGCAACGATTCAGCTTGCAAAAATCTCCAAATTACTTTTGGTGATGGACAAAGGTTGTCTTGGAAGCATCCAGGGAAAAACACTTGATGACATTCAAATCGAAGGTCTGCAAAAAAAAAGTTTTATACAAAAGTATTACATTCTAACTGAAAAGGAATCTGCTCTCTATAGTTAGGTGGAATGCTAGTCCACTATGGAACTCCCGTAAGAAGTGTGACTGGAGACAGATGATTGTTTGTCCGTTTAATCTCTTCAGGCTGGGTCACTTTACATCCTCCAGTATTGTCCACTCATTAAATTAACAGAAGTAATAAATGTGGTTTAATCTGGAATAAACAAATAGAAATATCAGAATCCGTCTGTATACAGTTACATAAACGTGCCTTAATACAACTTCTCTACACGTTAATATTAAGTACAACCCGATAAATGGCGCTAAACATATGCACGTAAATCACACGAGGATCACTACTGCGTATTCTACATAAACTTAACTACAATATGAACCGGTGACCACAATCAGACATGCAGCGGTAACATCATCGCAATATGACTAGTAAAGAAAGATATTAACTTACATTCATGCAAGAAGAATAGCGGCAGAGAATGAAACTGAAAGTAAACTGGAACCGTGCCAGCGGAAATGCCGTCAGCGTTCTGTACACGCACGTCACACGCACTTTGACAAATGAATAAGGAATTTAGTACAGCCGCCCCCAGATTAGCATAGCTAATGTCCAGAAATATAAATTCCTTAGTCCTTAACGGTTTGCTATTCAGGATACCCTCTATCTCAATTAGCACGGTGTGCAGAACGTCTTCTGGCAGGGATTGACTTCCTACAACAACCTGCAGGGCCGACTTCACAGATTTGATCTCACGTTCCCATGTGCCGCCAAAATGCGGGGCTGCAGGAGGATTCATCTTGAAAGTAATCTGCTGGTCTGCCAGCTGTTCCTGCAGTTGAGGTTCATTTCTTTAAATGCCTCTCTCAGCTCTGTTTTGGCACCTCAGAAATTAGTTCCCTGGTCAGAGATAATCTCGGATGGAGTACCCCGTCGGGTGCAGTGACTTTGGTTTTCAAAAAACACAATGGACCAACACCAGCAGATGACATTGCACCCCAAATCATCACAGACTGTGGAAACTTCACACTGGACTTCAAGCAACTTGGGCTATGAGCTTCTCCACCCTTCCTCCAGACTCTAGGACCTTGGTTTCCAAATGAAACACAAAACTTGCTCTCATTCGAGAAGAGGACTTTGGACCACTGGGCAACAGTCCAGTTCTTCTTCTGCTTAGCCCAGGTAATACGCCTCTGACGTTGTCTGTGGTTCAGGAGTGGCTTAACAAGAGGAATATGACAACTGTAGCCAAATTCCTCGACACGTCTGTGTGTGGTGGCTCTTGATGCCTTGACCCCAGCCTCAGTCCATTCCTTGTGAAGTTCACCCAAATTCTTGGATGGATTTTGCTTGACAATCCTCATAAGGCTGCGGTTCTCTCAGTTGGTTGTGCATCTTTTTCTTCCACACTTTTTCCTTCCACTCAACTTTCTGTTAACATGCTTGGATACAGCACTCTGTGAACAGCCAGATTCTTTGGCAATGAATGTTAGTGGCTTACCCTCCCCTTGTGAAGGGTGTCATCTGGACAACTGTCAGATCAGCAGTCTTCCCCATGATTGTGTAGACTAGTGAACCAAACTGAGAGACCATTTTGAAGCCTCAGGAAACCTTTGCAGGTGTTTTGAGTTGATTAGCTGATTGGCATGTCACCATATTCTAATTTGTTGAGAAAGTGAATTTGTGGGTTTTTGTTAAATGTGAGCCAAAGAACAAAAGACTTAAACTATTTCAGTTTTTGTGCATTGAATTTATTTAATACACGAGTTTCACAATTTGAGTTGAATTACTGAAATAAATAAACTTTTCCACAACATTCTAATTTGAGATGCACCTGTAATATATTTATATAATAAAAAATATAATAATTTTGTTGTATATGAAACACTCACAGCAACATAATATAACACAAAGTATAGTAATATAATATATTCTTCACAATCACCTCAAACAGGCTGCAAAGGTTGCCTTCGACAGACGGAAGGAAACAGCATCTCCCCAAAGTTATGCTGACCTTGCAAAAGCCACTCTTGCTCAGGCAATAGTTTTTAATCGAAGGCGTGCTGGGGAAGTGTCCAAAATGCGTTTGAAGAACTTCACTGAAAGAGACACAAGCCCACTTCATGATGATGTGTCCTTGGGATTGACCAAATTTGAAAAGAAGCTCTGCAAACATTTCAACCGAGTGGAAATTAGAGGCAAGCGTGGACGGAAAGTGGCAGTTCTCCTCACACCAGGCATGGTGGATTTCTTGAATCTACTAGTCAACAACAGAATGGAATGTGGTGTACAAGATACCAATATCTTTCTCTTCGCCAGACCAAAATGTTCCAGTTACTACAGGGGTCAAGACTGCTTGAGACTCTATGCAGAAAAGTGTGGAGCCAAAAAAACAGAATATCTTCGCTCAACCCAACTTAGGAAACATGTTGCAACCCTTTCTCAAATATTAAACCTCAAAGATAATGAACTGGATCAAGTGGCTGACTTTCTAGGACATGATATACGTGTCCACCGTGATCACTACAGACTCCCAGAGGCAACAATTCAGCTTGCAAAAATCTCCAAATTACTTTTGGTGATGGACAAAGGTTGTCTTGGAAGCATCCAGGGAAAAACACTTGATGACATTCAAATCGAAGGTCTGCAAAAAAAGTGTTCAATACCAGGCCCAAAATTTTTATACAAAAGTATTACATTCTAACTGAAAAGGAATCTGCTCTCTATAGTTAGGTGGAATGCTAGTCCACTACGGAACTCCCGTAAGAAGTGTGACTGGAGACAGATGATTGTTTGTCCGTTTAATCTCTGCAGGCTGGGTCACTTTACATCCTACAGCATTGTCCACTCATTAAATTAACAGAAGTAGTAAATGTGGTTTAATCTGGAATAAACAAATAGAAATATCAAAGTCACAGACAGAGGTTCTGCAGTGTAGACAACTTGGGATAGCGAGGCATCCCGCCGCCCCATGAGCAGGAAGTTGGGGGTGACCGGGTCTACATCTGCTACGTCAGACGAGACATAGCCTAGGGGTTTGCTATTCAGGATACCCTCTATCTCAATTAGCACGGTGTGCAGAACGTCTTCTGGCAGGGATTGACTTCCTACAACAACCTGCAGGGCCGACTTCACAGATTTGATCTCACGTTCCCATGTGCCGCCAAAATGCGGGGCTGCAGGAGGATTCATCTTGAAAGTAATCTGCTGGTCTGCCAGCTGTTCCTGCAGTTGAGGTTCCATTTCTTTAAATGCCTCTCTCAGCTCTGTTTTGGCACCTCAGAAATTAGTTCCCTGGTCAGAGATAATCTCGGATGGAGTACCCCGTCGGGCTATGAAATGTCTTAGGCCAAGTAAGAAAGCATCTGCATCCAGGCTGTTGGGGAGATCGAGGTGTATGCAACGGGTGGTCAAACATTTAAAGATCACACCCCATCGCTTCTCTGAGCGACGGCCTACTTTGATCGTGAATGGCCCAAAGTAGTCGACACCTGTCAAGAAGAATGGTGGTTGATAGAGTCGTAGCCGAGCTAAGGGTAGGTCAGCCATAATGGGCACCGTTGGCTTAGCCCTCCACCTCTGGCATTGCACGCATCCCCTCTGGTGTTTCTTCACCACCTGTCTACCTCTCAGAATCCAGTAGTAACGACGGAGTTCAGCAAAAACTCTCTCCGGCCCTGGATGAAGTAGGCATTCATCAACATCTTGGATGAGTAGCTTGGTAACAGCATGATGGGGGTCTAAAACTACTGGGTGAATCTCGGTTGGGCTCGAGTTCTCCAATCTTCGAAGCCGTCCTCCAACTTGAATCAAACTTAGTGCCTGATCAAACTCTGGTGCTAGTGTGCTCAGACGACTAGAAGAGGGCACTGGCTTACCTGCTTTCAAGGCTTTGAATTCTAGTGGGAAGGATTCAGCTTGGGATTGACTCAAAATCAACGCTTCTGCGCTCCGATAATCCAGACTACGTGCTCCTGCCTCCAAAGCAGCCGCCCCATGAAGGGACTGGTACGTTGTCTTAACCAAGGCCTTCCAGGAGGTTAATTGAGCGGCGTGAAGCATCTGTAGATTCTGGTCATCTATAGTTAGTCCACAGAATACAGTCTTTCTGGTTTCTGAGGAATCATCTCGATTCTCCAGAGGCGGTATAGTTGGGCACTGATCTGGTGATCCACATAAGAACTGAGGTCCCTGATGCCACCTACTGGGGCCCGCCAGCTCTACGAGTGTCTTCCCCCGGGTGATGTCATCTGCCAGGTTACTTGCTGAGTCCACATACCTCCACGAATGCAAGTCAGTTAACTCCTGGATCTCAGCCACTCTAGTGCCGACAAAAACTTTATATCGGCAAGACTCCGACTGAATCCAGGTCAAGACCGTAGTCGAGTCAGTCCAGAGTGTGGTCGTCTCAATAGGAACTCTTGCACTGGAAGCCTAGCAAGCTGGGCACCAGCCATGGCTGCACAGAGCTCCAACCGCGGCATTGTCAGTTGCCGTTTGGGACCCACCCTTGACCTGGCCATCACGAAGGAGGTGTGGATTTCATCCTGATGCTTGATAAGCAGGTACGCCACTGCTCCATAGGCCACCTCAGCCGCATCACAGAAAATGTGCAAGCTGAATCTTGACACCTCCTCACTGAAGTTTGATGGGATGTAACAATGGGGAAACACTACCTTGGCAAGGTTAGGTAGTTCCTGTTCCCATGCTCTCCACCTCTGAAGAAGATCTATGGGAAGGTTCGGGTCATCCCAACTTCTTGGCTTAGCCCAGAGTTTCTGGACTAGAACTTTAGCCCTGGTGGTAAAAGGGTTGACGAACCCTAAAGGGTCATATTGGAATGCCAGGACTTTGTAAGTGTGCCTCATTGTGGGGAGACACTCTGCTGTCGGGCGGTGCTTGTAACCCAGATGATCATCCAGGCAGTACCAGATCAGACCTAGAGCTGGCTCCTGAGGGTTGGAATAATTCTTCTGCAGCCATAGCTCTATGCTCTTTGATTTTGCGCTAGCTGGTAAGTGCTCGACTACTGAGGGGACGTTGCTGGCCCACTGCCAGATTTCAAATCCCCCTGAGGCTAGTACAGACCTTGTTGACCAGCTTCCTAGCTTCATCCACAGTGGGAAGACTCTGAAGGCAGTTGTCAACATAAAAGCACTGTTCTATCAACTGCCTTACTTCAGCATCACATGGCTGGTGGTCTCTGACGTGCTTCTGAAGTGTGAAGGTCGCACAGCATGGGCTGCAAGTTGTTCCAAATGGTAAGACTTGCCATTGGTAGATATCAGGCTGATCTCCGACTACCCAGCGATTAAACCTGGGTAGTCGGATCTGATCAAGTGTAGGGGCTGAATCTTACTAAATGATGGAAGTGGAATCCCCCGCAAGTGACAATAACTCCGCTGAAGTCTCTTTATCGGGTACGTTTGCTCAGTTAGATTCAGGAGAGGCGCAGAGAATACGCCGGCTAGGTTATACCTTTCGTTCGGTTTGGGCTGGGATGAAAGCTGAAACTGGACTGATTTTCCCTCCAGTTGGGTAACATCATGACGAATGGTTCGAAGGGCCGTAACCACCTCTTTTCCTTGTAGGCCTAGTTGCTGGACTGCTGCCGGGAGAATAATGCTGCGCTGTGCCCCATCATCAAGGATGGCATAGGTTTGTATAGACTTCTCGCCTTTCCACAGCAGCACGGGGATGACCTTTAGGAAGATACGTCCTGTAGGGCTAGGTGGTGTCATCTAGATGTGGTCGCTTGCTGTTGTAACTAGCATGATGCTCGGGCCCTGCTCTGCTATGCGATGGAGAACTCTGAGATGCACATTCCCACACTCCCCGCATGGTTTCTTCAGTGTGGCTGGTGCGTCCGCATTTCCAACATCTCTTACCATTTCTTATCCATTCAGTAACTTGCTCAGGTGGGCATTCAGCAATCTCATTGCACTGAGAAAGGTAATGCTCTTCACTGTGACAGAATAAACACAGGCGCTTTGTTATCTTGACAGGTTGCTGGTTTGGAGAAGCCTCTGTTCGGACGGGCTGTACTTCTTTAACCCTCTCGGGCTGATTACTACCATGATAAACAGAGATAGCCCGGGTCTGCGGCTTAATGATAGCAGGACGCTCTCTACGTGGAGCCGGAGTCTTCTCAGTGTGGTAGCGTTGAGCCATCTTTGATGAAAGCCGTTGAGCTTCAGCCTTGACCTTCAACCACTCTGTAAGGTCATGTAAATTATGTGGATTCAGACTGTCTGTACTCAGTCTTCCCCTTAACTGGAGGTGCTCTATGAAGCCACCCCTGTAATGTTTAGGGAGTTTACTAAGCAGCCTGTCAACATGTCCGGTACAAGTAAGCTCTCGTCCATGTGGTCCCTCCAGAGATGTCAGCATACCCACTAGAAGGTCAACGTTAAGAGCAAAGTTCTGGAATACTTTAGAATCTCCAGCCTTGATATCTGGTGAGTTCATTAGAGCCGCAACCTCACTTTGGGCAAGCTGGTGGGGTTGGCCATACTGGCGCTGCAAGGCTGCCATGGCTGCTGAGTAAGGTGCAGGGTGGTGAAGGCATGCTTGGGAGATTAGCTTTGCCTCATCCAGGACCAGCTGCTCCATTAGCACACGATATTTGTAGTGTTCTGTGAGATCAGTGCGGGGATTCAGCAGATTGTGATCTGTGAACTCCCTCTCACTGTCATTCACAAGTTTTGGCAGTGATGGGACTGGGACTGGTTGCGACAGAGGTGCAGCAAGTACTGGCTGGTATACTGGACGTACAGGGGCTGCCATATGTGTAATGGTGGGTGCCACTGGAGGAGGATACCAGTTCTGCCCTGAAGTCTGCATGAAGGGCTGAGGAGCGTAATATCCAGTGATCATGGGTGAAGGCTGATATGGATATAACCGATATGGCATCGGTTGGCCCTGTGACTGACTATGTTCAGGGATCTGTAATTGGTAAGCTGGTAGCACCAGAGTACGGTGTACGGTTGTAGATATTGGCAGCTTCACTGACGTGATGGTGTGAGGCAACAAGAATATGAGATTATAGGAAGAAGGACGGAACCCTGCACTGCATGCTGCTGGTGTTTGCCTCTCATAAGTTGTTGATGTCGGTGGAACAGGCGGTTGTAGTGCAGGTGTGCTGTACACCATATGCGCTGTGGTCTGAGATGTCTGCCACCGTACTGATTGATGGGTGGCATCCCTGGGTGCTCCGAGGCAGAATGTAGGTGGACCTATGTCCAGTAATGGGATGGCTGGGACTGCCGTAGCTTTTGGCCTAACGATGGGGGGGGTGAGTAAGCTTGCTCCATTTGCTCAGAAAAAGGAGATGCAGTGCCGCTACTTAACTCACTCTGTGACTGGCTGTTTCCTCGCTGCTGTGGTACTGGAGATGTGTAACGAGAAGGGGAAGGAAATCTCCCAACATCTAACTGCTCTACCAGGTCGCTGAGCCCAGCGTCTATATTGCTCCCACTGACTATGACAGGACCCGGTCCATACTGCAGAGATGATAACTCATGCCTAATCAGCTGCATCCCAGTCGAGGCAAGCTCGGCCTGCCCACTGAGAGCAAATGGTGCCGCTGCATGGTCCATCTTTGGCTACTGATATGGTTTGTAAGGCCTGGTAACTGGCAGAAGGGATGGGGGCAATGCTACATCGTAAGCCTGCAAGTATGAAGGGATCTGACGAGCTCTGGCTTGCATCTGAGCAGGACATGTGGCATCGGGAGAATAATGTGGTTTCTGTTGATCCATGTCACCATAGTGGCTCTAGCGATCCGGCTCGAAGGACCAAATGAAAAGGAATCTGCTCTCTATAATTAGATGGAATGCTACTCCACTACGGAACTCCTGTAAGAAGTGTGACTGGAGACAGATGATTGTTTGTCCGTTTAATCTCTTCAGGCTGGGTCACTTTACATCCTCCAGCATTGTCCACTCATTAGATTAACAGGAGTAGTAAATATGGTTTAATCTGGAATAAACAAATATAAATATCAGAATCCGTCTGTATACAGTTACATAAACATGTGCCTTAATACAACTTCTCTTAAGTACAACCCGATAAATGGCGCTAAACATATGCACGTAAATCACACGAGCATCACTACTGCATATTCTCCATAAACTTAACTACAATATGAACCGGTGACCACAATCAGACATGCAGCAGTAACATCATAGCAATATGACTTGTAAAGAAAGATATTAACTTACATTCATGCACGCACATTTACCATTCAAGAAGAATAGTGGCAGAGAATGAAACTGAAAGTAAACTGGAACCGCGCGGGCGGAAATGCCGTCAGCGCTCTGTACGCGCACGTCACACGCACTTTGACAAATGAATAAGGAATTTAGTACACTAAATGCCTTTAACTGAAAATTGAGTGTTTAATCTTATTATTATACATTACTGACACTCTATCCTCCAATTTGATACTGTTAAGTGCTTTGACACAATCTGTATTGGTAAAAGCACTATATAAATAAAGGTGACTCGACTTGACTTGACTACACTAACTAAATAAACATGGTATGATTTCAGATCAGATCCAGTTAACTGATACTGAGGATGACACGGATGATGAATCTGCTTGTGCCAGTTCATTAAGGAAACCAAAAGAGATTTCAGCATCAACATCAGAAGCCTGCCTGAATGGAGGTAATTATAATGGATTTTTTATCTGCATTACAAATAAGGTAGTGGTGGTAGCCTATAAAGTGCCACTTCTATAGAGAACAGACACACACAGACTGTTAAGAACTGTTAATCAGTGGTACTGCATATTTGTGGAAATACCAACACAAATGTGCTCTGTATTAATATATTACAGCTAAGTAATAAATTAATAATGAACTAATAAATTTTCTTAATCCTAAAAGTTTCAAATGTTTAAAAGTCTACACATCTATGCATTACATTTTTTTTTTCAATTATTATATTAAGTCAACATTTTGGTAATTTGCTTAATTACTCATTGTTTAATTAAAAAAGACAAAAAAAACTTGAAGAAAAGACAAACACCAGATATATTGTTACAAGTTTTATTAATAACATAAGTAATGCAGGTTTATTTAAAAATTGTAATAGGTTCCACATTGGTGAGGATCTGTAGTGTGTGCTGTGCAGTTTCATCATTGTGTATTTCTCACTGGGTATTCTGGAACGAAACAAAATAGCAGTCAATTTTATTAAACTTCATAGAAACTGTGCATATGAAGTTATACTTTTTGGAATTTACACACTTTATTTTTTTATGCCTTAGTAAGCAATTAAGTTTCAGACGTTCAGCTGTTATTGTGGATGATTTTTTTTAGCATTATTGTTATACACACTCCACGCATTTTCATAGAACTGTAGCATTGCAAAAAAAATTAATGTGGAGACAAAACCCCCCCCAAAAAACAACAACATATGAACACAAGCCAGAATTTGTACACTGGTTACCGTGAGCGTAGTTACAGTTCATGGCTGCATGCTAACAACAAGGCTATTGCCACCCATAAAAAAACAATTCATTTGTGAATGGTCAAAAATGTATTTATATGTAACATAATTTATTAATTTCTAATTATTTATTGTAAATGTTTAAATGTATTTATACACAGTAATTAATATAAAACGTATTACAGCATAAGTTCAATTGATTAATTTATTTGAAGTTCAGTTAAATTATTTCCATTTATTTTTTAATATCCGTTGTGTGCTTACATTTAATTTCATTATCTCTTGAGTGTGTGTATATGAATTCTGACTGCATTCTTCATCTAGCAGGTTTCAGACTGAAGTGCTGCAGCTCATGAATGGCACACATAAGAGCGAACAGTGCATTCTGAACCCATTAAACATTTTTAATTAATTTGCAGACTTTGTGATATAACTTGCATCCCATTATGCTTTACTGATTTTATTTTGAAATATCGTGCAGCCCTAAAATAATATTAGCCAAAAACAAAAATCTTCCACATGAGCTAGCATTCTCCTAGCATTTGCCAATTCTACCTATGCCACGGCCGGCCCTGACACATTATCAGTGTATTTTCTGGAGTCTCTGTATGAAAGAGGCTTAACATTATTCTAAACCCACAGGACTTTGGAGCTACTTTATATTAGAGGGATAATTTACACAAACTTTTAAATTTGCTGTTAATTTAATCACCCTCAGGTCATCCAAGATGTAGCTGCCTGTTTTTTCTTCAGTAGAACTGTAAAGAAGAGTTTAAGCTGAAACCATTGTCCTTGGTGATTTATACAATGCAAGTCAACAGCTACCGTCACATTTAGGCTGATGATAGGTGGGGCAACGTTTTTGAGCAATGTTGCTTGGGCACTTTTCTATTGAGAATGGGTAGAGATTTCTATCTGGATACTTTAGATCAGTCGTGGGCCATGTGTCTCACCTGGTTTGCTCGTCAACGGCAACATTGCACAAAAGGCCTTAAACCTACCTTTACCACTAAACCGGTCCTTTACCCCAAACATATCCCACCTCAATAGTAGCAATGATGCATTTTACCTAACAATTAACAGTTCATTAATGCTAAATTGTGTCATACAAATGCAATGGATGATGACCACCTCTAAGAAATTAAGGTTATTTATTTATTTATATATATTTATTTTAATATGGCTGCCCTTGGCTTAAGATTTTTCTGGTCGACTAGTAGTCTTTTATTTTAAGCAGTAGTCGACTAATCACACATTTATTAATAAACCGTTTAAATAATAATAATGAGCCTTTAATTGCCTACACAGCCTAATAAGTGCTCAAGCGCACACATGAAGTAGGCTGTGTTAACATTTTAATAATCTATTGATAAACTATTGCTTTCTTTGTTTTCGGCTTAAGAGATAAAGCCAAGCGACACTGAAGCCTGTTTCACACGCATATGAGGTGCGGGGGAAGTCTAATGGCCTAAAGCCTAATGGTTAGAGAGTCGGACTCGTTATCCAAAGGTTGCGAGTTCGAGTCTCGGGCCGGCAGGGATTGTAGGTGGGGGGAGTGAATGACCAGTGCTCTCTCCACCCTCAATACCATGCGGTGCCGCAGCATAAATGGCTGCCCACTGCTCCAGGTGTGTGTTCACTGCTGTGTGTGTGCACTTTGAATGCGTAAATGCAGAGCACAAATTCCAAGTATGGGTCACCATACTTTGCCGTAGGTCACGTCACTGTATTTGTTCCGCACTCATGTTAATGGATTAAAGCAATCACACTGCACACGGTTCACAGATATCGAGGCTATTGTAGCTAATAAGGATTTAAATGCAAAAGAAAAAGCACAAGAGCCATCTTTCTGTTAGTGGTACGTTTTAATTTAAAATATTTGTGATATCATATAGACTTTTTTTACATTAAATGTAGGTTGTGTTCAAATGTGTTGAAACTTGCTTGTGCAACGTCTCGGTTACATAGGTAACCCTCGTTCCCTGAAGGAGGGAACGGAGACGTACGTCGGACTGACCGACGAATAGGAATCTCGCTAGAGAGGCCAATCTACTTTGAGTGTAACTAAAACGAGCCAATGCACATTGGCATGCAATCATATGCAGCAGCTGCTCACCTCGCAGCGCGGGTATATAATGAGCAGCAGGTGCGTTGCATCTTTAGGTTTTCGCTGAGGAGCCAAACAGGTAAGGCGGCAGCATCAGCAGGGTTCAGCGACTTTGGCGATGGGACGTACGTCTCCGTTCCCTCCTTCAGGGAACGAGGGTTACCTATGTAACCGAGACGTTCCCATTCAGTCGGTCACGTTCGACGTACGTCGGACTGACCGACGAATAGGAATCCCTACCAAAGCGCCACAGGAGCTGCCCCTTCCAGCGCTCTGTAGCCAGCCTCCTGTACCCCCTTGCCTAAGGACGGTGGGACCGGGCAAACACAGAGAGTGTCGATCACTGCTGTTCCCAAACCCATTCAGTGAGACTTTTGGATAACACTGGGAAAGCGTACCCTTTCACTGGAAAGGAACGCTGCGGAAGCCACATCCTTCCCCGAAGGAGTTATGTGGAGAAGTACATATGGACTAACCCCGTAGGGCTGTACTACATATGGAAGTACTGGGGTGACTCCAACCCTGACGAGAGGTGGGTTCTCCCAGAGGGAAAGACACGGGTTTGTTTAGGAGCAACCCGTGGAATACCCCATATGGGATCCCCGTAGGGTCACACATATGGAACCTAGCCTAAATCCGGTTCTCAAGGATACAACGGAGTAAAGGCCTGGCGCCAGACGCTCCGCCACGTCTGGCTGCCGAAGGTGATCGGAGGACTCAACAGGGTCTGCCTTGTAGGGACTCTCTGGAGCAATAAGCGTAAGTTCTGACCTGAGGTGAGAACACGGGAGGAGACCGGCTCGACACGAAGGCTATAGAACCTAGCGAACGTGTTAGGTGTCGCCCAGCCCGCAGCTCTACAAATATCTGTCAGCGCCCAGGAGGATGCCACGCCTCTCGTGGAGTGGGCATGCAATCTGAGCGGGCAGGGCACGCCTTGTGCTTGGTAAGCCAAGGCGATGGCGTCCACTATCCAGTGGGCCATCCTCTGATTGGAGACCGCCTTTCCCTTCTGCTGGCCTCCGTAACAGACAAAGAGCTGGTCTGAGGTCCTGAGGCTTCGAGTTCTGTCTATGTACAGTCGCTAGGCACGAACTGGACAGAGCAAAGCCAAGGCTGGGTCTGCCTCCTCCGGGGGCAGCGCTTGCAGGCTCACTACCTGATCCCTGAAGGGAGTGGTAGGAACCTTGGGCACATAGCCAGGCCGGGGTCTCAGTACCACGTGGTCGTCACCCTGCCCGAACTCTAGGCACGATTCGTCGACCGAAAATGCCTGCAGGTCCCCTACCCTCTTGATGGAGGCCAATGCAACCAGCAACAAAGTCATCATAGACAGAATCTTTAAGTCTGCTGACTGCAAAGGCTCAGAGGGAGCAATCTGGAGTGCTCTAAGCACCAGAGCAAGGTCCCAAGAGGGTATGGAGGGAGGTCGAGGAGGATTTAACCGTCTCGCCCCCCTAAGGAACCTGACGACCAGGTTGTGCTTACCCACAGACTTACCATCGACGAGGTTGTGGCATGCGGAAATAGCCGCAGCATGAACTTTGAGGGTGGAGGGGGACAGCCTACGCTCCAACCCTTGCTGCAAAAAGGAAAGCACGACACCGATGGAACATCTTCGGGGGTCTTCTCGGCGAGAAGCGCACCACTCGACGAACAGGTTCCACTTCAAGACGTAAGCGCGTCTCGTAGACGGTGCATGTGCCGAAGCGATGGTGTTAAGTACCTCAGAGGGTAAGTCACCTAGAACCTCCGCGTCCCGTCCAGGGACCAGACATGGAGTTTCCAGAGGTCTGGACGCGGGTGCCAAAGGGTGCCCCGTCTCTGAGAAAGAAGATCCCTCCTCAGAGGAATTCGCCAGGGAGGGGCTGTCGCAAGGAGTGAAAGTTCCGGGAACCAGGTCCGGTTGGGCCAATAGAGCGCAACTAGCAGGACCTGCTCCTCGTCCTCCCTGACTTTGCACAAGGTCTGTGCAAGTAGGCTCACTGGGAGAAACGCATATTTGCGAAGGTCCCGGGGCCAGCTGTGCACCAGTGCATCTGTACCGAGTGTCCCCTCGGACAGGAAATAGAACAACTGGCAGCGAGAGGTTTCTGGCGAGGCAAACAGGTCTACCTGAGCTTCGCCGAACTCTCCCCAAATCAGCTGGACCACCTCAGGGTGGAGTCGTCACTCTCCTGGCAGCACAGCCCGTGAGAGCTCGTCGGCCACACGGTTGAGCACACCAGGGACATGAATGGTGCAAAGCGACCTCAGATGCTTCTGACTCCAGAGGAGGAGATGGCGGGCGAGTTGCGACATGCGACGGGAGCGCAGACCTCCTTGATGCTTGATGTACGCAACGGTCGCAGTGTTGTCCGTCCGGACCGGCACATGTTTGCCCCGTAACGGCCCCTTCAGGCGGCTCAGGGCAAAGTGTACTGCTAGCAACTCGAGGCAGTTGACATGCCAATGCAGTTGGGGGCCCGTCCACACCCCTGACACTGCATGCCCGTTGTACGTGGCACCCCAGCCGGTGGCAGAGGCATCCGTGAAGACCACGGCATGCCGGGACACCTGCTCTAGGGGCACTCCTGCCCGTAGAAACAAGGGGTCTGACCACGGGCTGAAGGCTTGGCAGCATTCCAGAGTGATTGCCACTCAGTACGTGCCGCGTTGCCACGCCCATCTCGGGACTCGGCCGTGAAGCCAGTGCTGAAGCGGTCTCATATGAAGCAAACCGAGCGGGGTTACTGCCGCTGCGGCTGCCATATGCCCCAGGAGCCTCTGAAAAAGTTTCAGTGGGACCGCTGTCCTGCCTCTGAATGCATTCAGGCAGTTCAACACCGACTGAGCACGTTCCTCTGTGAGGCGTGCTGACTGTTCGACCGAATCCAACTCCATACCGAGAAAAGAGATCCTCTGCACTGGGGCGAGTTTGCTCTTTTCCCAGTTTACCTGAAGGCCCAACTGGCTGAGGTGACCAAGCACCAAATCCCTGTGTTCGCACAACTGCTCTCGAGACGGAGCAAGAATGAGCCAGTCGTCGAAATAGTTGAGGATGCGAACACCCTGTTCTCTCCTGGGAACAAGGGCTCCCTCCACGACTTTCGTGAAGACAGGGCCAGCCCGAAGGGCAGGACCTTGTACTGATATGCTCGACCCTCGAACTCAAAGCGCAGAAACGGCCTGTGTAGAGGATGTATCGAGACATGAAAGTACGCGTCCTTCAGGTCGATCGCTGCAAACCAATCTCGGGGACGGATGCATTCGAAAATGCGTTTCTGCATGAGCATTTTGAACGGTAGCTTGTGAAGACTCAGATTCAAAACTCGCAGGTCCAAGATCGGTCGTAACCCACCGCTCTTCTTGGGTACAATGAAGTAAGGGCTGTAAAACCCCGGCCTCATATCGGCTGGAGGGACCGGCTCTATCGCGTCCTTCGCCAGTAGGACTACGATCTCCGCACGCAAGACATGGGCATAGACCCCTCTGAACTTGGGGGGACGCCGGGCGAACTGAATCGCATAGCTGAGCCTGATGGTCCGAATGAGCCAGCGAGACGGACTGGGGAGCACTAACCAGGCTCGCAGAGGCCGCGCAAGCGGGACCAAGGGGACCGTAGGCGTACCCGCAGTGGGGCAGCGAGGTGGAACGCAGGGACGCGGCTCAGGGGGCTCTTTTTGGGAGGCGGCCCGTAGCGGGGTCTGAGTGTGCTGTGCAACACTTACCTGGTTCCACGGTCGGACAGGGGGTGCAGGAGAGGCTTGGGTTACCTTCTCGAACTGCGCGCTGCTGTCCGCTGGCGACAGAAGAGATGGATGAGAGTGGAGAGGTTTTACTCCTCCCACTACTCTCCGAGTCCTCTTCGAACCCGGAGATGATGGAAACTGCTCTTTTCTTGAAAATTTGGGTACCGCTGACCGTTGGGCTAGCGGCGGAACAGAAAATAAAGGAAACAAAGGACTTACCACCCGGCCCTCCTCCGGGGGAAGGAGCGGTGCAGTCACCACCTCCTGAAGAGCAGTCCCAACTACCTCCGGGTCGCCCATCCTAGGGCCTCTTGCGCTTGGCTTTGCCGCCCCTCTTGGTGGAGGCCTGGACGGGCTGGGGACCCCGCCTACGACTGGCTCCACAACGCCGCTTGGGTGGAGGCTGTTGCTGCGGGAGCGGGGGCAGCCGTAGGGGGTCGCCCTTGGCGACGAGCAGGCTGAGGTGCTGCCGGCGGCGGGGTGGATGCAACAGCGGACCGCCGTGGCATGATGTGACTGATCGCCTCAGACTGCTTCTGTACAGCCGAGAACTGCTGGGCGAAGTTCTCGACCGCGTCGCCGAAGAGGCCGGTCTGGGACACGGGGGAATTAAGGAACCTGACTTTGTCGGTATCCCTCATGTCGGCCAGACACAGCCAGAGATGGCATTCCTGGACCACCAAAGTGGACATCGCACAACCCACTGAACGCTCCGTAACCTTCGTCGCCCGAAGCGCGAGGTCCGTTGCGGCACGAAGTTCATGAAGAACTTGCGGATCATGACCACCCTCGTGCAGGTCCTTCAGTGCCTTGGCCTTCCCCACAGGCCTGGTAAGCCTTACCGTTAAGGTCCGACGAGTGCTTACAGGCCCGGGAAGGTAGAGACGGCTCCCCCCACCAGGTGGAGTTAGGGCATAGTTGCATAGCAATGCGCGTGTAACCCTTAGCCACACCGCCATCAAGGGTGGTGAGGGAGGAGGGCCCACCGGCACGGTTTTCGGGCAGTAAAAGGTGCCTTCCACGTACCAGTGAGCTCTTCATGCACCTCCGGGAAGAAAGGAACCGGTGTGGGTGGCTGAGAACCAGCTCATACCACCCCGAGAAACCAATCGTCCAGCCTTGAGGGCTCGGGACACGGTGGAGGATTCCACACGAGCCCGACCCTGTTGGCGGCCCGGGAAAGCATAGCCATCATTTCCGGATCTGTATCGGGCACAGCTACCGTACCGACGCGTCATCTCCAGAAAGGTCTGACTCACCCTCCGATGCAGCTATCGACATCTGGTCATTGGGAGGAGCGCCGAAGGAAACGGATGGTACACACCTTTGAGATGGCCCACCGCGCTCCCCCGGCAGCTCTACTGGCTGCGGAGTGCAGGAGGAGTGAGGGTTCCTAGGGGGTTGGTTCCCCGAAGGAAGCGCACTCACTGTAATCCTCAGGTCACCAGTGCCACCGCTCGCAGCAACCCTCTGAGGAGGATTGGAACGAGGCAGCGGCACTGGGACTCCGCCCCTTTGCAGGAACTGGAGTCTCGACCGCAACTCCGAGATGGTCATCCTCCCACAATGGGTACATGACTCATCCACAAACGCTGCCTCAGCGTGCGCTAAGCCCAGGCACGCGATGCAACGCTCGTGACCATCTCTCGGTGCCAGGTAACGACCGCACCCAGAAACACACAAGTAGAATGTCATCTTTAAAAAGACGCAAGCTCTACTTGTGTAAGCTCTTTTAGGGACTTTACTCTTTTAATCAGTGCTGAAGCACGCAGGGGAACGGCCGCGGCAACACGGACAGGGATTTTGTGCAGCCTGTCGTGTGCTCTCTCTCTCTCTCTTTGAAGTCGCTCTCTTACCAGCCGTAAAAACGGCTTTTACGCGCTATTAAAGCGCACCGTTTACCAGCCGTGAGAACGGCCTTTTCAGCTCTTTTTGCTCAGAAAAAAAGGCAAAAAAAAAGAAGAAAAGGAAAAAATGGAGAGAATTCGACCCCGCTGCTGTGCTGTACGCCCGCACTTCCACATCCAAAGAGATCGTCCTGCAGAGACTCGTCTTTCCAACACTTCCAGCAGAGAACAACCGTTCGGCTCCGAAGCGAAAAGCTAAAGATGCAACGCACCTGCTGCTCATTATATACCCGCGCTGCGAGGTGAGCAGCTGCTGCATATGATTGCATGCCAATGTGCATTGGCTCGTTTTAGTTACACTCGAAGTAGATTGGCCTCTCTAGCGAGATTCCTATTCGTGAATGGGAACTTAATATACAAATCTACAAGTCAAAGACATTGAGTAGTAAGTTCTTTACTGTACATTGGAGTTTAAACGTGAATGTCTATAAAATATTGTATTACTGTACTGTGATAAGCATTTTCGGTAACAACGTTTGGATTTGAAATCGAAATAATGGATGTTGTTTGTGGTAAACAGCTGCAGATCAGGAGTGGACAGCAAATGCGTCCTGTGAAAGCAAAATGAGCTTCATTTGTAACGCGCATGGACTGAATATGCAACTGTAACCGGTGTATGTGTGAAACAGGCGTGACTTGTCACCTCTGCAATAGTGATGCGCCTTTATGCATGTTTCATATGGATTACACAATCTGAGAATATTTGTTTTCCATTTGAATTGGTTCATTAAAAGTACATTTTGATCTCTATAGATATATTTTTCATGTCTGTAAGGCAATGGAGATTTGGTTATTTTTATCTATTAATTTATTTATTTTTATTTGATGCACTTAAGTTTACAGAGACTGCACACAAATAAACGTAGAGTATTTACAGATTGGAAAGATGTGTTACTCTTATGGCCAAAAATGATGGAGTATTTTAAGAGCAAGTGACCGCACCGGCGCCTCCATCTGTGATGCAGCGAGCGAAGTGCATTACTGTTCAGCTTCCACACGATGATAAGACATATTTGAAGTCGATGAATGATAGGCGAGCATTTGGATGTCCTGCCTGACTGTTTCACCACAAAGACCAGCCGATCTGTCCATCGGACCACTGTGTTATTTATTTATTTATTTATTTATTTTTAACATTTCTGTGACTAATACAATTTTGGTCAACCAAGCCACTTCTCGTGGACTAATGGTTAGTCAACTATCGGGGGCAGCCCTTATATTTTAACATGGTGCCATTCAAAGGTTTTGGATTCAGTTACCTAGAACTGAAGAACTGAACTGTTCATTGAATCCAACGTTTTGACAGTTTTACTGTATCATTGGGGGAAAAATCTTCTAAAAAATTGCAAATTCTCTTACCTTGACTTTATCCAAGCTAGAAGTCACCACACAGTTTTCCTTAATACTTTAAAGAAATCAGATACAAATAAGAGAGATTAACATCTTTAAAAGTCTGTTTCAAAGTTGAGCATTCTGTAATGAAAAGAAGTCAACATTGTTATAGCTTCATGTTATATCTTCATGTCTTTGTTCAGGGTACTGATTATACAACAGATTATTTTAGATATGACCTTACTTTTGTGTAAAAAGTGTCCCTATTCTGCGTCACTTTGCCAGGTAGACAGTATCACATATTATATGCAACAGCGGAAATTGCAAACATTTACTACTTCAATTGAAGTAGTAAATGTTTGCAATTTCCGCTTCAATACTTCAATTGAAGGAACTTAAGTATGCAGAATAGGTATTAGTGGATAAATTGTAAGTTACTTACTTTACATTTGAATAGCACACTGTGCTCATCCAAAATGGTGGTCTTGCTTTCTTCACATTCAGTTCAGTTGAGTTGAGTTGTGCATCACATGGTTTCCTGTGGGTTCTTAAAAAAAGCTTTTTTCTCTGTGTGACTTTTATTGTAAAGCCCTTTTAAATCCTCTTAACTATCAGACTTTTATATTTGTTATAGACATTACATGCATTCAGTAAAGTAGTATAATGCAAATTGTAATAGTTAATGTCAGAGCAGTTCACAGTACTTTGTTTTCTTGTTTTTAGTGACTGGAAGTGCTGTGGAAGATCGTGAGACCACTGACAGGAAGAGAAGAATGGTGTGGTCAAAAGCAGAAGTTGCTGCTGTGATGAAACATTTCAAATTCCATATCGCCAAAGGACATTTGGCCACTAAATCAGAGTGTCTTCAGTGCAAAACAGCTGAAGAGCCTGTGCTAAAAAACCGGTCAGTACAAAACATCAGGGATTTCGTGAGAAACCGAGGTATTACACTCAAAAGGAGGAGTCAGTCTGAAAGTTAGTGCATAGTGCTGTTTGCACCCTCTAACCACTAAAGCTGTAAGTTTTCATAGAATGCAGCTATAAAAATGTTTTTCCAGCCTAGTTCTCAAAGATTGTTGCACTGTATAATGACGATTTTACAACTCTTGTTGTAAATATTGTGGTAAAACTGTTTTTACCACTGTAAAAAGTGATCCACTATATTTACTCAATAAAATTGAGGTAACAATTTGCACTCACTTTGTTTGAGTAGATTCTATCCTATATATTGAGTAAAGAATACCTAAATTTTACAGCTATGACAAACTAAAATAAATTAGGTAATGTCTACCTAATATTTTTCATTAAATTACATAACTAATTACTTATAAAAATTGAGTAACATTAACTCTATTGTTAGTAGGCAACAGTTCATCACTGTAAAACCCAACAAGTTAGGGTAACAAACCGTTTGAGTAAACCGATTGCCTTAAAACATTTAAGTTTTTAAAACTAACAATTATGAGTGCTCTGAACTTATTTCAGTCAGACATCTACAGAAGATCTTATAGAGAATTAACTAAGGTTTAGATGTTGATTTATTGTTTCAACTGAAGTAACCATGTTAGAGATCAGTGTCTGCTTTAGTTGGGCTCTTGACCCTTGACTTCTGTGTTAGATGTTTTTTTTTTTCTCTCTCTCTGTTTGTTGTAACCATGTGTTCCTCAAACAAATATGTTCGAGAAACACATGGTTACAACAACCAGAGCAAAAAAAAACAAAAACATCTAACACATTAGTCAAGGGTCAAGAGCCCAACTAAAGCAGACACTGATCTCTAACATGGTTACTTCAGTTGAAACAATAAATATAAGGTAGACATTACCTAATTTATTTTAGTTTGTCATAGCTGTAAAATTTAGGTACTCTTTACTCAATATATAGGATAGAATCTACTCAAACAAAGTGAGTGCAAATTGTTACCTCAATTTTATTGAGTAAATATAGTGGATCACTTTTTACAGTGATGTTTATTCCTTGATGCTGTTGTAGCTTACACACACTACCAGTCAAATGCTTTTTGAACAGTAAGAATTTTAATGTTTTTTAAAGAAGTCTCTTCTGCTCACCAAGCCTGCATTTATTTGATCCAAAATATGGCAAAAACAGTAATATTGTGAAATATATTTACTATTTAAAGTAACTGCTTTCTATTTGAATATATTTTAAAATGTAATTTATTTCTGCGATCAAAGCTGCATTTTCAGCATCATTACTTCAGTCTTCAGTTCAGTGTCACATGATCTTCAGAAATCATTCTAATATGCTGATTTACTGCTCAAGAAACATTTCTTGTTTATCATCAATATTTAAAACAGTTGAGGACATTTTTCAGGTTTCTTTGATAAATAGAAAGTTCAAAAGAACAGCATTTATCTGAAATATAAATATTTTGTAACATTATACACTATACCATTCAAAAGCTTGGAGTCTTTAAATGCTAAAAGGATGCTTTAAATTAATCAAAAGTGATAAAGACATTTATAATGTTACAAATGATTTCTGAAGGATCGTGATACTGAAGACTGGAGTAATGATGCTGAAAATTCAGCATTTTTAAAATTCTTTTAAAATATTCAAATAGAAAAGTTATTTTAAATAGTGAAAATATTTCACAATATTACTGTGTTTGCTGTACTTTGGATCAAATGAATGCAGGCTTGTTGAGCAGAAGAGAATTCTTTAAAAAGCATTAAAAATCTTACTGTTCAAAAACTTTTGACTGATAGTTTATACTTCATTTAATTAGTTTTGAATGAAATGTTCCATTTTCTGTAGTTGACAAAGCTGCTTTCTAAGAGCAGTCAGTAATGTAAGTCATGAAATTGTTTTTATTATTATTTTTAATCTGACATGAAGTATCTGCATTGTTTGTAATACTACCAAAATATATGTTAACATGGACTGTTTTAAAACTGTTGTACTAAATCCAAAATGGATGTTGCTGTTATCAATGATTGAGTCTGTTTCATTAAAATCTGTCTTCATCTGAATTCATTGTGAATGTGTTGTTTTATACTGCACTGGAGTTTAACTAAAGGAGATACACACGTAGTATTTCTATAGGCATTCCGTGGGCAGTCCTTAAGGCCTTTTCACACTGAGTGCGATTAAGCAGCACAACTATATGATATGACACTCTTGAATTAAAAGAATAGGTCCCTATGCAGCTATTCACACTGTGTGCAATCATTCGCAGCATGACAAAGCAACATTTTTGTTCCCAGATGTTTACTTTGTTTCCTTGAACTGAATATAATTTATATTCATTTTCCATTGAAATATGCAATCTGAAGAGCTTAAAACAGTTTTCAGAGCAGAGAGCATGTTATGACTCGTTCGATCTAGAGCTTTCAATCATGATGTGATCATAACTCACGCCTGTCTGAATTCATACACAACTGAGAGAAACATTTCTACAGATGTAATGCTACGCAGGTGTAGAATTTAGTCCATTATAAAACACTACATATAATGCATGTTGTCTGTTACAAAATCAAAATCCACTTAAGATAAGAATCATGAGTTATTACAAGCACTTTAAAATGGGTTTTGAGAAAATGTTTGTGTGGGTGTATGTATAGTTTATTATTATGATGACAGTCCTAGTAAACCCTTGTGTCCTTGTAGTGCAGGGTGTTGTCATATTTGTGTGTATTGGATATATTCTAATGAGCTGTGATGTCATTGTGACATCACACTGTCCTTGCAAACCGTTTTGTCCTCATAATTCAGGTTTCTGTCTTGTAGGACAGATGTCCTTGTAAATCAGCAAAAAGTCAGAATGTCGTGTATCTTGTTTTATAAATGATAAATGAAAAATAAATTTTGAGATTTGATGCCCTGATTTTTTAAAGCATTTCAATTTTTATTTGAAAGCTCTACTATAAAAGGAAAGCATAGTCCCTATAATCCACATTTGTTTCTGGTTTGCAGAAACTGTCCTTATAATGCAGGCTTACCTGTATGTGTGTGTGTGTGTGTGTGTGTCTGTCTGTGTGTGTGTGTGTGTGTGTGTGTGTCTCTGTGTGTGTGTGTGTGTGTCTCTGTGTCTGTGTGTGTGTCTCTGTGTGTGTGTGTGTGTGTGTGTCTCTGTGTGTGTGTGTGTGTGTGTGTGTGTGTGTGTGTGTGTGTGTGTGTCTCTGTGTGTGTGTGTGTGTGTGTGTGTGTGTGTGTGTGTCTGTGTCTGTCTGTGTGTGTGTCTGTCTCTGTGTGTGTGTCGACATGAATGTGTTCTATGAAAATGTTTCGGCTCGTGCAGCGAGTGGAGTTAGAGACTTTTGTTTTAAACTGTCGTGAAGCAGGAAGTGGAGCAGCGAGTATTGATGTGCGCATGCGCAGTAGCCACAGCATTCCCCGGTGTTCTCCGGTAGAGGAGTGTCCGGTAGAGTCTCCGGTAGAGTCTCCGGTGTTCTCCGGTATGGACGCGTGGAGATGTTCGGCTGTTTTGAGGAGAATGTGCTGCAGGAGAAGCGGCGCGCACAGAGGCGTGTGCACGAGACAGCCCGCGCCCGCGCCGCGCGTCCGCTTCGCTCCGAGCCCCACAGGTAAACTCATACATCTAATAATTCATATCTAATCACTAATATCTACAACAAACCGCGGGAAACACCACAGACAGGTGCAGCGGGTACGAGTACAGCAGAATGAGTGAGCTGCTTGAAATGCTCTCGGTGGCCGTGTTTGTGTGTGTTAGTTAAAGTTAGTTAAAGTTCGTGTCTCTGCTCAGGGTTTCTGCATCTCGGAGGACTGCGCACGGCTCTCTATAACTATCTGCTCGCCAAGCAGCGCGGAGGCGCCTTCATCCTGCGGCTGGAGGACACTGACCGGAGCCGCCTGACCCCCGGAGCCGCGGACGATATAGAGGACATGCTGGAGTGGACAGGTGTGTGTGTGTGTGTGTGTGTGTGTGTGTGTGCGCGTGCTGGAGGACACTGACCGGAGCCGCCGGAGCCGCGGACGATATAGAGGACATGCTGGAGTGGACAGGTGTGTGTGTGTGTGTGTGTGTGTGTGTGTGTGTCAGAAGCTCAGACGCTAGTCTCTCTCTGTGTGTGTGTGTGTGTGTGTGTGTGTGTGTGTGTGTGTGTTTCAGAAGCTCAGACGCTAGTCTCTCCGTGTGTGTGTGTGTGTGTGTGTCAGAAGCTCAGACACTAGTCTCTCCGTGTGTGTGTGTGTGTGTGTGTGTGTGTGTGTTGCAGGTATCCCGCCGGACGAGAGCCGCCGCAGAGGAGGGGATTATGGGCCGTATGTTCAGTCGGAGCGGCTGCATCTGTACTCTCAGGCAGCATCAGCTCTGCTGGAGACGGGACACGCCTACTACTGCTTCTGCTCCAATCAGAGGCTGGATCTGCTGAAGAGGGCAGCGCAGCGCAGTGGACTCGTGCCGCGGTGAACACACACTCCTCCGTTAGCAATACTCGCAGCCCAGGACGGTTTCTCAGAGAGCAGGCCCGATATAAAGCTGATATAATAAACTACATTTTTTTATGTTCACTTGAAACAAACTTTGCTGTCGTTACTCGCCTCTCCGTCCCGCTAGTCTTTACTCTGCTTGCAGTACGAAGTTTATTTGCCTCTTTATAATGAATCGTGTGTTGTATTCCTCATTTGTAAGTCGCTTTGAGTAAAAGCGTCTGCTAAATGAATAAATGTAAATTTACATAATTTGAAAATTAATTATATTAAAAATAAATGTTTAAAATAAACACTTTAGACGACAACTTGTTGATTCTGTAACCCTATCAGTATTTTTCACAAATAAAGAAATATTTAAAAAATATATACTTATAAAGGTAGTAACACTGTAAGCAGCGGGGCACTCAGGATTCTGGGATGTCTGTGTGCTTTGGGAATAGTTTTTTCAACTAAAGCCAAGGTAACACTCATTTTACATTCAGCACACGGTGGAAATGTCATGAATATGGCAGATGCATGAAGCACAGCACAGTTTGAATTCATGAGTTTAGAGTTTGTGGAAGTGAAGATGAACTCTGTCCGTGTTCATGCAGTATACAAACACACTTCACAAGACCTCACGACCGGATTTAACTAAGTCTGGAATATTCATTAGTCATTCAAAGATTTGTTTAAATGATATAAATGTGTATCTGCTGAATGCTGACGGCAAACGAGAAAGTATTATAATGTTAGCCTTTCTGTTACTAATAATATAAAAGCCATCGTTATACTTTTTAATTCCTTTGTTTAACAGTTCTGTCTGATTATTTACAGACTTCTATCCGTATTAGACAGAACGGTTAGCGACGACGTGAGCGCTGTGTGCGGCGCCGTCAAAATAACGCATCAGCCAAACGCACAAACTTATCGGCTGATGCGATATTAGAAAATTGACGAATATCAGCCGATATATCGGCCTTGGCTATATGTGACCCTGGAGCACAAAAGCAGTCATAAATAGATTGTATGGGTCAAAATTATCCATTTTTCTTTTATGCCAAAAATCATTAGGATATTAAGTAAAGATCATGTTCCATGAGTATATTTTGTAAACTTCCTACCGTAAATATATCAAAACTTCATTTTTGATTAGTAATATGCATTGCTAAGAACTTCATTTGAACAACTTTAAAGGTGATTTTCTCAATATTTAGATTTTTTTTCTACACCCTCAGATTCCAGATTTTCAAATATTGTCCGATCCTGACAAACCACACATCAATGGAAAGCTTGTGTATTGAGTGTAAATCTCAGTTTGTGGTGCAGTGGTTGAGGGTCTGCCGTCTCCGCAGGTATGATAACCGCTGTCGAGAGCTGCGTCCGGAGCAGGTGCAGCAGAAGCGGTCTGAGGGCGTCCCGTGTGTGATCCGCTTCAGGCTGGACCCTGGCGCCGAGCCCTTCAGGGACCTGGTGTTCGGCTGGACGCGGCACGATCCGGCGGCAGCGGAGGGCGATCCGGTGATCCTGAAGGCCGACGGCTTCCCCACCTATCACCTGGCCAGCGTGGTGGACGATCACGCTATGCGGATCAGTCACGTGCTGCGCGGCTCCGAGTGGCTGATCTCCACCGCTAAACACCTGCAGCTGTTCCGCGCGCTGCGCTGGACGCCGCCAGCCTACGCTCACCTGCCGCTGCTGCTCAACCGCGACGGCTCCAAGCTGTCCAAGAGACAGGGAGACATCTGCGTCCAGCGCTTCCGCGAGCAGGGCGTGCTGCCCGAGACCCTGCTGGACATCGTCACTCACGCCGGATCCGGCTTCAGCGGTGAGTCTGAGATCCACACGCCGATCACACACACACTGACCAGCTCAGGGGTCAGGGGTCACGCGCTCAACCACACGCCGACTACACGCACTGACCAGGTCAGGGGTCACCCGCTCAACCACATGCCGACCACACACACACTGACCAGCTCAGGGGTCAGGGGTCACGCGCTCAACCACACGCCGACCACACACACACTGACCAGCTCAGGGGTCAGGGGTCACCCGCTCAAACACACGCCGACTACACACACTGACCAGCTCAGGGGTCAGGGGTCACGCGCTCAACCACACGCCGACCACACACACACACTGACCAGCTCAGGGGTCAGGGGTCACGCGCTCAACCACACGCCGACCACACACTGACCAGCTCATGGGTCAGGGGTCACGCGCTCAACCACACGCCGACCACACACTGACCAGCTCATGGGTCAGGGGTCACGCGCTCAACCACACGCCGACCACACACTGACCAGCTCATGGGTCAGGGGTCACGCGCTCAACCACACGCCGACTACACGCACTGACCAGCTCAGGGGTCAGGGGTCACCCGCTCAACCACACGCCGACCACACACACACTGACCAGCTCAGGGGTCAGGGGTCACCCGCTCAACCACACGCCGACCACACACACACTGACCAGCTCAGGGGTCACCCGCTCAACCACACGCCGACCACACACACACTGACCAGCTGAGGGGTCAGGGGTCACGCGCTCAACCACACGCAGACCACACACACACTGACCAGCTCAGTGGTCAGGGGTCACCCGCTCAACCACACGCCGACTACACACACTGACCAGCTCAGGGGTCAGGGGTCACGCGCTCGACCACACACACACTGACCAGCTCAGGGGTCAGGGGTCACGCGCTCAACCACACGCAGACCACAAACACACTGACCAGCTCAGGGGTCACCCGCTCAACCACACGCCGACTACACACACTGACCAGCTCAGGGGTCAGGGGTCACGCGCTCAACCACACGCCGACCACACACACATGCGCCAAATGTTGTCTATAGGTGAAAGATCTGGACTGCAGGCAGAACAGTTCAGCACCCGGACTCTTTTACTACGAAGCCATGCTGTTGTAATAGCTGCAGTATGTGGTTTTGCATTGCTCTGCTGAAATACACGTCATCTGGAGGGGAGCATATGTTGCTCTAAAACCTTTATATACCTTTCAGCATTCATAGTGCCTTCCAAAACATGCAAGCTGCCCATACCGTATGCACTTATGCACGCCCATACCATCAGAGATGCTGGCTTTTGAACCTAACGCTGATGACACGCTGGAAGGTCTCCCTCCTCTTTAGCCCGGAGGACATGGCATCCGTGATTTACAACAAGAATGTCAAATTTGGACTCGTCTGACCATAGCACACTTTTCCACTTTGAAACAGTCTATTTTAAAATGAGCCTTGGCCCACAGGACATGACGGCGCTTCTGGACCATGTTCACATATGGCTTCCTTTTTGCGTGATAGAGCTTTAGTTGGCATCTGCAGATGGCATGGCAGATTGTGTTTACTGACAGTGGTTTCTGGAAGTATTCCTGGGCCCATTTAGTAACATCAATGGCAGAATCATGCCGATGAGTGATGCAGTGTCGTCTGAGGCCCGAAGACCACGGGCATCCAACAAAGGTCTTCGGCCTTGTCCCTCACACACAGAGATTTCTCCAGTTTCTCTGAATCTTTTGATGATGTTATGCACTGTAGATGATGAGCTTTACAAAGCCTTTGCAATTTGATGTTGAGGAACATTGTTTTTAAAGTATTCCACAATCTTTTTATGCACTCTTTCACAGATTGGAGAGCCTCTGCCCATCTTTACTTTTGAGAGACTCTCTAAGACATCCCTTTTATAGCTAATCATGTTACAGACCTGATATCAATTAACTTAATTAGTTGCTAGATGTTCTCCCAGCTGAATCTTTTCAAAATTTCTTGTTTTTTTGCCCCCGTGCCAACTTTTTTGAGACCTGTAGCAGGCATCAAATTTGAAATGAGCTCATTTAGTGGATAAAAGTGTAAGATTTAAACAAATGTAAATCATAGAAGTCAGTCCATAAACAAACAAAACCTAATGGCCTTCCCCGTCAGTCCACAGAACAGCAGTATATGCCTCCTGTAGAGGACTCGTACACACAAACACAACACAACGATTTTATAGAAGAATACACATCATCAGCATGCGCTAGTGTTGATAGAGCATGATAAATCACACTTTAGCGGGTGTAGTTATGTGTGCTGAAAAAAGTGGTGAAAGAGGAAGGGATGAGAGCTTGAGGTTAGCAGTTTTGTGTTTTTGCGCCATGTCTGGTTGACTTCATGTGGTATTTTTATTGTCTGGTCAGTAAACGTGGGTCGTAGCAGCAAACACACTGTGTGATGATCGCTGTAGCGTAGGCTGTCTTTGGTCAGGAGACCGTGACATCAGCCGTCCCTGAACCTCTCTCACTGTACGATAAGAGCACCGATCACAGAAATCACCACGGGACAGCCGGAATCCTGCAGTGTGTCTCGGACTTTAAATGTGGCGATTGTTTATTCGATCAGAATGAAGGTCGACGTGCATCTTTTAAAGCAGCGGCAGTTTGAGGGTGTTTTGATTGGTCGCCGCAGAGGACTCCAGCTCCTTCTCTCATCAGCGCCA
>CM056140.1:41934597-41949597 GCA_029620275.1 Acrossocheilus wenchowensis
TGTGAACAGGACCTTTTCAAGCACACCGGTGAATGAAGCTGTAACATTAGCAGTATGGCGGAGTGGTGCAGAGTGAAGATGAGCGCGACTCTGAGCGTTACTGCGCCTGGAGTTCAGCCGAAGCCTCTAATGCAGTGTCTCTGGACCAACGGTGCTGCAGGAATGTGATCACACACACCCTCCGTGGTTACAAACAACACCTGTTACTGCGTTTAGAGCTCATTTTCTGTCAAATAATGTGTGATTTCCATCAGAGGTGGCCTTAAAAAGGCTTAAACTGAACTTGTTGATATCTGTAGACACTCTGGAAAGGAGCGAGACTACGGTTGAGGCTCTTCTTACGGTTTTCAGTGTTTTGCCTCAGAATCTGCTCTGAACACAGAAACGGATGATGATGCACTAAACAAGAAAACACAAAAGACGACTGTCAGCTAGTGCTTTAAAAGAAACACGTGCAGCTCAAACAGCATCCCATAATAAGAAATAAGAAACGTGTTTAGATCCATCTAACCTGTATCTGATTAACAGGTGTCTACAGGTGGTGTGGTATTGTGTTTATTTATTTGCCTTTTGTATATAAAGTTTTAAGTCAAATTCATTGTAAAGATTTACATTTCTCAGTTTCATTCATGTGATAAAATGAAAAATGTGCCACAGTGTAGCGGAAGACCGCTGCTGTTTACTGGAAAACAAACAGTTCAAATAACCTCAACGAAAGCTATTCAAACTATTTCAACTGACTCTTATCATATATTACTGACACTCTGTCCTCCGATCTGATACGGTTAAGTGCTTCGACACAATCTGTGTTGGTAAAAGCGCTGTATAAATAAAGACTTAAAGACTTGACATTTACTATCGGACATCACTCCAGTGTAAGTGTGTGTATAGTGGGAGCTGAATCTTCAAATGTCCTGCCATTTACAGGCTAACAAGCATTGTTCAATACTGGAGCCACATTTTCAAAACTGTTCACACATTCAGCGATACAGAAGTCTGTGCGGACCAAACGGTCAATCATTCTTCATTGACCCGCGAAACACTACACGTGTCCAGCACAGGTTTCAGAACTGATAGAAGCACATTCAAATCAGAACGATGGCAATTTCTGCAGGAATTATATTGAAATATAAAATCTTAGCAGAATAATTATGAAATTTAATAATAATAATAATTCCAAACACAACTAAATGCAATTTCAGCTGAAAGCCAAACCGAATGTCATATTTTTAGTCTTCTTTCTTTCTTTTTTTGGTTATCTTTTGATAAATGATTTTGTCTGGAAGCATGGATCAGGGACGACACAGTGGTGAGGAAGAGTGTCAGAGAGAGGGACGAGAGCCTCATCTGCCCCGCGCTCGGGTCACCGGCAGGACAAGCCCTGGACGGATGAGCAGTCCATCACACACTCAGCACAGTCTCAGGTCAGCAGCCGCACTCACCTCCTCGCAGACCGATGAGGGTTATATACAGCTATACTCCGGGCCGCTGAATGCTTGAATCTGATTGGCTGACGAACGTTCTGAGGTGTGCAATTATTTTCAGGGAAACGCACGGCGAACGTAGTTCCAGGCCGCTCTTGACCGCATTACATGACCATATCACTTCACCAAATGATTTCTGTTATTTCAAAGGGCTTACGACAGCAGAATAACCAAAACCCACAACGACACTGGCCAAACAAATAAATATAGTAAACAATATGATAAAAACGACAGATCATGTCCATGTTTTTGCCACAAAATTAGTCTTTATTATGAACAGAAAGCACATACTCTCTCTCTCCTCCAGACAGCACTCGTACGTCTGCAAGACGTCTGTTAAAGATCTGTTGATCTGGAAAGCATCTGCTGTCTATAGACGTCTGACAGACGTCTGTAAGATGTCAGTTTTACATGCAGTCTACATCACAAACATCTTAGAGACAGACGTCTATTAGACATCTAAAAGGAGACGTCCTGCAGACGAGCAAACACCCTAAAAACAGGTCTTGCAGATGTAGATGCAGACGTCTCCGAGACGCGCTGATGTTAGCGCTACTCTGATGATTTTATCAGTAGTTTAACAACTTAAAATCTACATGACTTCTCACGAGAGGTATCAACAACGGCGCTGTTCGTGAAGGAAAGGAACTAAGTTTCAGTATAACTAGACATTGCTGCCGAACACTACTGAGAGACGCACAGAGGTAACTCTCTCTCTCTCATAACTTAGTTATTAACTGCATTTACTGAATGCTGGATTCTGATTGGCTGGCAGGTGTGGATTAAATTGGCAGGTGTTGAAAACGTTACACTAATGCATTTCTTAACCCTCTGATGCATGAATTATTAAATCACAAAATAATATTTTTGTACTTTTAAGCTTTAAAGTGAAAAATCATACCAAATTATTATTATTTTTTTTTGTCAGTATACTATATTTTGAGGGAGTTACATATCGGTTCACTGTAGTGGACACCATGAATCAGACGTACTCTCAGCTTCTCAACACACAGCGTTTACACGATCAGTCGGGCCGGTCACTCTCCTCCTGTTAGCCGGGCCGCAGACGTGTGTCTGAGATCCAGATGAACGTTGCCTTCTCCAGGAAACAGACTGTAAACACAGCAAACTCACCTCCACCTGACTCAGAATCTCTGTCTGGAGACGGCAGCAGGCTAATCGTGTCCGAGTCTGAACAAGAGGCGGTCAGTGTCCACAACGAAGAACTAGTGGCATGGCATTCTTCTTATATTTGCTGCTGACCAGCATATCAGTGAGGAATGACGTTAACCTGCGCACCGTGTCTAGTCTCAATCTCAGCAGCGAGCCGTATTCACCTAACGTTACCTGGACCTCAGCACACGCCTGCTCTGATGCTGTGGAGGTGCTCATCTGTGACGGGGTCAATAGAGGTCACTATCGCATCGCCATCCGTCTTCGGTCTGGCTTTCGCTCACAGAATACACTGACTTGGATTTGGACTCGCAAACCTTTGCAAAATGATTCCACTTGCCACATTTATCACAGTTTTAATCCTGCTGGACACGTTTCTCTTCTTCGGTGTTCTTCCCGCATGAACGAGGCGTCTGTGTCGTTCTGACGGCTGTCGCGCTTCTCAGGAGATCTGGCTCAGCCGCTTCATTCAGCACTGAGTCACATCTCTCCAATAAACCCCTCGGTCTCTCCCCGTCTCAGCTCAGTGACCAACTGATCAAATGTTTCCGTGGCAGACTGCATTTTCTCATTGAACTTCTCTGGATTAGCCTCTGGTACCACGTCAGCTCCACATGACCAGCCCCTGATGATTAGAGGCGGTTAAATCACGAGATTCGGCTTTATTATGGACTCTGTCGCTCTCTGCTGGTAGACTTCGCTCTGTTTGGAGTTTGATTGATTTTACAAACAGTAATTTGCTGTTTTTTCATGGTCATTATTTCTGGCTCGTTATGACTGATGTTCAGTTTCTTTCTGCTTATAGAGTCACACAATGTCCCGCGAAATCGCTCCGACAAGATTACTGTAAAACACCGTCTGGAGATGGATTTATCATGAAAAGTACTTTTATACATTTTGTGTATAAAAAAAATGTATGAGTGCTGTGTGTATTGTATATATATGTATATATACACAGGGGTTAAATTGGGATTTGATATGTGGAGGGGGGGCTTTATGGTGTCGGGTATATATATATTATACATGCAACTTATACATGCATGCATTTATTATTTGTTTTTGCAAATATGATTTATTCTGAAGCAATATTCTCATCGGTTTTCTATCTGTGACATAAATCTGCGTGTTTTTTTTAATTTAATCCAAGGCCTTTTTTTAACCTTTAGAGGGATTTTTCCCCTAACCTCATTAATAATTCATCTTTCATTTCAAATCCTTACATTTAATCTATAAATTCAATTATAATAATGTGATTATTGTTATCTAGGTATACGTTAGCAAATTGAATAATTTATAATGACAAAATACAACTGCATTGAACAATGTTATGAGATTGTTTTAATACTGAATATACAAAAGAAATGATGGTGGAAATTATACTTTTAAATTAAATTAAAAGGCTAGTAGTGAAAGTTTAATGAGTGAGTCATTGAGTCGTTGATTCATCAGATGTTTATGCATGAGCTAATGAAGCTTTGACTCAACCGATTCCTTCAAACACCGAACCGTTCAGCACTGAATCGCTCAGCAGTGAATCGCTCAGCAGTGAATCGTTCAGCACTGAATCGCTCAGCAGTGAATCGCTCAGCAGTGAATCGTTCAGCAGTGAATCGCTCAGCAGTGAATCGCTCAGCAGTGAATCGCTCAGCACTGAATCGTTCAGCAGTGAATCGCTCAGCAGTGAATCGTTCAGCAGTGAATCGCTCAGCAGTGAATCGTTCAGCAGTGAATCGCTCAGCAGTGAATCGTTCAGCAGTGAATCGCTCAGCAGTGAATCGCTCAGCAGTGAATCGCTCAGCAGTGAATCGCTCAGCACTGAATCGCTCAGCAGTGAATCGCTCAGCACTGAATCGCTCAGCAGTGAATCGCTCAGCACTGAATCGCTCAGCAGTGAATCGCTCAGCACTGAATCGCTCAGCAGTGAATCGTTCAGCACTGAATCGCTCAGCAGTGAATCGTTCAGCAGTGAATCGCTCAGCAGTGAATCGCTCAGCAGTGAATCGCTCAGCACTGAATCGTTCAGCAGTGAATCGCTCAGCAGTGAATCGCTCAGCACTGAATCGTTCAGCAGTGAATCGTTCAGCAGTGAATCGCTCAGCACTGAATCGCTCAGCAGTGAATCGGCTGCGAGGCGCGCTGTGGTTCCGCCTGAAACAGAAGTGACCTAATATTATTGTACTTGCTTATTGAACTATTAAACAGTCGTAACGGTGAAAGCGTTGTGCGATGATGCCGAACTAACTGTTTTTTAAATAAAGAAACTTTTCATTGTGAAATTCACCTCAGCATGCGGACTCGTGCTGATTTCTCCTCGAGATTATACCGCTGCTGTATTCTCTGTTCTCCACTTACTAATAATAATAAAGAATAATACTTGCGTTTTGGTGATTGCCAAGTTATTTCTGGTTATTGATGTTTTAATCAAGTTACTTGTCTGGTGTTAATGAAGCATTAATGTCGAGCCCTGGAGGCTATGTGCCGGACGGCCCCGGCCCAATTTAAACCCTGTGTGTGTGTGTGTGTCTGTAAAACTGCACTTCATTTATAATAAAAACAGAACAAATCTGTTACCATTTTAAGAAATTATAAAACGGAAGTGTTCTTGATTTGCGTTCTCGTTTAACTGAAACAAGCGCATCAATAACTAACCAAAGGCCTTCCTTGTTTGAGTGTGTGTTCGGTTCATTTTGAGGCAGATTTTAAAAACTGACAAGTCTGTGGCATTACCTGGTCATTACTGCAGCTGGAGGATCAGGAGACACTCGTATCACTCAGACTTCCCATCAGCCCACACGTTTATTCTGATAAAAACTGAACACACAGCGCTAAGAGAGCAGAGTGAACAACATGAAGAGACCAAAGCTGCATCCATCAACTAAATCAGTTCATTATTCGTATTAATCTGGACTGTCTCCGCTATCTATAATACTGCAGATCTTCATTCGGCCGATCGGTGTAGCTGTAGAGGAGCGGGAGGACGGTGAGAGAGTCTACAGGCGACTGCATAAATAACAGACAGACGATGAGAGAAGAGAGAGGTGCTGCAGTCCTCGGCTCCGGGGTCAGGGGTCACTGCTCCTCGTTCTTCACCTCCTCGTCCTGCGGCTCTTTCTCTGCCTCCTCGTCCGCTCGAGCGTTGGGCACCCACAGGCCCGAGTCGATGCAGCGCTTCATGTGCTGTTTGGCCTCCTGCAGAACACACACGTGATCAGAGCAGCCTCGACACAACCTCCAGCTCGCGTCACACACACACACACACACACACTGACCGTGGGGTCCATCCTGCTGATGACCTCCTGCAGCATCTGAATGTCCTTCTCGTCGAAGCACTTCTGCATCTCCTGCGGGATGAAGGAAGAGCGTTATCTGAGGTCACCCACACTGCACCTGAACACACACAGACTCATGGGCACTCGGGTCCCCCCAAGGACAGCAAACCAGACGTGTGTGTGTGTGTGAGAGAGAGAGAGAGAGAGAGAGAGAGTGAGTGAGTGAGTGAGTGAGTGAGTGAGTGACTCTCTCTCTGTGTGTGTGCGTGTCTCACCAGAGGCAGCGTCTCGTACACCTCCACTGGATCCAGGCCGCCGGGCCCCAGACGCTTCTGCCGCTCCTCCTCCTCGTACTCCTTCATGGCCTTCTCGATGCGGATCTTGGCTCGTCCCCGCACTCGCTCCTTGAAGGACTCCAGCTCGTCAGTGAAGGCGTCCTGATACTGCTGGTCTGCGGTCTGAACACAGGAGGAAGATCTGCTCATCTCGTCTGACTCTTACAGAACCATGCCTGCATTGCTTAAGGAAGATTAAGGATAAGAGTCCAACACCGTGGTATAATGAGCACACTCGCACCCTAAAGAGAGCAGCCCGGAAAATGGAGCGCAGCTGGAGGAAAACTAAACTAGAGGTATTTCGTATTGCATGGCAGGAAAGTACCCTATCCTACAGAACAGCATTAGATCTGATTACTTTTCGTCTCTTCTAGAAGAAAACAAACATAACCCTCGGTATTTATTCAATACAGTGACTAAATTAACGAAAAATAAAGCATCAACAGGTGTTGGCATTTCCCAAGAGCACAGCAGTAATGACTTTATGAACTATTTTACTTCCAAGATCGATACTATCAGAGATAAAATTGTATCCTTGCAGTCGTCAGCTACAGTATCGCATCAGATAGCACACTATAGATCCCCTGAGGAACAATTCCACTCATTCTCTACTGTAGGAGAGGAAGAATTGTATAAACTTGTTAAATCATCTAAACCAACAACATGTATGTTAGACCCGATTCCATCGAAACTACTAAAAGAGCTGCTTCCAGAAGTCATAGATCCTCTTTTGGCTATTATTAGTTCATCAATGACTGCGTTTACATGCGCACAAATATTGCGATTATTTCCAATAATCAGAGTAAGCACTTAATCGCATTTTGATGTTTACATGTCAAGAGCAAGCTCTTACTCCTGTTTACATGCAATTTCCATTATTCGTATTATTCGCTAAGAATTGTGGTTAATTTTTTTACTGCCATTATTCACATACCCCACTGGACAGCACAAATGATGGACTCAGAAAGAGCAGTGTTACTGGTCGCCGTTTTCATTTATTTACGTCTAATGCATAATGATTTTGTATGGCTGTATTCCACGCTTTTTCGGCGCCATAGAAATGTGATGAAATTTGTTTCCCTACGCTGCCATCACGTTCTCCCCTTTCTGGATGAGGGTCAGGAACAGAGACTGCTGGCAGCTTGTTGTGTTTTCCTCAGAAAGCGATGCTTTCTTCCCCTCCATCGTTTCTAATCTCCGTATTATTACAGGTGCGTCACGTTATTCATATATGTCACAAGCGCATGCGCACTTTGCTCAGAGCGGCAATACTGCGATTAAGGTGTTTACATGCCTGTATATTCCGATTAAAATCGGCGTACGCCACCTATGTTAATACGATTATTCCTGCTGCGATTATGAGCTTAATCGCATTATTTAGATCGAAGTATTGCGTTTACATGAGGTAAAGCATAATCGCAATATCCTAATGATAATAAGTGCGTTTACATGGACCCTCTTAATGCGATTATGAGATTTTGGCGATATGTCCCCAAAAGCTTCAAATTGGCTGTTATTAAGCCTCTCATTAAAAAACCACAACTTGACCCCAAAGACCTAGTTAATTACAGACCGATCTCAAATCTCCCTTTTCTGTCAAAGATACTAGAAAAGGTAGTATCCTCACAATTATATTCCTTCCTAGAGAAAAATGATATCTCTGAGGAATTCCAGTCAGGATTTAGATCATATCATAGTACTGAGACTGCTCTCATTAGAGTTACAAATGACCTGCTTCTATCATCTGATCGTGGTTGTATCTCTTTATTAGTTCTACTGGATCTTAGCGCTGCGTTCGACACTATCGACCACAACATTCTTTTGAATAGACTACAAAACTTTGTTGGCATTAGTGGAAGTGCCTTAGCATGGTTCAAATCGTACTTATCTGACCGCCATCAGTTCGTAGCGGTGAATGAAGAGGTATCATATCGATCACAAGTGCAGTATGGAGTACCTCAAGGTTCAGTACTAGGGCCGTTACTTTTCACGCTTTACATGTTACCCTTGGGAGATATTATCAGGAGACATGGTGTTAGCTTCCACTGTTATGCTGATGATACTCAGCTCTATATTTCTTCGCGGCCCGGTGAAACACACCAAATTGAGAAACTAACGGAATGCATAGTCGATATAAAAAACTGGATGACGAGTAATTTTTTACTGCTAAATTCTGAAAAAACAGAGGTGTTAGTTATCGGACCTAAAACCCCCACATGTAACAACCTAGAACATTATCTAACACTTGATGGCTGCTCTGTAAATTCTTCTTCATCAGTCAGGAACCTAGGTGTGCTGTTCGATAGCAATCTTTCATTTGAAAGCCATGTTTCTAGCATCTGTAAAACTGCGTTTTTCCATCTCAAAAACATATCTAAATTGCGACCTATGCTCTCAACATCAAATGCAGAAATGCTAATTCATGCGTTTATGACCTCAAGGTTAGATTATTGTAAAGCTTTATAGGTAGGGGTGGGAATCGCAGGGTACCTCACGATACGATATAATTCAAGTCCAAACTGTTAGAAAACAGAAAAAAAGTTATGTAAATCAATTTTAACATGTTGAGTAGGCTAAATTAAACACTTTTCTTTTTCTCTGTGTTTAACAAACATTTTATCAATGTGACTAATGTGTGACTCAATGTGCTTATCAAACAGAAAAAAACTAGATAGATAGATAGATCGATCGATATAATATAAACCTGGTGCATTTCAAAATTGACCTGGAGTGCTTTCTCAACCTTTCTACTCTCATCATAAAAGCGGAGCCCCACATGAAGAAATAGCGTTTTTTTGCGCGCTCGGGTTCGTTAATTCAAATGTAGACACACGGCAAACACACACAAGCTGCACACTTCTGCGCCGCATTACGTCTCTGACAGGGTTTTGTTTCGTCCTCTATGCCACAGGTGCAGATGTATGTTTCTGCCGGTCGGTGCCCTCTGTTCACACTGCATAACGCGCACTTGTAATATCTGAGAGAGAGGGAGAGCATCCAGTGCTGTTCACATAAAACTGGACGCACCGGCGGCGCGCTCTCATATACTCATATAGTGACGGAAATCCACCCACGATCCGAGCGGAGAGGTTACTCTTGAACTGAATATGCACTCTGCAATAATAACGTGATCGGTGCCTATGGTCCACGCTGATAGCTGTTCTGGGGCAGTTAGTTTTCATCTCCATAAACATACATTATCAACGTGATCTCACAGAATTCCGTGTAATGTTCATGGACTTAATTAACCTCCGAATCTGTGGTGTATATATATATATATATATATATATATAGCAGTAAAGCTAATACAGTGGCTGTAAATCTGTTTATCCTTCGGTTCCTCGTGCTTGCCCATCTTCTTAGAGAACGCGGATCATTTTGCTCAGAGCGCTTTTGGATAGAAGCTGGAAATGGGGGGGAGGCTCCAAGATGGCGGCGTGTTAAGATCACTTTTAGTAGCTCTGCTGACAAAAATATAACTCACGTAAACCGTCTACTTTCAATTGGTTGCCTTACGCATCTGTTGTGTGTTTTATTAAGGATGTAATTGTGGCGTAAATATGCCAAAAAGCGTAAAGTACGGGCGAAAAGTCTGATGGATATATCTGTAGATATGCACGACTATGCACTTTCTGCTGTTGCTGATCCCGGGCCTGGGCCTACTCTGGATAGTCTTTGCTCAACTCATCTTCCCGACACTCCAACTAAGCCTGCTTCTAAGAAAGGGAAAATGGAAACTTTGGAAGATGTGGTCGCGATGTTATCATCCATTTCATCGCTGATCAACGAGCGCTCTGATTCTCTCGAGAAGTTGGTGAGTAACAACGCTATGAAAATTGAGGGCTTGAAAAAGACTGTGGACTTTGTCTCTGCTGAAGTCAAAGATGTGAAAGTTGACCAGCTAGCTTCTCGGTTGCAACTTGGGGAGCAGCGAATTGAGACGTGTGAAACTCGTTTAGCTGAGCTGGAGAGATACTCGAGGCGCTGGATCTTCGGCTGAGAGGGGTTCCAGAAAAGAAGAGGGAGAACATCAGGGATGAAGTCATTCGCATGTGTGAACAAACATATCCTGAAGGGAAGGGCAAATTCTCCTTTGCTATAGACTCAGTTCACAGATTGGGGAAAAAGCCAAATGAAATTGGCAACAAGCCTGTCCCTCGTGCTATCATAGTGCAGTTTACCTCACGCATTATCAGGGATGCTGTGTGGAAGGCAGCGAAGTCTTCGGCTTATCTAAAAGACAACGAGATGCGGTTTATGGAAGACCTTACTCCACTGGACAGAGAAAGACGAAAGAAGTTGTGGCCTATGGTAGAAGAAGCCCGCGCCGCTGGGAAAGCTGCCTACTACCTCGCTGCACGCGCCTTCATTAATGGTACTGAGATCCGTCTGCCTGCGTCTGCTGAAAATAAATAAACTGGTCCACAAAAGGGAGTTATGTTCGTAAAAGAAAGTCTAGGTTTTCTTTATCGTCAACGAACTTTACGATCTTTATCTAAGTTTTCGATTACCAGCTACCTTCACATCTACGGATGATGCTTCTGTATTATTACGGCCCGTGCTTTTATTAATGTACGTTACTTTCTTTCGGCAGCCAGTTGTCATGTTTTGACGGTAGGACTTTTTCTCAGTATGTTCAGCTGAGCTACGTTTCTCAGGTTTATACTTAGTACTTATTGTGCTCTTTTTGCACTTACTGTAACTTTTTTTGTTCATTATTTCTATTTCTGTTATCTCTCTAAATGCCAGGGGTTTGAGAGATTCTGTGAAGCGTAAAGCTCTTTTTCTTTTTGGGAAAAAAATACAATACCGACTTTTGTTTCTTTCAAGAGTCTCACTCAACTGTTAATGACGGTAACTTCTGGAAATCACAGTGGGGAAATGATGCATGGTTTTCTCATGGATCTGAACGTTCGGCAGGTGTTTTAACACTAAAGAATAAGTTTGCTGGTGATGTTCTACACTATTACTGTGACCCTTGCGGGCTTTTTATTTTTTTGGTTCTTTACACTAATAACATTTTCTTTTTTTTGGTTAACATGTATGGTTACAATTCCTCGAATGAAAATAGGGCTCTGTTTGAGGTGACTGAAAACAAAATTGCCTCATGGCTAAACAAATATCCATCTGGTATAATTTGTATTGGAGGAGACTTTAATATTGCTCCAGATAATATGCTAGATCGTACACCACCAAAGAAAACTCCATGTAACTTGCTATTAAAAACCTTTATAGAGAAATATGACTTAATAGACATCTGGAGGCAAAAATATCCAAAAAACATATACTTGGTGTAATACTGATTTCTCCAGGCAATCAAGAATAGAGTTTTGGCTTACATCTAGGAATGTTGACTCAAATAGTATTTCTGTTGATGTATTTCCAACCCCTCTTACTGACCACAAAGCAATTTTTCTCAATATGCAGATATCCACTTTTATAATCCTGCAAAATCATCTTATTGGAAACTCAATAATTCTTTAAGTCGAATCAGTAAAACTAGAGATTACACGTCTCTCATTAAGTATTTTTTTAAAAAGGCTAATACAGAAAAATTATATTGTACTAATTGGGAACTTTTTAAATTTGAGGCTTCTAAATATTTAAGACATGTTGGCAGTCATCATGCTAAAGTTCATAAAGAACAGGAAGATAAAATTATATTTGGAATTACCTCACTCCTAAACAAAGGGTCTAATAACTTTTCAGATATAGATAAAACAAATATGGCAGAATTACAAAGCAAACTAGACAACATCTATTAAAAAAAGTCTGAAGGAGCCTTTATAAGGTCTAGGAAAAGATGGCTGGAGGAAGGTGAACAGAATACCTCCTACTTCTTTAGACTAGAAAAGAATCACGCTACATTAAATACTGTTCATCAGTTAAAAACTAATGATAAAATATCAAAGGACCCTAAAGAGATTTCAGAGTATTGCTCCACCTTCTACTGTAATTTATATGCATCACAATATGATGCTAAAGCCTCAAATGATTTCTTAAATTCAGTGGGAGTGATTAAAAAAATTAATAATTTAGATAAAGCTATGTGTGACCAACCTATTAGTTTAGCAGAAATAACCAATTCAATTCATAACCTAAAAAATAATAAGTCTCCCGGAGCTGACGGGCTAACCTCAGAATTGTGTAAGTTGTTTGCGGAGCAGCTAGCCCCTTTTCTTCCTTCAGTTTTTTGTGAAAGTTTTTCCAAGTCCAGCCTCCCATCTACCATGACTCAGGGGTTAATTACCCTTATTCCTAAGCCTAAAAAAGATTTGACTATAATTGATAATTGGCGGCCAATTAGTCTCTTGAATAATGATTATAAATTAATTGCGTCTATATTTGCTAAAAGAATTAAGAATGTATTGGAATATATTATAGATGAAACTCAGTCAGGTTTATGAAAAACAGGCACATTTCAAATAATGTAAGGTTGGTTTTAGATACATTAGATTATTCATACTTGATTGATGAAAATAGTTTTATTTTATTTTTAGATTTTCGATAGCTTTTGACACTGTGGAGCATAATCTTTTATTTTTTGGGTTTGATGAGTTCTTTTGTGCAGCAGTTGAAACCCTGTATAATAAGGCAAATTGCTCAATCAAACTCAAACACGGAACTACCTCTAGATTAGATTTAGAAAGAGGCATTAGACAGGGCTGTCCTATTCCTCCGTATCTTTTCCTGCTTGTAACACAGTTATTATCTATGCACCAAATACCAAAGTATTCTTAAAGGTGTCTCAATTGCAAATAGAGAAATTATTATAAGCCAGTTAGCTGATGATACAACCCTTTTTTTGAAAAATAGTGACCAAATTCCAATTGCAGTTAATGTTATTAATAAGTTTTCTAGTGCCTCTGGTCTCCATCTCAATATTAATAAGTGTGAGCTAATGGCTGCTAAAGACTGTGATTTAACAAGTATTAGTAACATTGCTGTCAAGGATAATGTTACATACTTGGGTATAATTATTGTTAAAGACCAACTGAAAAGATGTTCTCTGAATTTTAACCCCATAATTGATAAAACTAAAAAAAAGATTCAACTTCTGGCTTCAAAGAGATCTCTCCCTAAAGTTCTCCTCACGAAGGCTGAAGGTATAGCGACTGACATATGCCTCCTTATCGTTGTATCCTGATAACCTTACTAGTAAAAATATTGATAAAATGCTATTTGATTTCTTATGGAGAAATCGAACACACTATGTTAAAGACTGTAATTATGAATACATATGAGAACGGTGTCTTTTGACCTTACTAAATCTTATGTTGGTAAAATCTGTTCTTCATCACACCCCAAGAGTAATAATAGAGCTGTTCGTACTCTCTTCCAAAGGGAAACTGTTACTGTACCTTATATTAGTCTCGCTGGGTCTCCTCACTGAATGGAAAACTGATTTGCTGGAGAAAAGTATGGTTGTTACCTCAGAAATATCATCTTAGAAATAAGATTAAAGAAGTTTATTATCAGCTCATTCACAGATTTTATCCAGCAAATCATTCTTTACAAAAATTTTAAAAAGGAATAAATATAAATTGTACTTTCTGTAATGAATATGAGGAAACTGCCGTGCAGTTATCTTGGCACAGTACATACTCCGTTACACTGTGGTGTAAGATCCAAGAGTTTATTAGTGAAAATATTCAGTGTTTAAAACCTTCACTCTTATGGGAAAATGTACTTTTTGGCTTTACTGACTACCCCGACCAAGAGGAACAGTACTTTTACTTAATTAACTTATTCTGTTGACCAAATTTCACATTCATAAATGTAAATTTATCAAAAAAAACCCCAATTTTATGGTTTTGTTGACTGAAATATGTATTTATATTGACAGTATCAGAGACTCTGTGAATAAGAAAGCTGTAAGAACTTTGAAAGTTTGTGAATTCTACAATATATTTATTTGATTTTATGTATGCATGTATGTGTGTGTGTGTGTGTGTGTGTGTGTGTGTGTGTGTGTATATGTATATACATGAGTATGTATGTATGTGTATATGTACACATGTATATGTTTAACACTTTCCTCCCCCTGGCAACTCTTTTGTTTGTTATAATTTGTCTTATCTTTTTTTCTTTTCCTTTTTTCTTTTCTTTTCTTTATTTTATTTTGTTTCTTGATAACATGTTGTATGTTATTGTTCTTTAATTTAAAAATAAAATAAAGATGCTGGAAATGGCGCGGCCGTGATTTTCAGGCATTTTTAGAGCTGTGAACAGGAAAACCTACTTAGAGCATCTTATTATAACAGTAAAAATATCGATATTTGGCGCCAGATATCGATTATCGTATCGCACTGAGAAGAATCGCGATATATCGCCGTATCGATTTATTGTCCCACCCCTATTTATTGGGTGGTTGTTCTGCACGCTTGATCAGCAAACTACAGTTAGTCCAAAACACAGCAGCTAGAGTCCTTACTAGAACCAGGAAATATGACCATATTAGCCCGGTTCTGTCAACACTGCACTGGCTCCCTATCAAACATCGGATAGATTTTAAAATCTTGTTAATTACTTATAAAGCCCTGAATGGTTTAGCTCCTCAGTACTTGAGCGAGCTCTTATCGCATTATAGTCCTCCACGTCCGCTGCGTTCCCAAAACTCTGGCCGTTTGATAATACCTAGAATATCAAAATCGACTGCGGGCGGCAGATCCTTTTCCTATTTAGCACCCAAACTCTGGAACAATCTACCTAACACTGTTCGGGAGGCAGACACACTCT
>CM056140.1:41957097-41974597 GCA_029620275.1 Acrossocheilus wenchowensis
TTAATGAAGAAGAACTTGCCGCCGTTCCTCTCCACTTACACATCTCATGATGTTTATCACCTTCTGACATTTCTCCATGATTTTATTTATATGTTCACCCCAAGTAAGTTTAGCATCAAAATACATACCTAAAAGCTTAAATACCTTCACCCTTTCCAGTGTTCTCTCATACATCTTCAAACTCACTTCTGGAGAACCCTCTTCCTGGAGAACATTACTGCTTTAGTTTTCTTCACTGAGAATTTAAACCCCCAATCATACGCCATCCTTCTGCTTTACTAATCGACTCTTGTATCTTCCTATTAATATATAAAATATTCCTTCCTCTTTTCCAGAGACTCCCCTGCCTCTGGTTCTACTTGATTAAAGACATCATTGATCATTATGGAGAACAGTATTGGACTCATTACACGCCCTTGAGGAATACCAATCTCTATCTGGAATGCATTCCATACTTCACTTCCTATTCTTACCTGGATGCTTCTCTTCTCCAAAAAATCTTTTATCCAATTATATATTTTTCCACCAATATTCCTCATTTTTCATTTTATCAACAGTCCCTCTCTCCACATATCATAAGCCTTCTCGACGTCCAAAAATACCGCTATTACTGACTCTTTATTTATCTGCGCTTTTCTAGTTTCATTTTCTAAACATACTATAGAATCAATTGTTCCTCTTCTAAAACCACTTTGATAATTTGATATTAATCCTCTTTTTTCCAATAAATAGGTCAACCTTTCCGTAATAATCCTTTCCATAATTTCACAAATATTCGACGTAAGAGCTGTCGTTTTGAAGGGGTTTTCCTGGCTTTCTTATTGGTATTATTATTGCTTCTGTCCAAACTTTTGTAAGTCTTCCTTCCTCCCGTACTCTATTATATAACTCTAAAGGTTTCCCCTCAGCCCTATCCTCAAGATGCCTCATCATTATATATCCAACCTGATCCATACCTCCTCACCTCATCTCTGCTGAATGGGGAGTTAACTGGCTGGACTCCTCAGCAAAACAAGATCTGCGTGTCATCCTTTCACCGGGGCCATGCTCATCTGCTCTGCATCGATCCAATTTTAGCATGTGTGTGTGTGTGTGTGTGTTATAAGTGTGTATGTGTGTGTGTAAGTGTGTGTGTAAGTGTGTGTGTGTGTGTGTGTGTGTGTTAGAAGTGTGTATATGTGTGTGTAAGTGTGTGTGTGTGTGTTATAAGTGTGTATATGTGTGTGTAAGTGTGTGTGTAAGTGTGTGTGTGTGTTACCTGGTGTCTCCAGCGGAACAGGCTCTGTGTGTGTGTGTGTGTGTGTGTGTGTGTGTGTGTGTGTGTGTGTGTGTTACCTGGTGTCTCCAGCGGAACAGGCTCTGTGTGTGTGTGTGTGTGTGTGTGTGTGTGTGTGTTACCTGGTGTCTCCAGCGGAACAGGCTCAGTGTGTGTGTGGTGTGTGTGTGTGTGTGTTACCTGGTGTCTCCAGCGGAACAGGCTCTGTGTGTGTGTGTGTGTGTGTTGTGTGTGTGTGGTGTGTGTGTGTGTGTGTGTGTGTGTGTGGTTACCTGGTGTCTCCAGCGGAACAGGCTCTGTGTGTGTGTGTGTGTGTGTGTGTGTGTGTGTGTGTGTGTGTGTGTGGTGTGTACCTGGTGTCTCCAACGGAACAGGCTCAGTGTGTGTGTGTGTGTGTGTGTGTGTGTGTGTGGTGTGTGTGTGTGTGTGTGTGTGTGTGTTACCTGGTGTCTCCAGCGGAACAGGCTCGGGGTGGGTGTGTGTGTGTGTGTGTGTGTGTGTGTGTGTGTGTGTGTGTGTGTGTGTGTGTGTGTGTGTGTGTTACCTGGTGTCTCCAGCGGAACAGGCTCTGTGTGTGTGTGTGTGTGTGGTGTGTGTGTGTGTGTGTGTGTGTGTGTGTGTGTGTGTGTGTGTGTGTGTGTGTGTGTGTGTGTTACCTGGTGTCTCCAGCGGAACAGGCTCGGTGTGTCGATGTTTGGGTGAGTATCATCTTCATCATCAGAAACCTCGATATGGTCCCACACGCTGTAATCGATGGTCGTCATGACGGTCACTAACGCGTCTGCTCCGTTATAAAGCCGCGTGCAATCGCTGTTATTACTATTATTATTACTACAAGAGTTCTTATTGTTATACTCCTATGTGTTTGTGTGTCTCGCGCACCGCCGCTCTTTCTGGAACTCTCCTTCACTTCCGCCCACAGTGACGTCATCGCCGAGCGCCGCGAACCAGCGGACGTCACTGTCTGGAGACGAACTTCTTCTTCTTCTTGAAATTTATTGGCGGTTGACAAACAACAAAATGGTGTATTTCCGCCACCGACTGGTATGGAGAAGAGATTAGCCCTCTGAAATCAGTTATGTGTTCAGATTCATGTGCATCGTTATACAGTCACTCGGGAAGTACACCAGACATTTTAATGGAGATAATACAAACATTATACAGAATGATGGGTGTTACAGGTGTTGTTATGGGGGCCGCACATACCGGTATCCAAGGAAATGAAACTGCAGATAAAGAAGCAGTTAAAAACAACAACATTGACTTAACTGTTAATCTAAATAGGAGTGAAATCAAGAGTATTATTAAGAAAAGACTGAAGGAAAGGTGGCAAAAACAATGGGATAAAGAGAAAGGAAGGTGTGAGGCGTGCGGAAACAGAGATGACAGATAAACACACGGGAAGAGGTGAATGTTGTGGGCAAGAGGAATCAGGGCAACATGTTATTTTGTACTGTCAGAAATACGAAAGACAGATTTTAATGGAAAATTTTGAAAAAATAATAGTGCAATTTAAACTGAGAGATATATTACAAAATAACTCGGGGAATGAATGCTATAGTTTTATTTTTCAGTACCTTAAAATAACAAATTTGTGGGAGAGAATATAAAAAAATGAAAAAAAAATAAATGAATGAATAAATAAAATAAAATAAAAGGGGGAAGGTAGTCATTTTGATCCCCAATAAACAGATAACTCATCACTAGTGCTTTTCTTCACCGCTGGAGACGAACTCAACGCCTGTCCTGCTATTGTTATCATCATTATTATTATTATTATTATTATTATTAATCCCCCTAAGCCACTGAATGGTGTTTGTCTTTGACCTGTTCAGATACAGATATTCAGCTTTAAAATCTGCTCTGGTTCTGCATCTGACCCAAACTACTCTGAAAAACTTGCCTCATTAAACTATTATTTATAAGCTCCCTGCTGAAAAAACAAACAAACAAACAAAAACCAACACAACCCTGCCCAAAACACAGTAGAACATGTAATGATTTAATGGTTTTACTGGTTATGATGTGAGTTGTACTGGTTTTAATGGAAGCTATGATGGTGTCTGCTGGTATGTGATGGTTCTGTTGCTGGGATGTTAAATCCTGTTGGAAAAATGCCCAAAACACACCACAAAACAGAACTTTGTAATGTTTCCTGGAAAAGGTTTGGGCCTGTCCTGGATAAATGATGATGAGAATCGAAACGCCAGTAGACCGGCGGCAAGTCCCTGTTTTAATAAATCATTCAAATCATAAATCAAACGATTCGTTCATGGACCGTTGAATCACTGGCTCACTTGATCGGTCAAAAACAGATTCATTCAAGGAACGAAACAGAGTTCTCTTCACTGTTGTAACATTATTAGCATATTTATGCTCACGCACGTGCTGATATTCAGAAAAGTGCATTGTTAGTGCAGTGAATATAAAAACAAAAACTTACATGGGTATTTTTTGCTTGATTGCTGGAATTATGAAGGCATTCTAAGGGGCTTCATCTGGCAGCGAATGCCTGGTTTTTGTGTGTTTCGATGATATCGGCTCCCCTATCATCTCAGTCACACACAGCACGATGACTTTATGTCAGGACAATGTTTGTAATGAAGGACGAATCACTGCTTCTGTCAGGCTGGGATTCTCTCTGGAGCTGATTGAGGTTATATATCTGCTCTGGTGTTTATCCGCAGACTCAAACACGGATGAAGAAGAGGCTGAAGAGCGCTGAGGCTGTGATCTCAGCTCGGATCACAATGCGTTTATAAAGCCAGATTAATGTAAACACGGCCCACTGTGAGCACTCTTGTGATTCGCTTCCCAATCTTCTGATTACTTCAGGCTCCAGTGTGAGTGGATTAGGACACAAGCAGAGTACGGCTGAATCTGAATCCCTTTTAGACTTTTGAAGTTGAATAAAAAAAACGTGTTCAAAGTCACGTAACGTAGTCTCATAAGTTTAAATAATTTGTCTAGTTTTAAGGTCTGTAAGAGGACAAACTTAGATTACGAGAGAAATTGTTAATATTTTACATTTTTCCGACCTGCAATGAACAAGTCATTTCCACCACATCCCAATATACAGCTGCTATTTAAATACAGAATAACTCATGCCACTCAAGAATTTTTCTAACTAGTTTTACCAGTTTTTCCACAATGTACAATAATTATACATTTGTCAGTGAGATAAATGAACTGTCCTGAGCACCAAACGCTGAACTGTACACCTGTCACACTCTGGAATTTAATATTGGTTTGGATAAGAGCTTATTAGAAAATAAATAACTTTAATTTTTATATTAAGTAGAGCATGAGCTCATAAATTGTGGACACATTTTTAATGTGTGATGAGAACTCTTTCAATGTTTTTTAAAAATGTGTGGTGACGGAAATGACAATGAATTAACGTGAATGTAGAGAAACAGCAGAGATATTTATTAGAAACAGTCTTTAACTCATCACACTCATTAAACTCAATTCACAGAGTCATTAAACATACCAATTGTACTTTGTAACCATAAATGTCATATGACATAAATGACTGGCAGAAATTACATTACATACAGCGCCCAGAGTCTAAGAATCACCCATATATATATATATATATATATATACACACCATTAAGCAGGGGTGTGGATTCGAGTCACGTGACTCGAGACTTGACTCGGACTCGAGTCCCAAATTTGATGACTTGCGACTCGACTCGATATAATTAAAGAAGACTTGAGACTCGACTTAGGCTTTGACAGCAAAGACTCGAGACTTGACTTGTACTTGAGGCCTGTGACTCGGAGAGACTTGATCAGATCAGATCGTTATCACTCGAGACGGGTGCGGCGTGCTCGCGCTTGACTGGCAGTTCAGGGAGCGCTTGATGTACAGTATAAGCTAGCATAAATTAATGGAGTAATAGCATAACTTACAACAAAAGAGCCGAGCGCTATCTCCGCTCGTGAAAAGCGCTGCCCTGCGCGTTTGATCGCCGCCAGCAGACGCACGGAGCGGGCAGGAGAAACGAGATCACCGGTGCTCGCCTCATCATCACCGTGACCGCGGCTTTAAACGATAAACATGTTCCTCACTTCTTTTGTTTGTCCGACGCCGCGGTGCACCATGAGTGACGGATCCGCAAGAGTCAATGTGCTGATTTTTATTGGTAAACACTTCTCCGCGACCTTTTTTTTTTTTTTTTGTCAGATCTCCACTGTTTTTGTTCAATCAGTTGCATATTTTAATTGCATGTGCATTTTATTTTATTTAAACCTCAGTTAAGTTTAAAGTTAATCCATAATCAAGATTCAAATTTGAGTTTAAAGTTATGGTGCAAATATTACTTAAATCCAGGATCAAAATGATGGGTTAGAATGTAAACCTGCTTATTTTTAAAGGTTTAAAGTTTGGTGCAAAATAATTATTAGATAAACCTTGATTTAAGCTAGATTTAAAATTAATTATTGCAAAAAAAAAAAAAAAAAAAAAAGCTATAATTTGAAGAAAAAAATGAAGGAGCAATTGGCCTAATGATCATTTTAAAATATAATTTGAAAAATGATTTGTGAATTGTAGTCTATATATAACTATAAAATATACTAAATGTTTCTCCCTCTTCACCAGGCACTCGTTTCACTTTTATTTCTTTCAGGATAATTAACTGAATTCACGTGTTGTAAATCAGTCTGTAGCCTATAGCACATATAGCCCCTAAATTTAGCGATCAATTATGCATATTATATACTTAACATTTAACGTACAACATTTTGTCTGTGTTACTCTTAGTTATAAAGAATGCGTTTTTGAATGACCGTCTTCATGAGTTTGTCTGCATCCACACTGCAGGTTTCCTCTCACATGTAAAGTATGGTAGCAGTTATTTCTTCCAGTTCTTTCTGAGTTTCTGCTCACATGTTTTTAAATCTGTTTCATTGAGGTTCCAAATAATGGCTCATTGGCTTAGATATAACAAACACCTAGCATATATTCTTCTTATGCACACATGCAAAGTATTTCTAAAAAAAAAAGTATTTCATAATTTCTATGAAATTATGTTGTCTTTGATATTCTGTTACTAATAAAATAGTTTTTTTTTTTTTTTTTTCACTGTTTGTCCTATTTTGGCACAATCCCTAAATTGAACTTGAGTAGTTTTACTAAGGGCACCCATCTCACACGAAATTAAACTATGTAAAAACATATTCTACCTGACTTCCTGATATAAATTACGATACATTTGATGTGGTAATTAATACTGAAACACTAATTTGGGCAAAGAGCACTAATGACTTGTTTAAGACTTGAAGCTAAAAGTTGAGGACTTGCAACTCGACTTGGACTTGCCTATTTTGACTCGAGACTTGACTTGGACTTGAATGCAAAGACTCGAGACTTAGTTGGGACTTGCAAATTAATGACTTGGTCCCACCTCTGCCATTAAGAAGAAAAAAACATAAACATAATCCAATACCTAGGCGTAATGGTACCACTCGTTCCCTTAGGCAGACTTGTAGAAGATGAAATCTTACGGGACTCAAGGCTCTGAAGTGTAGATACTTCTCAGAGTTAATCACACAAAACAGCCATAAGCCAAATATTTTATTTTCCACTATTGAGTCTGCACTCCGTCCAGCGGTCAACATTTGTCCTGTCTGTTACGTCCTCTGTCGTGTGTGTCATGTGTTCCCGCCTCTTGTGTCCATATTTGGTCTTGTTCCTGTCCTCGTTAAGTGTGATAATTAGTTAAGTCTTGTCCAGCTGTGTTTTATCCAATTATCAGTTATTGTCATGTGTATTTAGTTCCTGCCTGTTTAGTTAGCTTCGTCTGGTCTACTCGTTATTCCCCGGTGGTCCTGTCTGTCTCAGTCTTGTCTTGTCTTGTCTTGTCTTGTCTTGTCTTGTCTTGTCTTGTCTTGTCTTGTCTTGTCTTGTCTTGTCTTGTCTTGTCTTGTCTTGTCTTGTCTTGTCTTGTCTTGTCTTGTCTTGTCTTGTCTTGTCTTGTCTTGTCTTGTCTTGTCTTGTCTTGTCTTGTCTTGTCTTGTCTTGTCTTGTCGTCCTCATTAAAGACTGTTATTTTGAAGTTACTCCTCGTGTCCGTCTTCCTCGTCCCTCCCTGCTGTGTGCACCGTAACACTGTCTCTCTGTGTGAGAATTTTGCTAATTATTTTAATGACAAGATCTCTCGAATCATGTCTACTGTGTCAGTGTCGTCATATGATTTGGTAGATGTTCCATACTCTGGTTCTGCTTGGTCTCTTTGTGAGTCTATTAACCTGAACACTTTAATCAAAACTCTGTCTAGCTTCAAACTCACAATGTGTTATATGTGATGCTAGCTTTGCTAGTTATGTACATAGACGGCAATGTATTGAGAGCAAACGTGATCGATTAGCATGTATGTTACGTATATGCAGAAATGAGTCATGAAACAGACGATCTATTTCATTTGAACATGTTTATTGAGCAATTAATTATTATTTGTTTATTTTTTGCTTTGTGTTTTATCAAGGCCAGGTTTCCCCAAAGAGCATTCATCACGGCTACTGCTATTGTTCACACTGAGTAAAAGCAGGATTTCCCTCGAAAGAAGAACACGATTTCATCCAGTAGAGGAGATCAATCTGATGAATAAGTAATGTTTCTTTTTTGCATTAGTTACCGTTGTATTGTGTCATAAACTTGAACAGATTTAAACAGTTAGTTGGGTTTTTCCCAAACGACAACATGATGAATGCTACGCGTCTAAGAATGTTTAGACCATGTTTATTATTAATACTCTGTTCACAAATATATTTTAATAGCATGCTAAACAATAATAATTAGTTTCTCAGATATAAAATATCATTTCTTATAGTACAAAGTACATCCTTTTATTGTACAAAGCTTGCTTGAGTCTGTGGCTACAGAATCATGTCATAGGTTACTATAAAATCATACATACTAGACTATATGACTACAAAATCATAGTCGGGTTTTTCCCAAACTATAATTCCTGACTACAATGTTTGAAATAGTGTAAAACATTTTGAATATGATGAATTCATTGTATTTCAATTTCTTTCCATCCAAGTGGATGCTGCACACTGGTGGTGGTTGAGGAGAGACCCCCCCCCATGATTGTAAAGCGCTTTGGGTGTACAGCAATACACAATAAAGCGCTATATACATGCATCATTCATTCATTGGGCATTATTCCTCCTCTGAGATGCATTTAAGATCTGGTGTACCTCAAGGATCGATTCTTGGTCCAGTATTGTTCTCACTTTATTTGCTTCTTTTAGGGTCTCTTTCCATCTGTATGCAGAGGACATCCAAATTTACATCCTCTTAAAGCGGGGTAATAAGCATGCCATTAAGCCCATTTTGGATTGCCTGGAGGAACTAAAACTTTGGCTTGCAACAAATGTTTTATGCCTCAATGAGAGTAAAACTGAATTCATTATGTTTGGTCCCAATGATCAAAGTGTACATGATTTTGTAGGGGTGGTTTCCCTACAGTGGTTCAGGCTGTAGGTGTCACGAATCTGGTCTGCACTTCCATTCACCCTCCACCAGAGGTCACTCGCTCATCACCTCACACCACACACCACATTGGACTCCAATTCCCATCATCCAACACTGATCACAGCTGTCACCAATCACTCATTGCACTAATCACACGCACACCTGATCCCACGCACATACTAATCACACACGCTATTTCAACCCTGGACATTCTCTCCCTCGTTGCCGAGTATTGTTTGCGTTTACCGCTCCCCTAGCTGTAGCAACTTACAGAGCCCTTGTTAGTGTCTTAGTCTTGCCTGTTCTCCCGTGTTCTGTCTCTAGCCTGTGTTCCCTGGATTAACCCTTGCCTTGCCGTTTGGACATCGTTTGCACCCCTACTGGACTCTAGCCCGTGTTCCCTGGATTATTCTCTCTGCCTCGCCCACTGGAGGCTGTTCGCCGATCGTCGACCTTTGCTTGCCTTAGGATTACTCTCTGTCTTGTCCCTGCCATACCTGTTTGCCATTGCTCGACACTGCCTGTATTTATGACCATGCCTTTAAATAAAAGCTTGCAAATGGATCCGCACGCCTCTCGTCTCGTCAGCCCCGTTACAGTAGGATTGCCAAATGACTAAAGAAACATTAAAAGCATGATAGTATAACACTGTACATTACTACCCTCTGCCACTTATACCAACGACGGAAATAAGCGCAGTTAGAATAGCAAAATATGTGAGAGAGCGTTGCTATATTGTATTGGAATAGGTAGCACTTCAAAATTAACCTTGAATCAAGACTAGTTAGCACATAATTTATGATTTAAATGGTTTAATAACAGTATTTCATTATGGTTTCACTTGAATTGGTTACAAAGTAGATGAAGGATGGTAAACGTAACCAGTTAATTGTACCCAACATGTATGTAAAATGACGCCTGAGAGGGCAGGAGAGAGGGCAGAGCCCCAAAAAGAGAGCTCCAGAAAAGAAAAAAGCCAACAGAGAAAAGAGGTATGCAGTCTTCTTTTATCCCTTCCTTGATCATGTGACTCAAACCCAAATGTGAGACATTCAAACTGACCAGTCAGCAGATTACAGCTTCACCCACTGGGCAAAAGGTGTGACAATTAGCAGACCCCCGATGTATACACATGTTGGCCTACAGGCCTTGATCAATATCAGCACATATGTGCCTTCAGGAATGCCAAATGGCCCTTTTGTTACTCAAGATAGGTTTGGGACAGGAAAGCAGAAGTCTTTGATTACTATGAAAAGGAATGCAGAAAAGCTGAGAGGATGTGGCGGAAGACGAAACTTGAAATTCACTATAGCATCTATAAAGACAGTCTTCATGCTTTCAATGTGGCACTAGCCACAGCTAGACAGACCTTCTTCTCAAACCTTATAAACAGTAACTTAAACAACTCTCGCACTCTTTTTGCTACTGTGGAGAGACTGACAAACCCCCCAAATCAGATTCCCAGTGAAATGCTCCGACAGTAAATGCAATGAGTTTGCTTCCTTCTTTTCTGAGAAGATCAATAATATCAGAAAGGAGATTGGCACATCTTCTAGTTATGCAGAGGTCACACAGATTCGACCGCAATTTCAAAAAGAAGTGACTATGTCTGTCTTTGAAGAAATTGATTGCAAATTTTTGGAAGAAATAGTACAGCACCTTACATCGTCAACCTGCTATCTTGACACACTTCCCACATCTTTTTTCAAAAGTGTGCTTCACTGTTTAGAAGCAGATCTCTTAGAAGTGGTGAACGCTTCACTTCTTTCTGGGACTTTTCCAAACTCCCTGAAAACTGCAGTTGTTAAGCCCCTTCTGAAAAAGCGCAATCTTGATAACACAATGTTGAACAATTATAGACCAATATCAAATCTTCCGTTCATAGGTAAGATTATTGAAAAGGTAGTTAATCAGCTGAACAACTAATTAAACTTAAATGGATACCTGGACAATTTTCAATCTGGTTTCCGAGCACATCACAGCACAGAGACAGCACTCATTAAGATAATAAATGATATTCGCTTCAATTCTGATTCAGGCAAAATATCAGTGCTGGTACTACTAGATCTTAGTGCTGCGTTTGACACTGTTGATCATAACATACTACTAGAGAGACTGGAAAACTGGATCGGGCTTTCTGGGATGGTACTCCAATGGTTCAGGTCATACTTAGAAGGGAGAGGTTATTATGTGAGTATAGGAGAGCATAAGTCTAAGTGGACGTCCATGACATGCGGAGTCCCACAAGGCTCAGTTCTTGCACCACTCTTGTTTAGCCTGTATATGCTCCCACTAAGTCAAATAATGAGAAAGAACCAAATTGCCTATCACAGCTATGCTGATGATACGCAGATTTACCTAGCCTTATCTCCAAATGACTACAGCCCCATTGACTCCCTCTGCCAATGCATTGATGAAATAAACTGTTGGATGTCCCAGAACTTTCTTCAGTTAAATAAGGAGAAAACTGAAGTCATTGCATTTGGAAACAAAGATGAAGTTATCAAGGTGAATGCATACCTTGACTCTAGGGGTCAAACAACTAAAAACCAAGTCAAAAATCTTGGGGTGATTCTGGAGAGAGACCTTAGTTTTAGTAGCCATGTCAAAGCAGTAACTAAATCAGCTTACTATCATCTCAAAAACATTGCAAGAATTAGATGTTTTGTTTCCAGTCAAGACTTGGAGAAACTTGTTCATGCCTTTATCATCAGCAGGTGGATTATTGTAATGGTCTCCTTCCAAAGAAGAGCATTAGACAGCTGCAGCTCATCCAGAACGCTGCTGCCAGGATTCTGACCAGAACCAGAACATCTGAGCATATCACACCAGTCCTCAGGTCCTTACACTGGCTCCCAGTTACATTTAGGATTGATTTTAAAGTACTTTTACTCGTTTATAAATCTCTAAATGGCCTAGGACCTAAGTACATTGGAGATACGCTCACTGAATATAAACCTATCAGACCACTCAGATCATTAGGATCGAGTCAGTTAGAAATACCAAGGGTTCACACAAAACAAGGGGAGTCCGCTTTTAGCTATTATGCCGCCCGCAGGTGAAACCAGCTTCCAGAAGAGATCAGATGTGCTGAAACATTAGCCACTTTTAAATCCAGACTCAAAACTCATCTGTTTAGCTGTGCATTTGTTGAATGAGCGCTGTGCTACGTCCCAACTGACTGCACTATCTATAATCACTTTCTATTCTTAAATGTTTTAAAATCTTTTTAAATCAATTTTTATATATATATATTTTTTTATTGTTGTGATTATTATTATTTTTAATGACTATTTCACTGCCTTTTATGTAAAGCAGTTTGAATTACCACCGTGTATGAAATGTGCTATATAAATACACTTGCCTTAAAAATGTTAATAATTAGGAAGTGATGCTGACTGTTGCAGATCGGCCAGGCTCTATCACCAGCCAATCACAGCGCACTCCCTCACCTGAATTCTGATCACACACACCTGCACCTCGTTTGGATAATATAATTACCTCTGCACAGACCTCACAGCACCTCATTGTCTGGTGTTCTGTTAGAAGTTCCTAGCATTCCTGTCAAGTCAAAGATATCACATCAGCCTCTCATCGCACTCCAGCTGGTCTACTGGTTTATCTACTCACTGTGTTCAGTCAGCTTTGCTCTGCTGATCCAAAATAAACATCTGCTATTAATCTTATTCTCTGTTTGAGTCTGCTTCTGTAACACTGACAAGCTCATGATTGAATTAGTTCACAATTATGAACTGTGTTTTATGTCAGTTCAATATGTATCCCACTCCAGATGATCTACTGGTGAAATATCACTAGTGCCTCAGATATAAAACATTAAATAACTCATTCATTTAGACGTGAGTAATTACTGAGGGGTTAACGTGTTTTTCACTTTAAAGTAATGGTCCAGATCACTAGTGGCCTTAACTACTATGTGTCATGATCCGGCCCAGGACCTTCCACTCATCAGCCACACGAGGTCGCTCTCGCAGCACATGGACATCGCACCACACCCCAAATTATATCCCCAGCCAGCACTGCATTTGCTAATTACACGATCTCTCAGTCAGACCTGCAGCTCATCAACATTCACACCTGCACCACATTTACGGACCTGAATATAAACCACTCGCACAGTCTATTCCGGGCGAAATCTTGATTTGCTGTCTTTCTATCCCGAGTGTCCGTCCCTGTTTACCTCATCTAGTTTCCGTGTGGCAACCCTGACCTTGGACTGTTTCTCGTTTCTGACCCTTTTCTGCCTGCCCTGACCTCAGCCTGGATATCGTTTCTGCGTCTGCCGTGCCCCAAGCATTGACTCTGTTGTTGACCTGTGTTCAAATAAACCTGCAAATGGATCCGCACGCCTCTGTCATTTCCGTTACACTATGTACTTACATCAAAAAATAAGGTGTAGTGTACTTCTTGTGTTCATACTGTATTTCAGAACACTCCTGCTGCTATTGAGGGGATACGGGTAAGGTTAGGGACAGGTTTGGTGGTGTGGGTCGGTTTAAGGGTGGGTTAACAGAGTAATTATAAATGTAATTACAGAAATTAATTACAGATGTAACTACATATAGGTATTTTTAAAAATATAAGTACAATGTAAAAACATGTATGTATACAATAAGTGCACTGTACCAAATGATTACTTCAAATGTAAGTACACAGTAGTTAAGGCCACGTAATATAAAGTGGGACATCATTATTTATATTCAAGAAAAGTCCTCGCAGCCTTCTGTCACTAAAATACTGAACTGACACAAACTAGAGCTCATAACTGTGAACTGATTCAATCACTTCCTAATTATTAACATTTCTAAGTGAATTATCGTTTTTATTATTATTCTATTCTATGTTTAAGTATGAAATAAACAGAGAACCTCCATCCTTTGGTAAGAGTAGTAGTCACAATTTCAACCTGCAGCCGACTTATTTGTGAGATATCATATTCATAAATTAGTTTCCACAAAGAACCCAATTGTTCACTTTTAAGACGTTACTGTTCTGATTAGTAATTAATTAGTTATTCTTTATTAATTGTCATAGTTCACAAGTAGTTCTCAATCAGGATATTTGGTAACACTTTATTTTAGGGTCTCTTAACTAGTTGCTAATTAGCATGCATATTAATAGAATATTAGCCATTTATTAGTAGTAATTAAGCACATATTAATGCCTTATTCTACATGACCTTATTCTACATCCCTAATCCTACCCAACACCTAAACTTAACAACTACCGCACTAACTATTAATAAACAGCAAATTAGGAGTTTATTGAGGGAAAAGTCGTAGTTAATAGTGAATAAGTGTTCCCTATTCTAAAGTGTTACCGGATATTTTTATTTAATAATTATCACATATCTCATAAGGACCTACCTTTGTCCTATATGTGCTACTCACTGCTCAGTTAGTCTTGCTTCTCTATGAGTTAACAGTATTGTTGAGTGTTAGTGTAGTATTACCCATTACTCCCTGCATAGTTACGTGTTAACAACGGACCATTATTCTACAGTGTTACTGAACCTTGAAATCTCAGTACACGGATGTGTTAAATCTAGTTTAGACGGCTGTAACTCTCTGAACACTGGTGTTCCTCAGTCCGGTGTCTCTCGTCCGCAGTTAGACTGGAGAGCGCAAACATGAGAGTATTACACCGGTTTTAATCTCACTTCAGTGGCTTCCAGTAAAGTACAGAATTGATTTTAAAATTCTATTGTTTTTTTTTTTAAATTTCTTCACAATCTGGCCCCACTGTACTTAACCGAGTTGTTACAGGCTCATAATTGTCGAGATCTCTCAGATCTACTAATTCTGAGCTGCTGCATGTTCCTAAGACGAGGCTAAGAACGAGAGGTTTTTCTGTCGTCTAAAGCTAGTCTCCCCTCTCTCATCAGAACTCGTCTGTTTTTAAATCCACTCTAAAGACCTATTTTTTTCTCGCTGGTGTTTGATATCTCATCACAAATTGTCTCTGACCTTGTTCTTAGGAACGCCACACATTTGTACAGCTTGTGTATATTCTGTGAATATTTAAATACTATTTGTTTTTTTTCTTCTTCTTCTTCTTCTCTGTTGCTGTGTTTTAATTTGCCTGTTGTTTGTATAGCATTGTAAAGCACTTTGGTCAACTCCGGTTGTTTTTTTAAACAGTGCTATATAAATAAAATTTTATTGTATTGTGTGTGTGTGTGTGTGTGTGTGTGTGTGTGTGTTGTGTGTGTGTGAGTGTGAGTGTGTGTGTGTGTGTGTGTGTGTGTGTGTGTGTGTGAGAGAGAGAAAGTGTGTGTGTGTGTGTGTGTGTGTGTGTGTGTGTGTGTGTGTGTGTGTGTGTGTGTGTGTGTGTGTGTGAGTGTGGTGTGTGTGAGTGTGTGTGGTGGTGTGTGTGTGAGTGTGGTGTGTGTGTGTGTGTGTGTGTGTGGTGTGTGTGTGGTGTGTGTGTGTGTGTGTGAGTGTGTGTGTGTGTGTGTGAGTGTGTGTGTGTGTGTGTGTGTGAGAGAGAGAGAGTGTGTGAGTGTGTGTGTGTGTGTGTGTGTGTGTGTGTGTGAGAGAGAGAGAGTGTGTGAGTGTGTGTGTGTGTGTGTGTGTATATATACAACAGTTTGTTCTGGTTCTCAAATCTGACTGGTTGAGAACCGTGAGATGTTGTACTGGTATCGCTACAGGAGACCTTGTGAGTGTGCCCTTTCTCATTGTTGTATCACTCCGCTTGTTCTAGCCGGGTCTATCTATGTTTTGTCTAGTGTCTAGTGTCATGGCGGACACCCAAATCCACTATAGTTTAAAAATAATACTGTTTTGTGTCATGGAATGCAGTTTCAAGGATTTGTTAGGAGAGAATGTGCTTGCTTGGACTTACAATATGTGGTTTGTTAATAAAGGTAAGGTCTATTTAAAAATTTGCTTTTTAAATCTCAAAGTTCTCATAGTTCCTTCCTTACTAGCTCTAACTAGCTCTAAAGTGACGTTTTGTAATTAGTAACGGAGACGATCAGCTGTTAAACTGTCAACTTCAGATTTAAATCCGTGGCGGAAGAAAGTAGTTCTGCTCAAAAGGGGGCTTTTAAAGATACTCCGTTGTTGTTTCTAAATTATTTACACACTCGTGCTGTTGAACTGTTGTATAAACGCAATATCACACTCGTAGACGTGTGATATACAGCCATATCTCACTTCTACTCGTGTGATATTGCTCATATATAATATATATATATATACACATACATAGTTTCAGTTGCTCAAGTTGTAGGAAAAATAGAGTTTATTTAAAAGATTTATTTCCTATATTTATTTGTGTTTTAAATCCATCAGGTGTATATAACTATAGACCACTGGTCCTCCAGACAGTTGACACCTGCGTCTCTGTGGTCCACAGCAGCTGGAGCATCTGTCAGTCTGCTGATCAAAACCACACCTTCGTATCAACTCATCAAGCACATTCCACGCCTGTCACAATCAATTCGTTTAATAAAGGCATTTATAAGTATTTGAGGAGGAATGTGAGTGTTTTACTAGCTTTAATTTTTATCATTGGTCTGAACAAAATCATCAGATAGGCTGATTGAAAATGCAAATTCGTTCTCTGACAGCAGGTGGCGTGCTTGGAACGGCAGAAATATAGTGGTTTCAAAGCAGCTGTGCTTGAACTCATAAACGCTACTTTACCAGATAAAAGGAAAAACTTTTCTGAAGACAGTCGGTTTCCTTCAGAGGTACATTCATATTAAAAAACAAAAAACAAAAAAACCCACCTGCGTTGCATTTTGAGTTTGAAATAGAGTTGTGACGTTCGCGAACGAACCGATTCTTTTGAACGGCTCATAAACATGAACGATGGGAGCCGAGTCGCGGCTGGGGGGGAGCCGTTCTTTCTGTCGTTCTTTTTTTCCTATGCGTGTTTCACACAGATGCACACAAATTAGCTCCTCCGCGAGACAGAACAGTTATAGGGGGAGGGGCTACTGCCTAACAGCATGATGATAGTTGTGCACGCATCCTTCACTTGAGTACTCCAGTGGAAAAAGATCCTGCGTGCCTCTGTCGTTGGGTAGGAGCGGAGTTTTTGTATTCTATCAAAATGTTCTTGTGTGACAACAATGTTCTTGTGTGTAAGTGTTTGTAGTAAAAGCTGTTTTGCTCAGAAATTTATTGCAGCCGGCTTTGTTTTTGATGTTTATTTGTGAGTAGGTATTGTATGAATAACATAAGTCAACGTAGCTTTACACATACACACACTTTCTACTAAAGGTAAATCCAAAATAGTGATGTCACTGTCTAAGCAGAGGGATGTTATGCAACCCTATGGAATATAGTCCACACATGACAAATGAGGTAATAATCAATATTTCAGAATAATTCAAACTCAGATATTGGTGTGTGATATCTGAGTTTTAATTATTTGACTACACATCTCACCTCATCATTCCTCCCAGTGATTATTTCCAGGATAAACTGCGATGCCCCCAAGCTGGCTTCTTAAAACTGACTAAATATTTAAAAAGAGCCGTTCTTTTGAAGATCCGGATCCCCTCAAAGAGCCATAAATCCCATCACTAGTTTGAAACTCAAAGACCTCTTGGAATTATAACAAATACTTTTACGACTTTTTGTGGCCTTAAATGTGCTACAGCTACATTGAGACGTTCTCCAGCTCTCAGTGTCTCAGGGTTTCACGAGAACAGAGCCGTCAGAGACAGGGGAAGGGGACTGGAGAAGCACCACGTGACAGGA
>CM056140.1:41982097-41989597 GCA_029620275.1 Acrossocheilus wenchowensis
AGCACCTCTTCAAGCGGGTCATGGTCAAACGAACCGCACTGGACACGCTACAGAGCAGTCACACTCCTGAAATCAACTGGACTTTGGGGGTCAATCGCGCTCAAGCACGGATCAGATCTAGTGTGAGTTCATCCTAAACCTAAGAGAACAGCAGATAACACTATAACCATAACAGCACAAAACATGATGAATGATAAAAACACTGACAGCCAATCGGAAACATTCCTGCTTTTAGTGACGGATGACACAACTGCACTGTATACTTAGAATACGCTAATATAGTTATCTTAATTATTATTCTTGGTGTAAACAGGCCTTAATAGTGTTACTTCACTGGATGGCCAATTTCACATGTATTTTGTGTATTTTCAAAATACAAAATACTGTATTTGTATTTAAATACATTTTTCCACACAGTATTTTTATTTTAAATACATTTTGATGTATTTGTGCCCATCAATATGTGATTCTATTACAATAATATAGCATTTGATGTATCATTTACCATGTAATTAAGAACTAACGATATAAATGATAGGTAGTTGAGTAATGTCTAGTGCTAATTCTAGCTGACGATGTTTGACGAAGAGGATTGTCCTGCTGTCAGTGAAGTGTAAGTGTGTGTCTCCGCATGTGTGCTGTGATTGGTGGGATTAAATGCGGAAGCCCTGCCCACAGGTTAATTAATATGAGAATGAAGGGAAGCACACAGACAGACGCTGTAGTGTGTGAGAGCTGCTCCTGCCAGCAGACGCTCTCTGACGCTGCGCTCCGTCGTGAGTCTCTCTCTCACACACACACACACACACACACAACGTCAGTGCGAGCAGAGGTAGAGCTGCATGAGGCCGAGCAGCGGGCCGGCGTAGCGGCTGACCGAGGGTCTGCAGGCAGGGGATGCCGCTCTTCTCTTGTGCCGTGGGCCGTTGCAGAGCGGCGTGTTGCAGCAGGTGATGCAGACGGAGTTTAGCTTTCCAGTGCAGAACTGCTGATAGCCCGACGACGCGATCAGACACGCCCCCGACGACGCACACGACTTCCTGTAATGAATCCCTGAACAAACACGCATTCACAACAGTCAACACACAGAACTTTGCATAAAGAACATTTTTAAGATCATCAAGATTTTCTGCATTAAACTTTTTTATGAATTATATGATAATATTTGTTGTTCTGCCTTTGTTGTATGAAATCTTAATGTTGTTGCATTGCTGTGTTTTTACAGTAAAAGGAAAGAATCAGTAATTACAAACTCCAAAGTAAAATGTCCAGATGCATTGCTGTAATGAGAGTCTTGAAATTTAAATGTCACGAAAACAATGTGACAATGCAAAAAAGGTCCTAAAAGTAGGCTTTGTTTTCTTTATACATTAATTGTCAAAACTGACTTCTATGTTCATTCATCATTTCTTTCAGTTTAAGCATCAATGTGATAGAGTTTAACTACTGCTTTATCATCGGCAGTCCACTAGAGGGCACAACACATAAACATAAACCGCACCGTACTGCACTGCCCTTACTATAGCTGACAAAAATACAATTTTGGTTGACAAGGAAGATCAAAATTAAATCTATTATTTAAACATATTAATATCAATATGAATACCAATACCATGCCATTTTAGTTAGAGTAAAACAAACTAAAAAGATTGAACATGATGAAATATTAAGTATAAGACAAAAACTATGAATAAAACAGAAAACTGTGTAAAATGAACACTGGAACCAGACTGAAAAGATTTTATCAGTTGATGCACCTTTTTCTTTGCAGCTGGGTTTACTCTTTTCAATAAAGGATTTAAGACGGGCTGTTTGCCTTAAAGGTATTTTATTGATTTAAAAAAGCACTTTATTTCACTTTATTTTGATGGTCCCTTTAACACATTCTATTGACTATAAGTAATGTTGCACCTACATTTCTACTAACTCTCATTAGAGTGTTAGTAGTGCATTAGTTGACTGGTAGGGTTAGGGTTAGATTAAGTTGACACGTTCTTGCGAAGTCACTTATAGTCAGTAGAATATCTGTTGGGAGACCAACACAATAAAGAGTTAGTAGATATGAAGCAGACAGTCTACTAATACTCTTATGAGAGTTTGTTGACATGTAGTTGCAACATTACTTAGTGTCACCAGAATGTTCAAAAGGGACCAGCAAAATAAAGTGTTACCAAAAAAGTTTGTGTTGACCTTTTTACCAAATAGAAATATAATTATAATTTTGTTAATAATTGTGTGAATGTAGTTTGTCCTGTGGTATTATTTGATGCCAATATGACACAAACACACACATCCGACTGTACTGAAACAAACAGTGAGGAATGAGTCTTCCTGTACATCATCAGTAGTTTGGACTGCTTTCTAACAAATATGGAATGGAGCTCACATGAGCTGAACTCAGATCTGAAGGAGTGCCGCATGAGCAGCAGCCGATCTCCAGCGTAAAGCTGACTGACATGAACATTAGCTTTCATCAGAGCCTCTGGAGCTCACTGCAGATAAAGGAGCAGTGAGGAGCAGACGAAAGAGCAGATGAAGAAGCAGTGAGAAGCAGATGAAGGAGCAGATGAAGAAGCAGTGAGAAGCAGATGAAGGAGCAGATGAAGAAGCAGATGAAGGAGCAGATGAAGGAGCAGTGAGGAGCAGATGAAGGAGCAGATGAAGAAGCAGATGAAGGAGCAGTGAGGAGCAGATGAAGGAGCAGATGAAGAAGCAGTGAGGAGCAGATGAAGAAGCAGATGAAGAAGCAGTGAGTAACAGTGATAAGCAGATGCCGGAGCAGATGAAGGAGCAGATGAAGAAGCAGATGAAGGAGCAGTGAGCAGGAGATGCCGGAGCAGATGAAGAAGCAGTGAGTAACAGTGATAAGCAGATGAAGGAGCAGATGCAGGAGCAGATGAAGGAGCAGATGAAGAAGCAGATGAAGAAGCAGATGAAGAAGCAGATGAAGGAGCAGATGCAGGAGCAGATGAAGGAGCAGATGAAGGAGCAGATGAAGGAGCAGTGAGGAGCAGATGAAAGAGCAGTGAGGAGCAGATGCAGGAGCAGATGGAGAAGCAGTGAATAACAGTGATAAGCAGATGAAGGAGCAGTAAGGAGCAATGAGGAGTAGTGAGGAGCAGATGAAGGAGCAGTGAGGAGCAGATGAAGAAGCAGTGAGGAGCAGATGAAGGAGCAGATGCAGGAGCAGATGAAGAAGCAGTGAGAAGCAGATGAAGGAGCAGATGAAGAAGCAGTGAGAAGCAGATGAAGGAGCAGATGAAGAAGCAGTGAGAAGCAGATGAAGGAGCAGATGAAGAAGCAGTGAGAAGCAGATGAAGGAGCAGATGAAGAAGCAGATGAAGGAGCAGATGAAGGAGCAGTGAGGAGCAGATGAAGAAGCAGATGAAGGAGCAGTGAGGAGCAGATGAAGGAGCAGATGAAGAAGCAGTGAGGAGCAGATGAAGAAGCAGATGAAGAAGCAGTGAGTAACAGTGATAAGCAGATGCCGGAGCAGATGAAGGAGCAGATGAAGAAGCAGATGAAGGAGCAGTGAGCAGGAGATGCCGGAGCAGATGAAGAAGCAGTGAGTAACAGTGATAAGCAGATGAAGGAGCAGATGCAGGAGCAGATGAAGGAGCAGATGAAGAAGCAGATGAAGAAGCAGATGAAGAAGCAGATGCAGGAGCAGATGAAGGAGCAGATGAAGGAGCAGATGAAGGAGCAGATGAAGGAGCAGTGAGGAGCAGATGAAAGAGCAGTGAGGAGCAGATGCAGGAGCAGATGAAGAAGCAGTGAATAACAGTGATAAGCAGATGAAGGAGCAGATGCAGGAGCAGTGAGGAGCAGATGAAGGAGCAGATTCAGGAGCAGATGAAGGAGCAGTGAGGAGCAGATGAAGGAGCAGATGAAGAAGCAGTGAGGAGCAGATGAAGGAGCAGATGCAGGAGCAGATGAAGAAGCAGTGAGGAGCAGTGAGGAGCAGATGAAGGAGCAGATGAAGGAGCAGTGAGGAGCAGATGAAGGAGCAGATGAAGAAGCAGTGAGGAGCAGATGAAGAAGCAGATGAAGAAGCAGTGAGTAACAGTGATAAGCAGATGCCGGAGCAGATGAAGGAGCAGATGAAGAAGCAGATGAAGGAGCAGTAAGGAGCAGTGAGCAGGAGATGCCGGAGCAGATGAAGAAGCAGTGAGTAACAGTGATAAGCAGATGAAGGAGCAGTAAGGAGCAATGAGGAGCAGATGAAGGAGCAGATGCAGGAGCAGATGAAGGAGCAGATGAAGAAGCAGATGAAGAAGCAGATGAAGAAGCAGATGAAGGAGCAGATGAAGGAGCAGTGAGGAGCAGATGAAAGAGCAGTGAGGAGCAGATGCAGGAGCAGATGAAGAAGCAGTGAATAACAGTGATAAGCAGATGAAGGAGCAGTAAGGAGCAATGAGGAGTAGTGAGGAGCAGATGAAGGAGCAGTGAGGAGCAGATGAAGGAGCAGATGAAGAAGCAGTGAGGAGCAGATGAAGGAGCAGATGCAGGAGCAGATGAAGAAGCAGTGAGGAGCAGTGAGGAGCAGATGAAGAAGCAGTGAGGAGCAGATGCAGGAGCAGTGAGGAGCAGATGAAGGAGCAGATGAAGGAGCAGTGAGGAGCAGATGCAAGAGCAGGGAGGAGCAGTGAGGAGCAGATGAAGGAGCAGTAAGGAGCAATGAGGAGCAATGAGGAGTAGTGAGGAGCAGATGAAGGAGCAGATGCAGGAGCAGTAAGGAAAAATGAGGAGTAGTGAGGAGCAGATGAAGGAGCAGATGCAGGAGCAGTGAGGAGCAGTGAGGAGCAGATGCAGGAGCAGTGAGGAGCAGATGAAGAAGCAGTAAGGAGCAATGAGGAGTAGTGAGGAGCAGATGAAGGAGCAGATGCAGGACCAGATGCAGGAGCAGATGAACGAGCAGTGAGGAGCAGATGAAGAAGCAGTAAGGAGCAATGAGGAGTAGTGAGGAGCAGATGAAGGAGCAGATGCAGGAGCAGATGAAGGAGCAGTGAGGAGCAGATGAAGAAGCAGTAAGGAGCAATGAGGAGTAGTGAGGAGCAGATGAAGGAGCAGATGCAGGACCAGATGCAGGAGCAGATGAACGAGCAGTGAGGAGCAGATGAAGAAGCAGTAAGGAGCAATGAGGAGTAGTGAGGAGCAGATGAAGGAGCAGATGCAGGACCAGATGAAGGAGCAGTGAGGAGCAGATGAAGAAGCAGTAAGGAGCAATGAGGAGTAGTGAGGAGCAGATGAAGGAGCAGATGCAGGACCAGATGCAGGAGCAGATGAACGAGCAGTGAGGAGCAGATGAAGAAGCAGTAAGGAGCAATGAGGAGTAGTGAGGAGCAGATGAAGGAGCAGATGAAGGAGCAGTGAGGAGCAGATGAAGGAGCAGTGAGGAGCAATGAGGAGTAGTGAGGAGCAGATGAAGGAGCAGATGAAGGAGCAGATGAAGGAGCAGATGTAGGACCAGATGCAGGAGCAGATGAACGAGCAGTGAGGAGCAGATGAAGAAGCAGTAAGGAGCAATGAGGAGTAGTGAGGAGCAGATGAAGGAGCAGATGCAGGAGCAGATGAAGGAGTAGTGAGGAGCAGATGAAGGAGCAGATGCAGGACCAGATGCAGGAGCAGATGAACGAGCAGTGAGGAGCAGATGAAGAAGCAGTAAGGAGCAATGAGGAGTAGTGAGGAGCAGATGAAGGAGCAGATGCAGGAGCAGATGAAGGAGTAGTGAGGAGCAGATGAAGGAGCAGATGAAGGAGCAGTGAGGAGCAGATGAAGAAGCAGTAAGGAGCAATGAGGAGTAGTGAGGAGCAGATGAAGGAGCAGATGAAGGAGCAGTGAGGAGCAGATGAAGGAGCAGTGAGGAGCAATGAGGAGTAGTGAGGAGCAGATGAAGGAGCAGATGAAGGAGCAGATGCAGGACCAGATGCAGGAGCAGATGAACGAGCAGTGAGGAGCAGATGAAGGAGCAGTGAGGAGCAATGAGGAGTAGTGAGGAGCAGATGAAGGAGCAGATGAAGGAGCAGTGAGGAGCAGATGAAGGAGCAGTGAGGAGCAGATGAAGGAGCAGTAGTGAGGAGCAGATGAAGGAGCAGATGAAGGAGCAGTAGTGAGGAGCAGATGAAGGAGCAGATGAAGGAGCAGTAGTGAGGAGCAGTCAGGAGCAGTGAGATCTTCACTGGATGCGTGCAGCGCCTTACCACTGCAGTGCTTGTAGGTGGCGCTCCATCTGTTTCACACACACAGCATCTACAGACTCTCCCCTGTGTGTCTGAAATCAGCTCATTTGATCATGAATATTGCTCTTCCCAAACTTATGTTAATAAAGCTTCATTTGTGCGAATCGACTGCTATGACTTTGGTCCGTTACATCATGAGGGTTCTGCTCTTTCTTCTGAACCTCATGCTGACAGTGCTAAAGTACTGTGTGACATATCCGCACTACTGTAAAGTCTGGATCAGCTGACGGTGTATGGAGGGACACGGCAGACGACAGCGTCTCCAATCACGAGCTCAGCTGAAGAACAGCCTGTCAGAGCCGGGCGCTCTTCTGTTGCCGTGATGAACCCTCGTCAGCCTCTCGTTCATCTCTCTTATATCACAGTCTTTCCTTCTAGTCATTAATTATTTCACTGATATAACTGTGTAATTTTCTACGAGCATAGCAGCGTTCACTGCACATACAATCACCATCATCATCATCGGTCAGCTAATGAGACTAGCACTTAACCATAGCAACAGGCAGCACAGGAAGTGATGCGGCATCCTTACCGTCCTCCATGACCAGCACTTCCTTCTGACACATGTCCTGCACGTTGACGGTGCAGTTGACGATGAACTCTGGCGAGGAGCAGTCGTCCTGCTGAACGTCTTCACACTGATAGCACTGGATCTGCAGCGCTGCACTCATGCCTGCGCACACACACATCATCATCATCATCATCATCATCATCGCCTGTGATTTCTGCACACACATAAATTTATCATCATCATCATCAGCTATGATTTCTGCACACAGGTTTGTATCGCCTTTAACTTTCATACAGTGAATTTTATTTTGTTTTTATCCAGTGAACTCTGTTCAATGACGCGGGCAGACAGTGAAGGGCAACTCTATTCATTTGTTGGTTAAATCATGAACAGAAATGACAAATACAGTTTGTTCATATTTTCTGACATTAGGGTAAGTTTTTAATTTGTAATCACTAGAATTCATTGCATTTCTTCAAACAATTCCACGATAAGCTGAATAACTGCTACTGGAGTCACTCTGAAATTGAATGCAATGCTCCCAGAGGTGCGGTTTAAATAAAATACGTATCAAATATGTTCTAAAACCATGATTTTGGATTTCTACACTCAATGAGCACAAATTAAAATAATTTCCCACAATTCTGCATGATGAAAAGAATAAAAACAAATGTCTCATTCTGATTACTTTCACAGGAAAAATTACATTATTGAAATGAAGTATTTATCCATCGTAGTAGTACATTCGTT
>CM056140.1:41999597-42002097 GCA_029620275.1 Acrossocheilus wenchowensis
ATGTGTGGGTGTGTGTTTACGTGTGTGTGTGTGTGTGTGTGTGTGTGTGTGTGTGGTGTGTGTGTGTGTGTGTGTGTGTGTGTGTGTGTGTGTGTGTGTACAGTCAGGTTCGGAAGTATTCAGACACTGACTGTGTTTTTGTGCGTTTGCCTTTATACACCACTACAGTGGATTTGAAACAAAACAATCAAGATGTGATTGAAGAGCAGACCTTTAGCTTTATTTTAAGAGGTTATATGACATTTAGCATTTAGGAGTTACAGCCATTTTAAGCAAAGTACATCCATTTTCAGGGGCTCAGTAGTATTTGGACACATGACTAAGAAGAGATTAACAGATCAAGTGCTGTCCATTCCCTCGTTACTTCAAGCCAAATTAAGCAGATGAAAGATGATATGAGGTATCAAATTGGCATTTGGAAGCTGATTGACTGGTGCTACCAATATGAAGTGCAAGGAGATCTTGATGAAAGTGAGGGATGCCATCATTAAGCTGAAAAAACAACATAAATCTATAAGAAAGATAGCAAAAGCCTTAGGTGTGGCCAGATCAACGGTTGGCTACATTCTTAAGAAGAAAGAAAGCACTGGTGAGCTCAACAACATCCATCAAAAGGCCTGGAAGACCACAGAAAACAACTAAAGTGGATGATCACAGAATCCTTTCCCTGGTGAAGAAAAACCCCTTCACAACATCTACAGAAATCATGAATACTCTGGAGGAGGTCGGCACATCCTACAATCAAGAAACACTTTAATGAATGTCAATTCAGAGGGTTTACAACAAGACGCACACCGCTGGTAACATTCAAGAACAGGAACGCAAGACTAGACTTTGCCAGAAAACATCAAAAAAGCCTCCTGTGTTCTTGAACAAGATTCTTTAGACTGATGAACCAAGATTAAGTGACGGGACCAAACTGATGGGAAGAGGAAAGTATGGCGAAAGATAGGAATAGCTCACGATCCAAAGCACAGCACATCTAGTGTCAAACATGGTGGAGCAGTGTTATGGCATGGGCATGTATGGCTGCCGATGGAACGGGCTCACTGCTGTTTATTGATGGTGTAACTGCTGACAGAAGTAGCGGGACGAATTCTGAGCTCTTTAAGACTATTCTCTCTGCTCACATTCAGCCGAATGCTACAAAACTGATAGGACACAGCTTCACAGTGCAGATGGAAAAGGATCCTCAACATACTGCGAAAGCAACTCAAGACTTTTTGAAGGCAAAGAAATGGAATATTCTTCAGTGGCCAAGTCAGCCGCCTGATCTCAATCCAATAGAGCATGCTTTTCAGTTACTGAAGACAAGACTGAAGGAAGAAAGACCCACAAACAAGCAGCAACTCAAGACCTGGCAAGGCATCTCCAGGGAGGAAGCTTAGATGGTGATGTCCATGGGCTCCAGACCACAGGCAATCATTGACTGCAAAGGATTTTCATCCAAGTGTTATAATTGTGCTTATATTTACAATTATACAACTGTTCTTTCTGGTCCTCGAATCTGATTGGCTGATAAGAGTGTTGATATTATGAATGAATGAATGAATGACTGAAGCATTTATATAGCGCTTTATTGTGTATTGCTATACACCCAAAGCGCTTTACAATCGTGGGGGGGTCTCTCCTCAACCACCACCAGTGTGCAGCATCCACTTGGATGATGCGACGGCAGCCACAGGACAACGGCGCCAGTGCGCTCACCACACACCAGCTACAGGTGGAGAGGAGAGAGAGATAGAGCCAGTCAAGAGGATGGGGATTATTAGGAGGCCATGATAGACAGGGGCCAGTGGAGGGAATCTGGCCAGGACACCGGGGTTACACCCCTACTCTTTACGATGAGTGTCATTGGATTTTATTATATTAGAGTACAACAGAACTCTGACAGCCGTTTCACTGTTTGTATCATTCCGCTTGCCGTATTTCTCAGAGCAAGTGTCATGGCAGATGCTCAAATCAACTATAATTTAAAAAATAATGCTATTTTGTGTCACAGAATGTAGTTTTAAGGGTTTCACTTTATTTTGATGGTCCCTTTAACACATTCTATTGACTATAAGTAATGTTGCACCTACATTTCTCCTGACTCTCATTAGAGTGTTAGTAGTGCATTAGTTGACTGGTAGGGTTAGGGTTAGATTAAGTTGACACGTTCTTGAGAAGTTACTTATAGTCAGTAGAATATCTGTTGGGAGATCAACACAATAAAGAGTGAGTAGATATGAAGCAGACAGTCTACTAGTACTCTTATGAGAGTTTGCTGACATGTAGTTGCAACATTACTTAGTGTCAACAGAATGATCAAAAGGGACCATCAAAATAAAGTGTTACTGTTTTAAGTGTTTTTTAGTCAAGAATGTACTTGTTTGGACTTCAAATATACGGTTTGTTAATAAAGACAAGGTCTATTTGAAAATTTGCTTTGATATTTTCGGAGCTGTGAACTCCAGGGTGTCAGCAGCCGTTCAGTGCTCATGAACCCACAGAGAGAGCG
>CM056140.1:42007097-42014597 GCA_029620275.1 Acrossocheilus wenchowensis
ACGAGGTCTTCACTGGGGATCTGTCTCTGGGGTCATCTGGGTGTCCTGGTCTCTGATGTTCAGGGCTGTAGAGGTCATCTCTAGGTGCTGATCCACCATCTGATCTGGGTTAGGGTCGGGCAGATAGACATCACGACGTTGAGCCGGCATCATGAACCCCGCAAAACAAACAATTACTTCAAAAACAGCCATTTTACCATCGCTGCTGAGGAATATAATGTAGCGATCTAGTATCCACGGTGACCGGGAGGTGACACGTTCGGGTCACTTATTTTTGTCGTGGCCTCGAGATCGTTTTGTCGAAGTAATGACATCCTTCTTTCGTGGCCACCGGTTTAATGCAGCAAACCTGAGTGACCATAGCAACCCGGGATTATCAGAGATGGGTTCATTAATATTTTATTATGAATTAAGAAATTATTACATTATTATAGAAAGTATTACATTATTACATTATTATTTTAACCTTTGGCCTTGGCTACCGGACTGTATTACGTGCGATAGTCAGCGTTCAGATGAGGTTTATCATGAATAAATGCTGCATAAAATAAAATAGGCCTACAAGAAAACATTTTTATTCATCCCACAGTCCTGTAAATCCATTATCTGACTGTCTTTTTCTGTAATATTTGTATTTTATAATGATGGTGATTATTATTATTAGCCTATTATTAGTTATATTTTTATATTCGTTTATATTGTTTTTTCCCTTCATTTCGATCTCGTTACTTAACGTTCTGAATACTTTTGTTAATAACAGCTTACTGTAAACCAGTAAAGCTTTGATTATGCTGACTGGAATTTTTACTGAAATGCAGTTTAAATTTTCATTTTATTTTATTTCAGTTAATTAATAGACCATAATTATAAATACTATAGTGTTTGGTTGAGGAATTAATCAATCACGTAGTTTCATTTGTAAATGAAAACACAACATGCTCATTTATCATCACACTCAGGCATAAATACAATCATAAAGTCAAAGCTTTATTGGCATAATTGTCAGGCATTTACAGTATTTGCAAAATATATGGTAGGCTAGCAAATACTAGCATACAAAACATTAACTAGGTAAAGCGATACACAAATTGAAAGGGGTAATAATCATATATATACTAACAATAAATATAAAAACCTAGCCCTAATAATAAGTTAATGTAATAATAATAATGATATACAAATATTAAATTAAATGTTTAATGTTAATAGCAATGTTTGATCCCTCTCCCCAGGTGACGCAGGTTTGTTTACGCATTAAACTCGAGAAACAGACGCGGTTCCCTCCACAGACCTCCTCCTCACGAGCTGGTGTGTGTCACCTCCCGGTCACCGTATTAACAAGAACCACCGGGAAGTGCGGACAACTTTATCCCTGCTAAAAAGAACAACAGAAGCCCAATAAAACAGTCACAGAAATTCTAATGGTTTCCATTAAAACGCCATTATAAACCATTAGCTATTGTGTAGTCATGAAGTCTCTCGCTCTCAATTCAATTCAATTCAATTCAGTTCAATTCAATTCAATTCAAATGAGCTTTATTGGCATGACTTGCACAGTACTGCCAGCACTGGCCATTAATAAAGGAACAAATGTTTATATAAAACTTAAACGGATCTGTAAAATAATTAAGTAAATAAGTACATGCATACTTTTCCACAAACAAGAAAAATATTTAAGACATTGTTTACAAAAAGAAAAACCCCTCTGTACAGCATGTAAGACCGCTGGCTGGTAGTGTTAGTTTGATGCGTATCTTGCTGCTGTTGTGATCATTTTGGAATTTTCCCCTAAAATGTGCCTTAATTTTTCTGCATTTGGTAATGCCATAAGATGCGGTTTAATTAGTCGGAGTTTGGTGAAGTCTGCAGCGGTAATGTGACAGTAATCACGGCTCTGTGTGCTCTCTCTACAGCAGACGGTCATCAGTCTGTGCCTCGTTTCTTTCTTCATCTGTGCTCTTTCACACAGCTCAGGTGTAAACACAGCTCCATCTTCTTCTGTATTGTAGTGGCATCATTCCAGTAGGCGGTGTGTGTGTGTGTGTGTGTGTGTGTGTTTGAGTGCATCAATTAAAGCCGCGCATTAGAACGGTGATTAAGCTGACTTGGAACTACCTGTGCATCATGTAAGTGATGATCAACGGCGAGCTGTGAACGCAGGACGCGGAGGTGAAGACCCGCTCGACGCGCCGCGGAGGTCATTCAGATCGTTTAATGCACAGCTAGCCGTTGATTATCGCGTTTATGCCATGGTCATTTCCCAGCATTCACATATTAAAGATGTTAATAATATCTGCCCTGCAATATTTGACCGGAACGATAAAAATGACAGTTATTTTCGTCTGCATTACTATTTAACTGTAACTATTTGTTACTATGGTTACCAATGTTAGGAAGCGCATTAATATAGAACGTGATTAAACTGACCGGGAACTACCTGTGCGGTTCAACGAATTTAATCAACACCTGCCAGCCAATCAGAATCCAGTATTCAGACAGACCATGGCATAATGCTGCATTCATGCCACGTGGTTATCATAATTCCGAGATGACAACACGTGACGTTCATCTCACGTTATTATCCGATTATCCGTTTCTATAGCGACAGTCAACAAAATGTATTTACGGTTACGATATCGCGTGAGCACTTTAAATTCTTTTACTGCACCGCTCACGAGCGCAACGGTCACGACCGTATAGACACGCGCAGTGTTTTTAAGGGGAAAGTATTAACAGCATTAAAAAAATCAAAATAACGGACATGGGAAAATGACATTGGTGAGAAGTTGTGAATTTCGGTTTTGATTTCTTTTTGATTAATCGTCCAGCCCTGCTTCGAAGTGAACTCTGGGATCTCACGTGAGAAGTCCACTTCCGGTCCTCTGCCCTCTCACACAGGCTTTTATCCAATCCGCTTTAAGCTCTCAGGAAACACCGGAACACTACACACAGGAAGTTCATCAACGCCAGAGAGAAGCTTCATTGAAATTGTTCATATGATTCATTTTTTGAAATTCAGTTAAAATAAAACGAATGAATAATGTTATAATTCATTTCTACATCATCTTGTTGGTGATTTAAATGTCATTTTAAACCATGAATTAAACCTCTTTTAATGCTGCTTGAATTGTAAAACTGATTGTTGGACACAATGCTGCAGGGTTCAGGCTATAACTCGCTCGGAGTTCTGTCCAGTGCTCTCTGGACGCGCAGAGACCATCTGGGGTCAGAGGTCGCGCACGTCATCAGTTAACGCTAATGAAGGAGAATGCCGGGTAATTGCGTCGGGGAGCGAGGGAGCGCTTTGATATCGCTCTCTCATTTTCACATCCACTCTTTTCTTTCTCCGGCGCTCAGAGGAGGGAGCTCAACTAAAATACATTTCCTCATTTTAATTTGTTCCGTAATTAGCGATCAGCCCGGCTCCCCGATCTACTTAACTACAGACTCCGCTAAGCAAACAGCGGCGCTCCGCTCGCGTCCCGCGGGAACACCGCTGCCAAAGACACTCCGGCTTTTGTTCTGCTGTATCGGTTTCATTTCCACTCTTCCCTTATTCCCGGATTAAACGCACTGCAGCCGCTACAGGACCTCAGAGAGCACAGCTCAGAACAAAGTCACCTTCAGCGCCGCAGGAACCGGCCTTAAACCGCAGAAGAAGAAAGAGCCGCTCTGACCTCTGCGATGCCCTCCAGGCTCGGACTCGTCTCATCTCTGAAGAAACGCTTCTGCTGCAGGACGACACGAGGAAGTGACGCACGAGAAATACTGCGAGCAGACGGACAACCTCTGGACAACCTGCAGAGCGAACGGGCCCGGATCCACCGGAGGCCCCGCAGAGCGAACGGGCCCGGATCCACCGGAGGCCCCGCAGAGCGAACGAGCCCGGATCCACCGGAGGCCCCGCAGAGCGAACGAGCCCGGATCCACTGGAGGCCCCGCAGAGCGAACGGGCCCGGATCCACCGGAGGCCCCGCAGAGCGAACGGGCCCGGATCCACCGGAGGCCCCGCAGAGCGAACGAGCCCGGATCCACCGGAGGCCCCGCAGAGCGAACGAGCCCGGATCCACCGGAGGCCCCGCAGAGCGAACGAGCCCGGATCCACCGGAGGCCCCGCAGAGCGAACGAGCCCGGATCCACCGGAGGCCCCGCAGAGCGAACGAGCCCGGATCCACCGGAGGCCCCGCAGAGCGAACGGGCCCGGATCCACCGGAGGCCCCGCAGAGCGAACGGGCCCGGATCCACCGGAGGCCCCGCAGAGCGAACGAGCCCGGATCCACCGGAGGCCCCGCAGAGCGAACGGGCCCGGATCCACCGGAGGCCCCGCAGAGCGAACGAGCCCGGATCCACCGGAGGCCCCGCAGGTCTCGAGCGCTGGACGCCAGTAAACTGACCTCTAATGGCTCCTCTCTCCAAACACACATGCAGCGAGGTCATCTCCACCGTCTCCACTCTGGCCTGTATGATTTCATCATGCTATCAAAGCACATGTGTCAGCCCTGAGCGAGCGAGCGAGCGAGAGAGAGAGTTAGGCCTCAGCTGGTCTGGAACAGTCTGATCGATGACGGTGAAGTGAGTTCATGACCTGAAACACACACACACACACACACACACACCGCTCGTGTGTTTCTCTGTGGATGCTGGGCTTCAGTCGGTGCTGGACTCATGATGGCGTCTCGCTCGAGACAGAAGGACGCTGATCTTATCAGACTGTACTGGATTACAGCAGGACCCTCATCAATGATTCAGACCTTCATACTGCGTTCAGAGCAGGACTCGTGAAGATCGTCCGCACACACACACACACACACACACACACACACACCACACACACACACACACACACACACACACACACGAGCGCAGAGATTTGAGCAGCTGAGCTGTGTTTGATGTCGTCTTCAGCAGATCATGTGACATGAAATCATGAGATATTTAATGCGTTTGTTCATATGAGCTCATAACAACTTACGGGCAACATGCTGTTTGCAAAAAACGTTCTTCTGCAGTATTTGTGTCTCGTTTTGCAGCACAAACGTCCTTAAATCAATACATTTACTGCAGAATTTAAGTCTTGCTTTCTGAAGAAACGAGGTTCAACTTAAAACAAGAACATCCGTCGGTGAGGACAGACAAACAGACTGGTTTCCCTCGGACTCCAGCCGCAGATATTTGTTCTTCAGCAAACAGGACACCCAGGCAGACGAGCGGAGACCATTCCCCTCACGTTTGTGCGATGAAGCGTCAGCGCGCTAACAGCAGGTCAAAGGTCAAATCTGCGAAGGAACTGCGGAAGAGCCCAAAGGTCACACGCACATGATCTTTAGAGGAGGCTGATGAGGATGAAGCCGGAGCTCTTATCGATCGCGAGCAGCGCTTCCGTCCGTCCACAAACATCTACACACACTCTCGGATCAAACACACGCCGTTTATTCATGCAGCCGGCAATTCAACATCCTTCAGCCACACATGAAGAAATATTCAGCCACACTCCAGAGACAGCAGCAGCGTCTGACACCAGCGAGTGCAGCGTTATATCCACAGTCTCATCGTGAACAGGACAATAACATGGGTATGACGGAGGTATTACAACGTGAAGGTGGTGTATGAGGACACTGCCTATGTCCCCGTGATTCAAAAGGGTTAAAAACATACTAAATGGTGTTTTTTTGAAAATCTGAAATAGCAGACAGTCTCCTGTAAGGGGTAGGTTTAGGTGTAGGGTTGGTGTAGAGCAATAACACATACAGTAAGTACAGTATAAAAACCATTACGCCTATGGAGAGTCCCCACTTTTCACAAAAACAAACATGTGTGTGTGTGTGTGTGTGTGTGTGTGTATAGTGTATGAGTGTGTGTGTGTGTGTGTAGTGTATGAGTGTGTGTGTGTGTGTGTGTAGTGTATGAGTGTGTGTGTGTGTGTAGTGTATGAGTGTGTGTGTGTGTGTGTGTGTGTGTGTGTGTGTGTGTAGTGTATGAGTGTGTGTATGAGTGTGTGTGTGTGTGTAGTGTATGAGTGTGTGTGTGTGTGTGTGTGTGTAGTGTATGAGTGTGTGTGTGTGTGTGTGTGTAGTGTATGAGTGTGTGTGTGTGTGTGTGTGTGTGTGTAGTGTATGAGTGGTGTATGAGTGTGTGTGTGTGTGGTGTGTGTGTGTGTGTGTGTGTGTGTGTGTAGTGTATGAGTGTGTAGTGTATGAGTGTGTGTGTGTGTGTGTGTGTGTGTGTGTGTGTGTGTGTGTGTAGTGTATGAGTGTGTAGTGTATGAGTGTGTGTGTGTGTGTGTGTGTGTGTGAGAGAGTGTTTTCTCAGGGCTGCAGGCCGTCGTACACCAGAGCCGTGTCCATCGCTGCTGTCTGTGGATCATAACACCCGACAGAGTCTCGACTGACCACCGGACACAGATCCTGATCACACCACCTGAATCACACACACACACACACACACACAAGGCTCATAACATGGACACATATAACTCAGGACACATATAACACACACACACCTGAGAGCGGCGTAGATGTCGGTGTGTGTTGCGTTCTCCCACGCGGCGTGATCCACCAGCAGCGCTCCTGTCACACACACACACACACACACACACACACACACCACACACACACACATTTGTTATTCAGATGAAGAACACACACTGCAGCGTGAAGCGCTCGTCCTGAAGCTCTGGAGTGATAATCAATCAGGCAAATTACAGGAGTGTGAGCTCTCTCTCTCTCTCACAGACACACACACACACACACACAACACACACTCTCTCTCTTCTCTCTCTCTCTCTCACACACACACACTCTCTCTCTCTCTCACACACACTCTCTCTCTCTCTCTCTCACACACACACACACACACACACACACACACACTCTCTCTCTCTCTCTCTCTCTCTCTCTCTCTCTCTCTCTCTCACAGACACACACTCTCTCTCTCTCTCTCTCTCACACACACACACACACACACACACACACACACACACACACACACACACACATCAAAACTGTCCCGTCTCACATCTGTATTTACATGTGATTATACAGCGGATGAATGTAGATATTACTGCTCTATATATACAGTTGGATATGAATGTATCTGCATACATAACGTACAGACGTGTAAATCCATAACTGCTATACAGCACAGCTGAAGTGAACTCTATTATTATCTCTATTATTCTGACTACATTAGAACATAACTGTCAAATATTTATTACCGCCAGCTCTGGTCTGTTTATTGCATTGAGAAGGCATGAGACACTACAGACAAAACATTGGTTTCCATTTGAATTATTATAAAGTGTTTTTTCACACTAGTGGGAAAAAAATCTAAAAATCTATGTTTTATTGCATTTGATCTATTTCTGTCTGCAGATTTCAATCTTTAAAGAGTTGTTCTCTACAAACAACAAACTTTAGTTTTATTCCTCTCTATATTTTCACAAGGATTGTTTATATTTCATTCACACTGATTTATACAACATTTTACTTCTAAAAACATGGT
>CM056141.1:0-65000 GCA_029620275.1 Acrossocheilus wenchowensis
CCCTAACCCTAACCCTAACCCTAACCCTAACCCTAACCCTAACCCTAACCCTAACCTAACCTAACCCTAACCCTAACCCTAACCCTAACCCTAACCCTAACCCTAACCCTAACCCTAACCCTAACCCTAACCCTAACCCTAACCTAACCCTAACTAACCCTAACCCTAACCCTAACCCTAACCCTAACCTAACCCTAACCCTAACCTAACCCTAACCCTAACCCTAACCCTAACCCTAACCCTAACCTAACCCTAACCCTAACCCTAACCCTAACCCTAACCCTAACCCTAACCTAACCCTAACCCTAACCCTAACCCTAACCCTAACCTAACCTAACCCTAACCCTAACCCTAACCTAACCCTAACCTAACCCTAACCCTAACCTAATCTAACCCTAACCCTAACCCTAACCCTAACCCTAACCCTAACCCTAACCCTAACCCTAACCCTAACCCTAACCTAACCCTAACCCTAACCCTAACCTAACCTAACCCTAACCTAACCCTAACCCTAACCTAACCCTAACCCTAACCCTAACCTAACCCTAACCCTAACCCTAACCCTAACCTAACCTACTAACCCTAACCCTAACCCTAACCTAACCCTAACCCTAACCCTAACCCTAACCCTAACCCTAACCCTAACCCTAACCCTAACCCTAACCTAACCCTAACTCTAACCCTAACCCTAACCTAACCCTAACCCTAACCTAACCCTAACCCTAACCCTAACCCTAACCCTAACCTAACCCTAACCCTAACCCTAACCCTAACCCTAACCTAACCCTAACCCTAACCCTAACCCTAACCCTAATCTAACCCTAACCTAACCCTAACCCTAACCCTAACCCTAACCCTAACCCTAACCTAACCTAACCCTAACCCTAACCCTAACCTAACCCTAACCCTAACCCTAACCCTAACCCTAACCCTAACCCCCTTATATAAGGTGGTGCAATTTCGTATTTAACTCTATTACCTAACCCTAACCCTAACCCTCAACTGTGGGGGCTCAAGTTCGCATTTAACTCTATTACCCTAACCCTAACAGAGGCCCTCCAAAGACCAGCCTAAACCTACCCAAGACCCTCTGAAAGCACTCAGAACCAACAGAGGCCCTCCAAAGACCAGCCTAAACCTACCCAAGACCCTCTGACAGCACTCAGAACCAACAGAGGCCCTCCAAAGACCAGCCTAAACCTACCCAAGACCCTCTGACGCGCGAAACTCAAGTGGGGGTGCAGTACAATATCTCGTCGCCTGGTGGCGCTAGAGCTACCAAACTATGTGCAAACGATCGGGCGACCTCGAATTAGTATATATACCAAATTTCAGCACTCTACATACAAGAAAACTGGGGGTGCAATACCATATCTCTGCGCCTGGTGGCGCTAGAGCTACCAAACTATGTGCAAACGATCGGGCGACCTCGAATTAGTATATATACCAAATTTCAGCCTCCTAGTACCTGGCATTAACTCATTCTTACTAGCCTTAGTAAGTGCACCCCCTTATATAAGGTGGTGCAATTTCGTATTTAACTCTATTACCTAACCTAACCCTAACCTAACCCTAACCTAACCTAACCCTAACCCTAACCTACCCAAGACCCTCTGAAGCACTCAGAACCAACAGAGGCCCTCCAAAGACCAGCCTAAACCTACCCAAGACCCTCTGACAGCACTCAGAACCAACAGAGGCCCTCCAAAGACCAGCCTAAACCTACCCAAGACCCTCTGACGCGCGAAACTCAAGTGGGGGTGCAGTACAATATCTCGTCGCCTGGTGGCGCTAGAGCTACCAAACTATGTGCAAACGATCGGGCGACCTCGAATTAGTATATATACCAAATTTCAGCACTCTACGTACAAGAAAACTGGGGGTGCAATACCATATCTCTGCGCCTGGTGGCGCTAGAGCTACCAAACTATGTGCAAACGATCGGGCGACCTCGAATTAGTATATATACCAAATTTCAGCCTCCTAGTACCTGGCATTAACTCATTCTTACTAGCCTTAGTAAGTGCACCCCCTTATATAAGGTGGTGCAATTTCGTATTTAACTCTATTACCTAACCCTAACCCTAACCCTAACCTAACCTAACCCTAACCCTAACCCTAACCTAACCCTAACCCTAACCCTAACCCTAACCCTAACCCTAACCCTTATATAAGGTGGTGCAATTTCGTATTTAACTCTATTACCTAACCCTAACCCTAACCCTAACCCTAATGTGGGGGCTCAAGTTCGCATTTAACTCTATTACCCTAACCCTAACAGAGGCCCTCCAAAGACCAGCCTAAACCTACCCAAGACCCTCTGAAAGCACTCAGAACCAACAGAGGCCCTCCAAAGACCAGCCTAAACCTACCCAAGACCCTCTGACAGCACTCAGAACCAACAGAGGCCCTCCAAAGACCAGCCTAAACCTACCCAAGACCCTCTGACGCGCGAAACTCAAGTGGGGGTGCAGTACAATATCTCGTCGCCTGGTGGCGCTAGAGCTACCAAACTATGTGCAAACGATCGGGCGACCTCGAATTAGTATATATACCAAATTTCAGCACTCTACATACAAGAAAACTGGGGGTGCAATACCATATCTCTGCGCCTGGTGGCGCTAGAGCTACCAAACTATGTGCAAACGATCGGGCGACCTCGAATTAGTATATATACCAAATTTCAGCCTCCTAGTACCTGGCATTAACTCATTCTTACTAGCCTTAGTAAGTGCACCCCCTTATATAAGGTGGTGCAATTTCGTATTTAACTCTATTACCTAACCCTAACCCTAACCTAACCTAACCCTAACCCTAACCTACCCAAGACCCTCTGAAAGCACTCAGAACCAACAGAGGCCCTCCAAAGACCAGCCTAAACCTACCCAAGACCCTCTGACAGCACTCAGAACCAACAGAGGCCCTCCAAAGACCAGCCTAAACCTACCCAAGACCCTCTGACGCGCGAAACTCAAGTGGGGGTGCAGTACAATATCTCGTCGCCTGGTGGCGCTAGAGCTACCAAACTATGTGCAAACGATCGGGCGACCTCGAATTAGTATATATACCAAATTTCAGCACTCTACGTACAAGAAAACTGGGGGTGCAATACCATATCTCTGCGCCTGGTGGCGCTAGAGCTACCAAACTATGTGCAAACGATCGGGCGACCTCGAATTAGTATATATACCAAATTTCAGCCTCCTAGTACCTGGCATTAACTCATTCTTACTAGCCTTAGTAAGTGCACCCCCTTATATAAGGTGGTGCAATTTCGTATTTAACTCTATTACCTAACCCTAACCCTAACCCTCAACTGTGGGGGCTCAAGTTCGCATTTAACTCTATTACCCTAACCCTAACAGAGGCCCTCCAAAGACCAGCCTAAACCTACCCAAGACCCTCTGAAAGCACTCAGAACCAACAGAGGCCCTCCAAAGACCAGCCTAAACCTACCCAAGACCCTCTGACAGCACTCAGAACCAACAGAGGCCCTCCAAAGACCAGCCTAAACCTACCCAAGACCCTCTGACGCGCGAAACTCAAGTGGGGGTGCAGTACAATATCTCGTCGCCTGGTGGCGCTAGAGCTACCAAACTATGTGCAAACGATCGGGCGACCTCGAATTAGTATATATACCAAATTTCAGCACTCTACATACAAGAAAACTGGGGGTGCAATACCATATCTCTGCGCCTGGTGGCGCTAGAGCTACCAAACTATGTGCAAACGATCGGGCGACCTCGAATTAGTATATATACCAAATTTCAGCCTCCTAGTACCTGGCATTAACTCATTCTTACTAGCCTTAGTAAGTGCACCCCCTTATATAAGGTGGTGCAATTTCGTATTTAACTCTATTACCTAACCCTAACCCTAACCCTAACCCTAACCTAACCCTAACCTAACCCTAACCCTAACCCCTAACCCTAACCCTAACCCTAACCCTAACCCTAACCCTAACCCTAACCCTAACCCTAACCTAACCCTAACCCTAACCTAACCCTAACCCTAACCCTAACCCTAACCCTAACCCTAACCCTAACCCTAACCCTAACCCTAACGTGCACAACAGCACACACACTGAACCTACCAAACACTATTTGATGTGCAAACCTAAGGTACACAACCACTAATTTTTTAGAACCCTATTTGGGATTTTTTGCATCAACAGAAACATATTCTTGGGCCCCTGGAAGCCTTAGATTGGTGGCTAGTTGATGTTCATGGCCCGTGCACTACCGTCAGGGGGCTTCGGCCCCTTGGCTGGATTTTTTTTACCCCCTAACCCTTGCTTTGGGTAAAAGAATCTGCTAAGTAGTGATAGCGAAGTGAAGAATTCTCAACCAGCGAAGCTTTCAACACAATTGTATCGGAAAAAGGTTCATTACTCTAAACTTTTTTAAAACGGTTTATGCTGTGGCCATCTAGTGGTCATAAAAATAAATAAAACCTTCCAAAGTGTTATGTTCCATTACAGCATGTGGTTTCACATCTGGGGTGTATTCCAGAAAGCATGGTTAACTTACCGTCAGATAAACCCTGAACTTTCGGTTGATTAACCCCAAACCTTGCTTACTCGAGGTATGTGGTTCCAAAAACGCGTCCGGGAGTAAGTTCATTCAACTCAGAGTATGTTCCTGGTTAAGACTCAAGACATTCTCAACAGAGCGACGAATCACTATGGAAACGGACGCTAAGAATAAGCGCGCCATGCTGCTTCTTTCTTCTTCTTCTGTTCAAAGGTCATGTAGGCCTTATTCTTAGTGCATATCGCCACCTAATTGATGGTTTTGGATTGATTTTTATTTTTTTTTCATTTAATTTTTAATCCTTGAGAATAAGAATTATATTGTTTGTTTGATGCTAATTATATATTAAGTCATATCAGATATGTATTTTTATTATAGAAATACATTATAGAAAATGCGATCCATGTGTGAGATGATAATATAAAATGTAATAAAATAAATTATATATATAGGCTAATATAATAAATTAAACATTACATTTACATAATAGTGTTTCATAATTTATACAGATAACTGTTATATATGCCAATAAAATGTAATAACCATATTAGAGCAATATATAGGCTAACCTTATTTATTACTTATATTAGCGTTTTATCATTAAACTAGCATACAAATATATATATATATATATATACATACATATATACATACATATACATAACTGTATTGTAATAATATATATTGTGCGCTATCTGTCACGCCCACTGAAGGCTCGTCAGTATATAATACATGCTCTGATAGCGCTGAAGTGAACTAACCCTGGAACATAACCTGCTCCGGAGCAGGTTATCTTCAGAGAGCAAGTTGCTATGGTTACTTACATACCCTGAAAGTAACCTCCGATTTTGGAACTGAAATCTGAGGTTATCCTCTCACTTATCCTCAAACATACCCGGGTATGTCACATGCTTTCTGGAATACACCCCTGGTTCTACAACTGATTCTTTGTTTATTATATTTTATATAAATAATGGACATTGTCAAAGTCATTAATTTGTGTTGGTGTACAGGCAATAAAATAAGTAAAATAAATTAAACAAATTCATAAATTAAATCTATGATCTGTTTATTGTAACTCTGCCTTGGTCCTTAGTCCATTTTTTAACTTTAAAAAAAAAAAAAAAAAACCCCAATGCTAACACATTATAACGTACAATAATGTAAAGGAAATGGTGCTGAGGTTCGCTTCATTTGAACCAGATACTGAAGCAGTCACGTGGTTTTCAGGTGAATGAAGCTTCAGACGTCATAGATCATGTGCTTTTCACAAAATGAATCAAGCTCCGATACAGTGCTTCAATATGAAATTTTTGGTTTCTTTTGATACAAGCTTTGAAGCTTTGGTGTTGAACATAACATCACTACTGCTAAATGAATAAAAGTAAAATGTGCAAGGTTTGACTGAATTATAAAAGTAAAGAAAAACAAAGTAATGCACACTGTAGACAAGCTGAACTGACTGTATGAAGTTTCACAATTTATGTTCACATTAAAATAGAAAGACCCATTAATAATAATAATATATATATATATATATATATATATATATAGGGTAGTTCACATATTATTTTTATATGACATTTTATTTATAAGGGTCATGCCATGAAATCGGTGCCTTTTGCATCCCTGAGAAATAGTCAAACATAGATTTAATATAACAATGAATAAATTTGCAATTTAAAACATAACGATACTATGTATTCTTTCATCAATATTACATTACCTAACTACATAATACTACTATTGTTAGAACCTGAAACTTTTGAACTGTGGGTGTCGTCTGGTCAGAGGAGAACTGGCCCCCCGACTGAGTCTGGTTTCTCCCAAGGTTTTTTCCTCCATTCTGTCTCAGAGGGAGTTTTGGTTCCTTGCCGCTGTCGCCTCTGGCTTGCTCAGTTGGGGACACCTCATTTCTAGCGATTATCGCCGATTTGATTGCTCCTATACTATTTAAACTAAACTGAGCTAGACAATGACATCTCTGAATTCAATAATGAAATGCCTTTAACTGAAAATTAAATGTTTAATCTTATTATATATTACTGACACTCTGTCCTCCAATTTGATACTGTTAAGTGCTTTGACACAATCTGTATTGGTAAAAGCGCTATATAAATAAAGGTGACTTGACTTGACTTGACATTAAAAAAGTAAATTAAATATTATTTTAAATAATATAAATACCATTTATGCTGATTAGGGTAAAGTTTTTGGCCTGTCCCTCACTATCATTTTTCTTTTTCAGCAAGACATTTAATTTGCACAATGAAGGCAAAATTATATAAAAATCACATTTGCATATTGTTTAAAATAATGTCTCATTGTTAAGTAATGTTTTTGGCACAAGTATGCATTTTTTTTCATAAAATTTAAATATTTAATCAAAAGTCAGGTCAAAATAAGTATAGGTCAAAATAGGTCATAAGTCCTACAACAAACAAACCCAGAGTTTCTACACGAGAAGCATAAACTTAATAAGCACACAATTAGATAGGATATAAGTTGTGTGTTGTATATTTCATAACAATAAAGGATGTTTATATGAGACATGATGAGATGGTGTAGTTCAGGGACAAAACAGGGTGCAAAATTGAAAAAATAAAACCTTGTACTCAGACAAATTAAACTACATTTATGTATCTTATATGTACTAAGCTACTGAGCTATGCTTTGATGCAACCTCCCAACCTTTCTCTTTTTTTAACAAAATGTGCTTTTTACCTTGAACTGTATAATAAAATTTCAACTTTATCTTTAACAGCATTCGAGATGTTTTTAACATTTCAAAACACATTCTCATGTTAGGAGACAGATTACACTTCCACATGTGACCAACAATTCCACAACAAATGTAAGATATCATAATGAAATATTATCAAAATATTCATCTGACGGAGGTGACGAAAACCTGAATTTGTAGTTTTCAAATACATTGAATCAATCAATTACTGTATTAAAACAAACACAACAAACAGTGAGTATGTTATTGTTTATAAAGCTTTTACTCGAGTCACATTCAAGTATTTTGATATATCATTGGAACACAAAATCTGACGGTGTTGACAAATTTGGCATTTCTTTCACAAAACAAATGGAGTTCGTGTAGTAGCCGTTTTGTTTTTTTCTGTTGATGCTCGATGCTAATGGACCCTGCTTCAGGAGAATATAATTATCTATACATTTCAAATAATTTCCTCAGAAATCGGAAGATGGTGTTGACATATCATGGTTGTGACCAGGAAATATTAACATCAGGATTTAAAATATTCTAAAACTGTAAAACTGACCAGAGTCTGTCTGACAGTGATGTACTCTGCAGAGGAGGACTGTGATGAGGGGTCCTTTAGAGCCACAGCTGCCCCGATATTCCCTGATTTTATTATATTTTAATAAATGTCTGACGGTGTTGACAAAAAGTCAATCTTGATTTGATATGAGGTATTATTAAGTGTCGCTTTTGATAAAACAAGGTCTTTTTCATCATTAAAAAACATTTTTATCCATTTTATAGCACATGAATGATTGGACCCTTCTCTGTGGACACGGTTTTAGATGCAGTGAGAAGACAATAAGTGTCATAGATTTGGTATAATAACGAGAAACTTAAATTGAAGGTGATTGTGTTAAATACATTCTATTATTAATCCCTCATAATGTTTAAAATTTAAAATATTTAATACATTTAAAAATAGCAGTTACACTTGCTAGACCTGTTTTGTCCCATGTCTCAAGAATGACTTGAATTAATAGATTAGTATGAAAAAGGATATAAATAACATTTCAAGAATGTTAAATGACCAAAATCCACATTAGATCACAAATGTAAGTGTAAGTAATGTAATTACAAGCAGTCGAGGGTGGGGTGGAGGTAAAGCCAGCCTTACAGAGCCTGATAGATGTTTATAGTGAGATCATACCAATAGTCCACACAGTGGCAGTATTGCATTGTATTTTCAGTCCGAGGGAAAGCGAGGAAACCCTGTGCCCCCTCGTCCAAACACCCACACTTGCAGTCTTTGCACTTGATCACTTGACTGCTTATATGACGTATTTCCTGTGTTTGGCTCAAGTGTCCACGTGAGGATGAAGACCACAAGTGTGTGTCGAACTTTTCATTACCTGATGGGACACACTTATAGTGTTGTATAAATGCAGATGTTTACATAGCTTTATTTTTATTATACATACTTTGCATCTTAAAATCAACTTCTAAATGTCTGTTCAGTGGTCCCTATAACATGACCCAATTTAATTTTTGGTGCTTCTAATTAAGTGATAAAACCCAGTTGCAAATGTTGTACCAAATAAATCCCACCACCACTCATCTTAAACATTTGTGTTGGCATGAGCAGATGCCTCATTTATAAAACTCTCTGTAGATTTCATCCTAAAAATGTATGCACAAAAGCTAGATTTTTTTGTACACACAAAAGTTTTCAGAATGATAAAACCAGGCGTACGCCAGAACCTGTGCGAAAATCCCTTTACAAGTCCGTCAGGGTCCCTACTCCCCATATATGGAGCTTGCACTGCCTAGTTTCACTATGCATAACCTCATTTGCATATCATTTCCATGCATATTCCCATCCACATGACACCATGTTTAACACCATCAAAGATACAAGACAAAGTAAATATGAGATACAGACTATAAATGCCATTTATTGCATACACATTAATTTTTATTGCTAAAAATCATCCCGTATCCTTGTTATGTTTAAGAATAAATATCAAAATATCCATAAAAACTGTTTAAAATAGTTCTCAGATAAATATTTTAGAGTAGATTTAATCTCATTCATTTCCACTGGCCAAATAGCATTTCAATCGTTTTAAACAATTCAAATCAAATTTATGCAGTTTTGATGATAAGGTAAACAACTTTTAGCTATTTTTAGTGGAAACAGATAGGCCTATATTTACTGCGATGTAAATAAAACTGTCAGCGTCACTGACAAAGTATTTTAAAAAGGAAACATGCAAATCTTTCTGCTTTCTTCTAGTTGTATCCTTCAAATACAGTGGTATATTTCATAATGTTGTAGTTTCCTTCACACGCCATCAACACTTCGTGCAGCTGTGGTTTTACAGTAAGCTATTATCATTAGACCTATTCAAACCGGACAATAGACCGTTCAGCCACCAAATCCAGCAGTGTCCGCCGTAATATCGAAGTAAGTGCGCATCATTGATCATTTTTCTCGCCAAATTATTTTCTCATAACATGAGATCTGCAGTTTAATTTAAAGATGAACTATTGTGCACCTATATCACTCCTCGCTGTCATTGAAACAGCACGCCACAGGAAAAGCGATCAAACGCATCCACTACAAATATGCGTAAAATTATGCGTAATGACTATGTAATTTCAGTGTTTATTTCCATTAATGAGAGTGGAATATTTAATGTAAATGTGTGTATCGACATGAAAACCAAGTTTAAAATCGTTGTTTACTTCTTTACTTTTCTCACTCTGAGAAAAAGAGTTTGTACTCATGTCTGCATGGCGCGTACATATTTACTCCAAGTTTATATCTCTATAAATCCGGATATGCGTTTATAAATCTGGAATGCATTTAGTGCTGACCACTCGTCCGATCACAGAAACGCATCTTATTGGAAAATGAAGCCAATTTGTCAAATTTATTTATATAGCACTTTACACAATAAATATCATTTCAAAGCAGCTTCAAAGAAAGCTATACTGTTGTGTCTATAATGCCTTAAACTTGAGCAGTTTTAAATCTAAGATGTTTAATCAGGGAGACTTCATAACGCGAAACGCTTCATTCGGCCTCTGGCTAAACAATCTGAACATGAACATTAAACAAGTGTCTGCGGATATAGATTATGCTCAGGTTAGACGCGGCAGTGGTTCAGTCTCCGTGAGCTCAAACATGGAGGACAGCAGTTGTTTACGATGGTCACATGGCACAGTTACGAATTCATCAGACCCGAGACTCTAAGGATATAACGACAGATGAGAAGGAATGACATTAGCACTGATGCCATTCGCTTGTTTTCTGTCAGACCGGACTAATACAGCTGAGAAATGAACGGTTTAAGCTTCAGTCCTGACTTAAACTCAGAGAGCGAGTCCCGAACAGTGGTTTGTAGTTTAGAGATGTTCTGAGGTGAAACAAGGCACTGGTAATGTGACTACTGAAAGACAGACTGCTATCAGCAGAAATACATCGAAATCACCCCAGAAGATGGTCTGGACGTGAGACCGATGTCGTGATATTTGAATTCTCTTCAGTAGCTTCAGATCATGCAAACGCTAGACGGCCGACGAGGCTCACAGACACGACACCGATCCAACAAACGGAACCTTTTATTAGGAGGTTCTGATTTCAGTATAAATCACACTACACATTTCCTTTAGAAAAATCGTTATGTACACTACAGTGCTGACGAATCAAACAGAACCAAAGAAACCCTTGATATAAATAAGCTCTATGGAAAAGCCTGTAGAGTCTTTAAAAGAATTCTGTGTCATCTTACAAAAAATATATATGTTCATGTCAGCTCTAATACGACTAAAGCCTACAACTGAAAATATATTATTCGAGGACCTGTTTGGATTTGAAGAATTTTCTCAGTGCAGCCGAGCCGAAGTGCTTGGATATTTCACAGTTACGGACAGGCACTGAGGAGCGAGTTACGAGCTACATTTGCCATGTTGACAACCAGTAACAGGAGAGAGACAGAGAGAGATGTTGATCCGGTCTTACAGAAGGATTCTCTGCTCTTGTCAGATCGATTACAAAGAAAGAAAAACCGGTAGACAGTAGAAATAAAGTGATTGAATGAAGCGCTGTTTAAAAACCATTCTGTACAAATCAGTATAAAAAGTCTTTGTGTGATTCATGCGGGTGAGCTCTGACCGCCTTTGGGTGCAGAGAGTCTGGGGGGCGGTCCGGCCTCAGAGGGGGCGTGGCCTGGGGCAGGGCCAGGGGCGGAGCAGTCCAGCTGATTGACAGTCCAGAGCTCATTTTGGGGCCGGGTTTGGTTATTAGTGTGGAGTGTGTGTGTTTGGCTGTGTTCGCAGAGTGTGTGGGTTTAGTTATGTTAGTAGGTTGCATGGGTTTGGTTATGTTAGCCAGTTGTGTGGGTTTGGTTGTGTTAGCTAGTTGTGTTGATTTGGTTGTGTTAGTAGGTTGTGTTGATTTGGTTGTGTTAACGGGTTGTGTGAGTTTAGTTGTATTAGTGGGTTGTGTTGGTTTGGTTGTGTTAGTAGGTTGAATGGGTTTGGGTATGTTAGCCAGTTGTGTTGGTTTGGTTGTGTTAGTAGGTTGCATGGGTTTGGTTGTGTTGGTAGAATGGCTGAGTTTAGTTGGTGTTGAGGGCGTGTGGCCCAGTTTGGGGACAGAGGAAGAATGGAGATATCTGGATGCGGAGCTGTGTGCGTGTTTGGTTGGTGTTGACGTGTGTGTGTGTTTGGTTGGTGCTGGTGTGTGTGTGTGTTTGGGTGTGTGTGGACCGGCCGTGGGGTTGCGTGACGGGTGTGACGGAGCGCTTGGACATTCTGCCGTGTGGTGCGCTTTGGGTCGGCTGTCAGAGGAGGAGACGAGAGGCGGAGTCGAGCTGTTACTTCCAGGAGGAGGCTTGGGCGGTCTGTCAGCGAGCAGCTCCGCCCGCTCCATCTTTATTTGCGTTACGCACAGCGACTGTGGCACCGGTCTGCAGTCCGCGTTCGCAGCTCTGCCGTTCTCGCCAGCCGACTCCTGCTTGATGTGCTGCTTCAGCTCTTCACCTTCCTCACGAGCCTCCTCTTCCTTCGGTGGCTGATGGTACTGCTTCAAACGCACGTGCCAGGCGAGGCTGCACACGGCCGACACGCTCTTGAACTGGTGAACTACGTTGCGAGGGATAAAGTAGATGTCGTTATCGTAGAGCTGGATACGAGCGTAGCGGATTCCCTCTCGCCTCAGCTGATTGAGTTTAGCATCGTCCACCCACTGCACACACTGGACACAGAGAGAGAGAATGAGCAGGACACTCATCAAACTGCACATCAAACTTGTCTACTTTTTGTTTTTTGAACTCAAATACCCCTAAATCACCTCTGTGTATGTAAGGAACTGTGATGATTCACACAGTGGCAACATTCGGATCTTGGCATCTCGGATATTTGCTTTTCTGGACTAAAGTGACTTGTCTATAAAGACCTGTCATGTTAGTCCATTTTAACTAACCCACGGTAAACAGAGGTGTGGTGTTTTGTTTAAGCTTGGACAGCTGTTTCACAGTGAACTCTCTCTCGCAGGTCACCAAGTCTTTGGGTCGTTTGGGCTTGGATCATAATGAGAGCCACTTTATGGAGTTATTATATTTTTTACATCTTATTTTCAATATAAAGCATTTGAATATATTTTGGTTTATTGTGAGCTTGTCATGTTTGCTTTTCTTCTGGCATCTGGCAACACAAATGCACTGCACACACAGAAGAGAGACTAATCTCTGATCTGTGTTTAAATACATCATTGATAACTGGTTGTTCAATTCAGTTCTGCATCCAGTTGTCACTACCTGAATTAATCAGGAATTAATTCTTTTGTAGAATGTGGTTGTCATTCCCATAAATTACTCTATAATGTGTGTACAGAACAGGATTGAACACAAAGGATTGCGCAATGAATTTAGTTGTAATGTGTATCTGACCTATTACAGTCAGACATCAATCACATATCTCTTCCCACGCCTGGACGGCAGTGAGGATCTCACAGAGGGTGTATTCAGCAGGGTTAGGGTCGGTACACGGGTCAGAACAGGAAGTGACCTCACCTGAGACAGAGGCGGCTCATACAGGTCTAACTGCAGCCTCTGCACCACGTCAGGGAAATCAGCCGCGTGGAAACAGATCACGTCTTTGGTTATGCGTGGAGGTTCAGCACTGCAAGAGAACACAAACAATCCAGATCACCAGCTCACACCAACAAACAGCAGCAGACAGGTGCTTCATACAGCTTCCAGAGGAATCACAGCTGTGTGTCGGCTGAATCTGTGTGTGTGTGTGTGTGCGTTTGTGACAAATCAGGACATAGATGTGTATAATGATGAGGGTATGACAGGTATTACAAGGAGAAGGTGACTTTTCAGGACATTGACCCATGTCCCCACTATTCAAACGCTTATAAATCACACAGAATGGAGTGTATAGAAAATCTGAAATAGCAGAAAGTGTCCTGTAAGGGGTAGGTTTAGGTGTAGGGTAGTGTTTCTCAACGGGGGCGTTCGGAGAGCATCGGGGGGCGCTGGAAGCAATATTTTTGAAAGGGCGGCGCCGAGCTGTTCTTGGGGGGCGTTTGGTTTAGGCGAGTTTACACCAAGGACATATGAGACCTTGCAAAACAAAATGGTCTGCCACATCCTAACACCGTCTCTACACGATGCATCAAAGCGCACTTTCTGTATCTATTTGTCAACTTGTCGGTAGCGCAAGCGCGTCAGAAATAGAACGCGGCATCCGTTTACTGTAGTGCTTGCACTCATTACTGAACGACTTATTATAACGGGATCCATGTAGGCTACTTTGACGCAACGTGCCGCACCGTTCGCGCCCGGTGTAGTAGTGTTGAAACTACCGCTTCTAGACTAGACGGTCATTTCCATAGCAACGACTCTTTACTTTAGTGTTCGCTCGGGTTTCTGTAGCGCAGCTGATGAACTTCCCGTGAAACCAATATGCATTTAGACACAATGAAGCATGAGATGCTTTATCTTGATTAGAAAAAATAAAATAAATGATTTTTGTTTGCTGATTGACAAATTTCTAAATTCACGTGGCTTTTTTTTTTCTTCTTGGGAAACATATGATAATATTTCAAGTCCAGTCAAATCAAATGTGTCATGGATGCCATGTGCCATTCAGTGTTTGGTTAAAATACATGCTTTTAAGATATATATTATAAATAAAATATAGCCTATATACCACCATTCAAAAAAAGATTAGTAAGATTTCATGGTTTTGAAACAAATCCTTTCTGCAGTAAGTCCGCATTTATTTGATAGAAAATACAGTAAAAACAGTAAATCTACAATTTGAAAGAACTGCTTTCTATTTAAATATATTTTGAAATGTTTTCCTCTCATGCTAAAGCTCTATTACTCCAGCTTTCAGTGTCACATCCTTCAGAATGTGTGATCCCTCAGAAATTATGCTGATTGTTGCTCAAGAAATATAGTTGCCACACCACAACAACAAAAAAGCAAGATTTGAAATTGAATTGATAAAAATATAAATGTAATTATTTAATTTATATAAGAAAGATATAAATCAGGACTGCACTAAAATAATAACTATTTTGAAAATGAGAAGCATGTGTTTCCCATCTTTCTATAACCCTAATTCCAGAAAAGTTGGGACGTTTTGTGAAATGCCATACAATGAAGAAAATGTTATGTGTTCATTCTCTTTAACCTATATTTAATGGACTGAAGTACAAAGAAAAATATACAATGTTTATACTGGCCAAATTTTATTTTGTAAATATGAACTAATTTTGATTTTGATGGCTGTAACACAATCCAAAAGAGTTGGGACAGAGGCATGTTTAACACCGTGTCATATCAATTTTCCCTTTTAATTACAATATTTAATTGTTAGGAAATTGAGGATACTAATTCTTAAAAGTTTTTAAGAAAAAATCAAAATTTTGCCCAAACTAGATACAAGACTTCAGATGGCCATCAATCTGTGGTCATCGTTGTCTGATTCTTCTTTTCATGATGGGCCGTACATGTTCAACAGGAGAAAGATCTGCTGGCCAGTCAGTCACATGCACACGTGCACACGCAAAACGAGAGCTTGCATTGTCTTGAGCTAATAACCATGGACTTCCCATGAAAGATGTCGTCTTGATGGCAGTGTGTATATATACAGTGGTGTGAAAAAGTGTTGGCCCCCTTCCTGATTTTTTTATTTTTTTGCATGTTTGTCATACTTTAATGTTTCAGATCATCAAACAAATTTTAAATGTTTTTTTTTATTATGAAGGGAAAACAAAATCCAAATCCACATGGCCCTGTGTGAAGAAGTGCTTGCCCCCTAAACCTAATAACTGGTTGTATCACCCTCAGCAGCAGCAACTGCAATGAAGCGTTTGTGATAAAACTGGCACTGAGTCTTTCACATCACTGTGGAGGGATTCTGACCCACTCTTCTTTGCAGAATTGTTTTAATTCAGCCACATTGGAGGGTTTGAGCATGAATGGACTGTTTAAGGTCATGCCACAGCATTTCAATTGGATTTAAGTCCAGACTTTGATTTGGTCACTCCAAAACCTTAATTTAGTTTTTCTTGAGTCATTCAGAGGTGGACTTGCTGCTGTGTTTTAGATCATTGTCCTGCTGCAGAACCCAAGTGTGCTTGAGCTTGAGGTCACAAACTGACGGCCGGACATTCTCCTTCAGGATTTTCTGATAGAGAGCAGAATTTATGGTTCCATCAATTATAGCAAGTCCTCCAGGTTCTGAAGCTCAGATCATCACACTACCTCCAGCATGTTTGACTGTTGGTATGATGTTCTTTTTATGAAATGCTGTGTTGGTTTTACGCCAGATGTAACGGGACACACACACCTTCCAAAAAGTTCAATTTTTGTCGCATCAGTCCACAGAATATTTGCCCAAAAGTCTTGAGGATAATCAAGATATTTTTTGGCAAATGTGAGACGAGCCTTTGTGTTCTTTTTGGTCAGCAGTGGCTTCTGCCTCAGAACTCTCCCATGGATGCTGTTTCTGCCCAGTCTCTTTCTTATTGTTGAATCATGAACACTGACCTTAATTGAGGCGAGTGAGGCCTGCAGTTCTTTAGATGTTGTTCTGGGTTCTTTTATGACCTCCTGGATGAGTCGTCTTTGTGCTCTTGGAGTAATGTTGGTAGGCCGGCCGCTCCTGGGAAGGTTCACCACTGTTCCAAGTTTTCTCCGTTTGTGGATAATGGCTCGGAGCGTGGTTTGCTGGAGTCCCAAAGCTTTAGAGATGGCTTTATAACCCTTTCCAGACTGATACATGTAAACTATTTGTTTCTCATCTGTTTATGAATTTCTTAAGATCGCGGAATGATGTGTTGCTCTTTAAACATGCTTCACTTTGTCAGACAGGTTCGGTTGAAGTGATTTCTTGATTCAACAGGTCTGGCAGTAATCAGGCCTGGGTTTGGCTAGAGAAATTTAACCCAGCTTTCTAAAATAATGTGTTTAATCTCAGTTCTTTCATGATTTAATAGGAGGGAGCAAGCACTTTCACACACAGGGCCATGTGGGTTTGGATTTTGTTTTCCCTTCATAATAAAAAATGTCATTTAAAAACTGCATGTTGTGTTTACTTGTGTTATCTTTGATTAACATTTAAATTTGTTTGATGATCTGAAACATTAAAGTGTGACAAACATGCAAAATATTTAAAAATCAGGAAGGGGGCCAACACTTTCACACCACTGTACATTGGAAATATTTTCTTTGTACTCTCTTTCAATTAAATAAAAGTTAATGAGAACTAACAAATCACAGGTTCTTGATTTTATTGCATTTAGCAATACATCCCAACTTTTCTGGAATTGGGGTTGTACTGAAGTATTTGTAAGCAAACTTTGAAATATTGTCACATGCAGAATTTATGAAATATATTAAAAGAGGGTTTATATTTCTTCCATTTTCAAGTGTAAATGTGGTATTTACCTACCAAAATTTCCATGTCTACAGTCGTGGCCAAAAGTTTTGAGAATGTCATAAATATTAATTTTCACAAAGTCTGCTGCTTCAGTGTTTTTAGATCTTTTTGTTACTATGGTATACTGAAGTAAAATTACAAGCATTTCATAAGTGCCAATGGCTTTCATTGACAATTACATTAAGTTTAAGCAAAGACTCAATATTTGCAGTGTTGACCCTTCTTTTTCAAGACCTCTGCAATTCGTCCTGGCATGCTGTCAATCAACTACTGGGCTACATCCTGACTGATGGCAGCCCATTCTTACATAATCAATGCTGGGAGTTTGTCAGAATTTGTGGGTTTTTGTTTGTCCACCCGCCTCTTGAGGATTGACTGCAAGTTCTCAATGGGATTAAGTTCTGGGGAGTTTCCTGGTCATGGACCCAAAATTTCAATGTTTTGTTCCCCAGGCCACTTACTTATCACTTTTGCCTTATGGCAAGGTGCTCCATCATGCTGGAAAAGGCATTGTTCGTCACCAAACTCTTCTTGGATGGTTGGGAGAAGTTGCTCTCGGAGGATGTTTTTGTGTCATTCTCAAAACTTTGGTCTCCTAAAGTTGATTCAGCTGTGGGATCAGGGCACCTCCAGTGCAGAGCTTGCTCAGGAATGGCAGCGGGCAGGTGTGAGAGCATCTGCACGCACAGTGAGGCCAAGACTTTTGGAGGATGGCCTGGTGTCAAGAAGGCCAGCAAAGAAGCCACTTCTCTCCAGGAAAAACATCAGGGACAGATTGATCTTCTTCAGAAAGTATCGTGAATGGACTGCTGAGGACTGGGGCAAAGTCATATTCTCCGATGAAGCCCCTTTCTGATTGTTTGGGGCATCTGGACAAAGGCTTGTCAGGAGAAGAAAAGGTGAGCGCTACCATCAGTCCTGTGTCATGCCAACAGTAAAGCATCCTGAGACCATTCATGTGTGGGGTTGCTTCTCATCCAAGGGAGTGGGCTCACTCACAATTCTGCCCAAAAACACAGCCATGAATAAAGAATGGTACCAAAACACCCTCCAACAGCAACTTCTTCCAACAATCCAACAACAGTTTGGTGAAGAACAATGCATTTTCCAGCACGATGGAGCACCGTGCCATAAGGCAAAAGTGATAACTAAGTGACTCGGGGACCGGAACGTTGAAATTTTGGGTCCATGGCCTGGAAACTCCCCAGATCTTAATCCCATTGAGAACTTGTGGTCAATCCTCAAGAGGCGGGTGGACAAACAAAAACCCACTAATTCTGACAAACTCCAAGAAGTGATTATGAAAGAATGGGTTGCTATCAGTCAGGATTTGGCCCAGAAGTTGATTGAGAGCATGCCCAGTCGAATTGCAGAGGTCCTGAAAAAGAACGGCCAACACTGCAAATACTGACTCTTTGTATAAATGTCATGTAATTGTCGATAAAAGCCTTTGAAACGTATGAAGTGCTTGTAATTATATTTCAGTACATCACAGAAACAACTGAAACCAATATCTAAAAGCAGTTTAGCAGCAAACTTTGTGAAAACTAATATTTATGTTATTCTCAAAACTTTTGGCCACGACTGTACTATGTCAGAAAAAAAGGAAATTCAATATATTATTTAAAAAAAAGGGTATTTTCTAAAACTAAGGGATACATATTGTTACTTTTCACTGAAAGCTAATTGAAAACATCCATAAAATAACAGTCCTCATTATAAACAAAATAATAATCAACTGTAATGTTCAGTGAAGACAATTAGATGGTGGCGGTGAGGGACCTGGAGAATGGGTAGGGGGGCGCTGGCCCAAAAAAGGTTGAGAACCACTGGTGTAGGGCAATAGCACATACAGTAAGTACAGTATAAAAACCATTACGCCTATGGAGAGCCCCCACTTTTCACAAAAACGAACGTGTGTGTGTGTGTGTGTGTGTGTGTGTGTGTGTACGCGTTTTTGTGAAAAGTCAGGACATAGATTTGTATAATGACAAAGGTATGGCAGGTATTACAAGGTGAAGGTGACATCTCAGGACATTGACCCATGTCCCTACTTTTCAAAACGCTTATAAATCACTCAGAATTAGTTTTTTTGGGGAAAGTTGAAATGCACAGTCTCCTGTAAGGGGTAGGTTTAGGTGTAGGGTAGGTGTAGGACAATAGCACATACAGTAAGTACACTATAAAAACCATTACACCTATGGAGAGTCCCCACTTTTCACAAAAACAAACATGTGTGTGTGTGTGTGTGTGTGTGTGTGTGTGTGTGTGTGAGTGAGTGAGTGAGTGAGAGAGAGAATTAACTATTTGGTCAGCTCATCACAAATACAAGTGTGTTTAATTCTAAATGGTGGCATTTATAATTTGGTTAGCTTTGCCATTCTGTCCATTTGGTGCTGGCTGTGCATTATGACTCTCCACGTGATTTTTTCGCTCTTACCATTATTATTATTAGGGGTGGGAATCGATATAATCACGATATATGGCTCACGATAACGATAATATCACCATACAGAGAGATGATATATTTCTAGAAAATCCTATAATGATACATCACGATATCTGTCTAACAAAATGCCTGTGAAAAGGTTAAGTGCAAGTTTTCTTTCTTTATTCAAGTCCAAACTGTTAGAAAACAGAAAAAAAGTTATGTAAATCAGTTTTAACATGTTGAGTAGGCTAAATTAATCAGTTTATTCTTGTACTTATTAAAAGCGTACACTTTTCTTTTTCTCTGTGTGTAAACAAACACATTTTATCAAGCCCACATCTTTGGCGCGCTCAGGTTCGTTATTTCAAATGTTGATGCGCGGCAAACACACACACACACACACTGCACACTTCTGCGCCGCATTACGTCCCTGACAGGGTTTTGTTTCATCCTCCATGCCATGGGTGCAGATTTATGTTTCTGCCGGTCGGTGCCCACTGTTCACACTGCATAACGCGTAATATCTGAGAGAGAGGGAGAGCATGCAGTGTTGTTTACATAAAACTGGACGCACCGGGGGCGCGCTCTCATATACTCAGTGACGGAAATCCACCCGCGATCCGAGCAGAGAGGTTATGGTTGCTCAGAGCGCTTTTGGATAGAAGCTGGAAATGGCGCAGCCGCGATTTTCACGCATTTTTAGAGCTGTGAACAGGAAAACCTATTTAGAGCACCTTATTATAATAATTAAAATATCGATATTTGGCACCAGATATCAATTATCATATCGCACTGAGAAGAATCGCGATATATCGCCATATCGATTTATTGTCCCACCCCTAATTATTATTATTAAAGTAATGTTGTATTTTCTAATTGCTCTCCTTTGCATTATTAATGTGATGGTGTAAATGTGCGTTGCATAATGTGCCCTGGGAAATACATATTAAACAAGAGATGACTCTGATTCATGGCTTTGTTCTTGTTCTATCGGGATTACATTGTTGTGTTGAGTTTAATGTGTTCCAACCGGACTGAGAATTGTTTAACGTAGGCTATTCTTGGAAAAATGTGCATCTGGTCATAAATGTTGTCATTTTGAAGTAATTTATCATGATGTGGTGATTCGAGGGAAATGACTGAGTAAACAGATAATACCTCAAATGTACCGGAGATCAAAGACTATATAAAAAAGGGACTTTGCCGGAGACAGAGAATAGAAACCATCTAGTGCTATGTTAAGCGCATTATCTCACGAGTCAGTGGTCTGAGTGGCCATATAAGTTACAAACAAGTAAAATGTTATTATATAACAACAACTTGGAACACAGACAAAACAGAAAAGGTAAGAAGCATTATTTGAGAAAAGGGCATACTGATATAATAGGCGCAGACCTGTAACGGGACTAACTTTACCCTGCACTGATGTAATTTCCGATTTTTGTGAAAAAGGACAATACCTAGAATATCAGAATCGACTGCGGGCGGCAGATCCTTTTCCTATTTAGCACCCAAACTCTGGAACAATCTACCTAACACTGTTCGGGAGGCAGACACACTCTGTCAGTTTAAATCTAGATTAAAGACCCATCTCTTTATCCTGGCGTACACATAACACACTAATACGCTTCTATTATTCAAATCCGTTAAAGGATTGTTAGGCTGCATTAATTAGATCAACCAGAACCAGGAACACTCCCCATAACACACGGTGTACTCGTTACATCGTAAGAAGAATGGCATCTACGCTAATATTAGTCCGTTTCTTTCTTATTCCGAGATCACCGTAGCCACCCGATCCAGTCCGTATCCAGATCAGATGGTGGATCAGCACCTAGAGACGACCTCTACAGCCCTGAACATCAGAGATCAGGACACCTAGATGAGCCCCAGAGACAGATCCCCAGTGAAGACCTCGTCTCCCAGACGGCCATCAGGACAAGACCTCGGGAACCAGACGAGTCCTCTGCACAATCTGACTCTGCTGCAGCTGGAAGTGAACTGCTGTTCGTCTGGTCAGAGGAGAACTGACCCCGACTGAGCCTGGGTTCTCCCGAGGTGTTTTCTCCATTCTGTCACCGATGGAGTTTTGGTTCCTCTGGTTTGCTCAGTTGGGGACACTTCATTTCCAGCGATATCGTCTACATGATTGCACAGATACTATTTAAACAGGTAGGTTTAGGTGTAGGGTTGGTGTAGGACAATAGCACATACAGTAAGTACAGTATAAAAACCATTACACCTATGGAGAGTCCCCACTTTTCAAAAAAACGAACATGTGTGAGTCTGTGTGGGGGTGTGTGTGTGTGTGTGTGTGTGTGTGTGTGTGTGCGCGTTCACTCACCCTTCCCCGCAGCGGACGGCCTTCAGCACTCCCACAGCGGCAGTGGTCTGGCGTTCGAACCCTTGACCGATGTGGTCAGCATGAGCTCTGGTCCGGTCCTCAAACAGCATCTCGCGGGGCTCACTGGTTCGTGGCAGATACTGAAGATTCTTAATTTCATTAGTCGACCTGCAAAAATAAATAATTATTAATTTCATCATCATTCAATAAATGACACTGACACAAACACACAGTCCCTGATGACTGAGTATCAGTGACACTACATGTTACACTCTTCATGTCACGCATCTTCATGTTTGTTTGTGTTTGTGTGTGTGTGTGTGTGTGTGTGTGTGTGTTTTTCTCTCAGCTCTGTGTCTAACTGCATTTTCAATAATATCAGTGCTCGAATGACTCCGGGTACACACACACACACACACACACACACACACACACACACACACACACACACACACACACACACACACACAGGATAGGAGTGAAGTTTGCTGCGTTACCGTTTCCGTTTGAAGGGAGACTTTGGCATGTCTGTGACCGGGATCATCTGCTCTCCGGGCCGAACCCACATGATGGGCCCGTCATCACTCTCTGTTGGGCTCTTCAGGTTCAGACTGGAGAACGTCCCCCACGGCAGCGTCCGCTTCACACACACACACACACACACACACACACTGATCAATATGCTGCTGCTAAAAGAAAAGTGTGTGTGCAAGAGAAACAGAGGACAACACACCTCCAGGAAGGGCGACTTCTCCAGCATACTGAGGAACTCTGGGAAATAATCGCCCACCTCCTCGTCCACGGCACCCACCAGACTGATCTGCCTCATAGCGCCGGCACGGTACGTCCCGTGAGAGTAACTCCTCCTCACCTGAACACACACCACACCTCCGCTGTCAAATGCCATTGTTTCTGGATCTTATTTGTCTGATAAAAGTCCATAAAAATATCTTGAAATACAATAAAGTATATTCTGAGCAAAATTATTATCTGAAGTGTTGAGACATTATCTTGTTTTTCATCTACAGGTAAAGATTTACAAGAATAATTAGTTCACATTTTTGCATTGGTCTGAAGACAAACAGCAGACAGAATGAATGAGAATGTAACTCCACTGTCTGACAGCAGGTGGCGCTGATGGAACAGCAGAAATAGAGCTGTTTCCACGGTAACTGCTGTAAACAAAGCAGCACTGCACTTACAAACACTTGCTGCGTCCCAATTCGCCTACGTATACTATGCCCTAAAAGCATGTACTCTTTTGTGAAGAAAAAGTACATACTTTTGAGTATGCAGCAGAATAGTAGGCAAGAGCTGTGTCCGAAACCGCTCCCTATCCACTATATAGTGCCCTATATCGGGTGTCAGCCATTTTGTAGTGCTGTCCGAATTCTGAGTGAACGACATCATTCCCTACATTCGTTCACTACTTTTTACCCACAATGCATTCTGATTTCGAGTGTACAACCGATGTACACTCGCTGAAGCACTATTTCCCACGATCCAATGCGGAGAACCGACGAGCTGTTAGAGCGAGCGAGTTTGAACGAGAGATGCGGTTTAATTTGCAAAAATGATGAATTTGGTGGATATTTAAAAATGTTCGTTGGTAGTGTATTCATTCTGATGTCAAATTAACGGTCCCATGAGGGCGCTCTACGGTCATCTTATTTGAGTGCAAAAACGCTGCTCGGGAGGGTTTCAAGATACTACAAACAATAAATACATACCATTATTAATATGTGCTAATGTGAGTTTATTTTTGTTGACAATATTTTAATAATAATAATGGTGATTATGACCATATTACAGAACAAATTAATAATATACCATCAATAAAACCACAAAACTGATTACAATAGTCATTTTAAGTGTTGTTGCTATTAATATTATTTTCTAAAATGAGGTTCATGAAATATAAAAGTACATCTAAGATGTTTTTGCAACAGCCAAGTCTCACGCGCAGTGTACACGTCACCGTCCGAATCCGTTCACTTCATTTTGTTCACTCCTTTCTGATATAGTGCACTCAACACTCAACTGCCTTACACTATATAGGGATTAGTGAATGAGTGAACGAGTGAGCGATTTCGGACACAGCTAAGCTCTGGGACATACTACTTCCTCATAGCTGCATCTTTAACGGACGCTCTGTTGCTTAGTTACGTGCGTCCTGTAACTGTTTAAACAGCTGTCAATCATCTTCTCACAGTTAACAAAATCCACATTTCGTTTAATTTGATTTCCTACCGTATTGGAGAGAAATAAAGAAGCACATCGCGGGTCTTTCATGTCGAGAACTCTGCTCATGTGTTTGCATGATGATGCATTTCAAAGTTAATGACCAAACCTATCATTATAAAAGTTCACAGTAGGGATGCACCGATACCACTTTTTCCAGTACTCGTCCGATACCGATACTTTTATTTTTGGTACTTGTCGATACCGAGTACCGATACCGATATTTTCATTGCATTTGTGAATTTTTTAAATGTTGGGTACAGAAACCAAAAGAGTATGTATAATGTTAGTTGGTTAACTTAATTTATCAAATAGATAGTCAAACCAAAATTTATTCAGACACCTTCAACATTTCTCACATTATCACAGTATATTCGCTGTAGTTTATAGTAGTAAAATATGACAAGAACTCAGAGTTAAACTGTGTCAGAACAAATTCAGCTCGATAATATCAGATAACTTTGATAGAAAGGTATGTGATGGATTACAATCAACCAAAATTATTCAGACAGCTGTTAGTATGACAATATTTACACAACTATCAATACTTTGTCAGGCAACCCTTAGCCTTAATGACAGCCGGTAGTCTCCTGGGCATGCTGTCAACCAGGTTCACGCAAACCTGAACTTCAGTTTTTTTTCCCAGACTCAGTCTGAATAATTTTTGGTTCCAAATTTGTATCAATTTTATTGGTAGTCCACTGTATGAAGAATTTTTGGACATAATATGTCACAGTTTACTTTATTTTGCTATCCTCACTTACATAAATGAACTATAGTGTCCTGCACCCACTGGTAAAAAATATCAAATTATATTTGGTCTCTGAATAATTTTTGGTTTGACTGTATATCCTTCAGTTATTTTCACACTTAATTATGCACATTAAAATGTATTTTACAAGTTTTTGTTACTTTCACTGTTCATTTTTTTTGCTCTATGGTACATCATCTTTAATTCAATTGCATTAGAGCTGCTAAAATCACACGTTTTGCTGTAATAATGCAGGGAACCACTCGTTATAAATCTCCTAACTGTGATATTTTCAGAAATAGAAGTCTTTCTTTCTAATGCAGAAACTCTCATGAAGCAAGCAAAACATGCACAGCGCGCGCACGTATTTGTACTGGTGCAGAATGAGAGGGACAGTACAGTCTCGCGCATTTCACACAGGCTGCTAGTTTCACTTTCGCCAGAAAGTCGTGTATGCTTAAGGTTGAAAATAAATTATTCATTTTATAGTGAATGCCCCTGTAAATTGTCTTATATTTACGATTCAGTTTTAATCCAAGTGATGCATGCTTTGTGAGCGAACATCAACAAAGACCACAGAAGTGCGCGCGCGCTCGCTCTCCCTCCCTCCCTACCTACCGTTAAGTAACTTGTGCATTGTTTTTGACATATCCGACCGAACAACAAACGTTCAAACGTGATGTCTGTGAGAAAAGTATATTCACTCGACAAGTTTGCGCATCTGCGCCGCCGCGCGCTCAATCCACTCAGCGCTTTGCTTTTCAGTTCACGCACATCAGCTATAAAGGCATTAATACTGAATGTTTAACATTATTCATTGCATACATCTGCTTCGTAGACATCCTTAATCTCTAATAACTCCATTCGGCTGCATGTTGTCCTGTTTCTTTGTCTGAATATGGCACTTATCACATGCTGTGAGGTATCGGCGCTTGGTATTGGGGCATTTTAACGAGTACGAGTACGAGTACAGGAGCTCAGTATCGGTATCGGTGCATCCCTAGTTCACAGTGTTGCTGCAGATGAAATATAACGTGGATAACATTAAATAAATATTTTTTTTTCATCAGATTAGACATTGATTATTTTAATCACTCAAATCCCTTTCTCTACCTGTCCGTCGGTCACACATATCTGCCATGTTTGTAGTTTTATAACACTTTTTATGCGTGTTTGTAGTTCTGATCGAATCCTCATCCACCGCGCAATGTGTTGTGGGCAATATTAACCCTTAGAGTGTGCATCGATCTGCACTTCGAATTCTAACCAGAAGTAGTAGACCATCCGGGAATCTTTGGCATACTTTTTTAAACATACTATGATTTGGGACATACTAATTCTATTTAAACAGCGCGCAAAACGCTCACTGCCAGTAGAAAACAATTTATAAAAAAGGTGCCTCTCACTAGAGACCTGCGCAGGACGGATTTTTCAGTCCCACTTCCCACAAGATTCTGTCCCGCGCCCGCCCGCTCTCACAGAAATACGTTATCTTGTCCTGCTCCTGCACGCAACATTCATGTTTTGTCCAACTACTGGCCGCAAAAGCCTGCATAAAAGCAACCTATATCGATTTTTTTCAATACATCCATGAAATTTACATTAAATAGCTATGTAACACCTCCTAAGTTCCACAGCATCCCAGTATAAACACTCCTGATAAAATATTTATTTAGGCTAAGCATCAACATTCACAAAGCACTGTAACAGAAAAGCAAGCATGGGCTGCTGCATGCATGGTTTGGCATGGCAGAATGCGAGCAAACAGGCTCCCTTTATTATCACTAAAAAGATGACTCCTCAGTTCATCGCGATCTCATAAAACTCCGTTATAACACAACAATATATGCCCAATGAATCTTTCACAATGTCTATACTGTGTGATATGAGAGGATTCATACTTCTACACTTCTGATTGGCCACTGCATTGCAGAAATCAACAGATATGTCTGTGATTGGCTACAATAGCCCCTTTCGCACCGCTTTAGTTCCAGAACTAAAAGTACAGTACTAAAGTACTGGGACGATTTTTCGCGAACTATTTCCCAGTACCATTTAAAGGGTTGATTCGCACCGACAGTGGGTACGAGGAAGTGACGTAAGCCGGTCGACAGCGATGTCATTTGTGCGCGGCGTTCAACAATGAAAAACAACGTTAACAACAGGAGGATGGAGGACGCTGTGATCGGAGCTGTGTTGTTGTTGTGTCTTGCGGGGTTCACAATGATGGAGATGGAATGTCGACGTAACTTATACGTCAAGCGATTGAAAGATTGGAAAGGAGTTCAAAATGTTCAAAAGTGCCTGCACTTCAGCGTCCGTCCATCTATCGCTGTTCTCCATTCTTGCGAAATATAAGTTGATGCGATGTTTACACAGTATGTGTTTACACGGCGTTATAAATCATGGCGGGTAGGGCGTTTTCGTACGCGTTTAGCCAATCAGCGTACACTTACGTCACGATAGTTCCTATGGAACTGTTTTAGACCCTACTCTGAAGTAGGAGCTAATTAGTTCCTCCAAACGAGTTCTGGGAACTAAAACAGTTCCTAGTTCACGCGGTGCGAACATGCCAAAAAGTGGGTAGTTCCACAATTAGTTCCAGTACTATGAAAAGGTTCCTGCGGTGCGAAAGGGCCTATTGCTCAACGCTTTAAACACGTTTTAAATGGAAGCTCTGCCTATGCTTGCGCCTGTTAATCATTTTTAATTTATATTAGTTTTTGTTGCTTTTTGTGCAATAGGTGAATAACAATTTATATGTTTTTAGATATTTTATCTTTAGATATTTATTCCCGTGAAGCATTTTATTCTCCTGCATCCCGAACACACCTACCGTTTCTACCTATAATACTCGTGAATAAACTTTAAAGATGCTCTGAAGACAACAAGATGCTGTCCAGTCCCAAGTTTTGGAAAAACAGTCTTTGCGTCACCTTCCTTCTGATCCCAACATTAGAAAATGAATTTTATTTTTAATTTATAACTCGGCTCGGCACGGCTCAGTTCGTGTTTCAACTGCAGTTTAGTACCGCTTTAGAGTGGGCGGGATTATTCACGTGTCATTATAGTTGCGCCGCCTCTACTGCCATGACTCCTGAAAAACGTTTTAATTACGTGTTGCTCCATGAAGCTCTCGCTGGATCCACTCCTCGGCTATCAACAAGAGGACAGTCTGTACTTCCTCAACAGACAATGAAACAGCCATTTTTTGGTTGTTAAAAGAAAGGTGCGCTCAATCAAAACAGTCACGTTCGATTTAAATCTAGCGGGTCTGTTGTGTCTCGTGCAGCAAGTTCAATGACTGCAAGCAGTGACGTTTTTCTCCGGCCAACCAGTGATCAGCAGAGTTTACACGTCATGTTTTGGTAACGGTACGGTTTGCTTGGAACCTCGGCTGAGGTGGTACTAAAAAAAGTACCAGGTAGCAGGTACTGTTCCCAGTGGAAAACCCCCCAAAAAGTGAGCCGTACTGAACCGTACCATGCCGTACCATGCAGTGGAAAAGCGCCATTACTAACCAACAGAGTGAGCGCACCACCGTTCTCCCCGATCAGCACTGCTCTAGCCAACTGCGTAAACGCCCACCATTTAAAAAGGGTCAGATCGAAAGTTAAGCAAATTAAAACTAAATAAAAAAAAACATGTAACTTCAGCTTCGAAATGACAGACAACAAACAAAAAAGGTAACTTGCAAGAGCTGCATCACAACGCATATCATAGACCGTAAAAAAGATGGATGACGCGTCTCCGCTTCCTTCCACCATAGAAAAGTGAAGCGAATACATCTCAGTATGGCCGCTGCCAACTTGAGTAAGTGACGTCATTTGGAGCCCGAGGCTGCGCAGTAGAGTCGTGAGGTGGAGCCGCGGAATCAAACTCACGGTCTCGCACCCGGTTCTGCTCCGCAAGTCTCTCAAGAGTGTATCTGGCCTGACGCACACGCGCAACCTGTGCCAACTCGCGCCTGGCTCCGCGTTTAAAACGAATGTAAATGAAGTCTAACTGCTTGGATGAAATGAAACATTCAGCACATTTCCCACTTGTTCTTAAAATCCCAAATACTTAAAAATGAATAAATCAGCACGTGTAAAATGTAATACTTTAATAACTGACTAAAGAATACAGTTCTTTATTTATAAAAAATAAACAAATCTTTCCTGTGAAATTCAGTAATTCTGTAAAAGTAGTAAAAAGCAATATAATCTTCCCCTGATGAAAATAAAAACTAAACAGCAGAACCCCTCCCAAAACACAACAGAAAATTGAATGGATTTAAGGGTTATAATGGGAACTGTATTGGGTTTTAATGTAAAGTATAAGGGTGTCTACTGGTATGTGATGCATTCTATTGGTGGGATGTAATCTAGCAGATGGCAACCAATAGAACAACAATAATTCTTATTGGAATAATGCCCCCAAAAAAAGGAATTTTGTAATGGTTTTTATGGAAACTATAGGAATTTCTGTGATGGTTTCTATTGTTTTTGTTTTTTTTCAGCAGAGTAACAATACTCATACTGTGCTGCACATTATTGACAATATTGAGCTGAAGCTTGACTTTGCAAATTTAAAAAAAGCGCAAATCAAATCGCAATGTCTGCCCAAAAAAAAAAAAAAAAATCCCAATCAGATATTTTCCCCAAATCGCACAGCCCTACCAGTCCACGTCAGTAAGAACTTGGTCCAACTGTTTTCTTCATTACATGATCACTATTGCTTTGTCTTTTATTACAGATCATTTAATATGTTCTGAGTATTTATGTGTTTTTAATCTAAATCACAGCAGCATCCATCTGTGAAGAATGTAGGCTGTCAATAATACACAATTGTTAGCCAATCATCACAGTGGGCATTTACTTGACATTCTCCGCTGTGCGTTCATGAGAGTAACGCGACGCAAGCGTGTGGTGGTGCAGCTGACGTAGAACACGCATGCGCTGCACATTGTTCACGAGCAGAGGATCACACGCATGCGTCGTGCTGCTGTCATGAACGCACAGCAGGAAGTGAAGAAATTGTTGAATGAAGTCATTATTTTTGTTTTCTTTGCACACAAAGTATTCTCGTAGCTTCATAAGATTACGGTTAAACCACTGATGTCACATGGACCATTTTATCAATGTCCTCACTACTTTCAGGCGCTGCGTAATATCACTGCGCCTGCTGCGACCATGTTACGGCAGCAAAGTTCCTTGATTATTACGCCGGAATGAGAGTATAGTTCCTAATCATATCAGCCTAGAAAATCGCAACTTTTCATTTTCCGCCGATCTTAGTACACGATATAACTACAGAAGAGTCGAGTTTTAAATAGGACAAATATTGAAACTCTTTGATCGTTTTTGAACGCGATGCTACTGGTCTAATAGGATTCAATGATCTATGCTAAGCTATGCTAAAAGTGCTATCGCCAGACCCGGAGATCGGCTGAATGGATTCAAAAACGGTAAAACTCAACTTATTAACTCTGGGGGAGTTGGAGAATGAGCCTATTTCCAAAAAAAGTGGAGTGTTCCTTTAACTAAAGTTAACTAATGAGATCTTATTGTAATGTGTTACTTATTGGTCTTTATAATTCTTTTGCACTTTAATCTGTGTGAAATTTTTTACTTTATACATATTTGGTGTATTACATTATTGCAGCTATGTAAATGTTCAGTTCTTTTAGTTATAAAATATAACAGGTTTAATAACTTTTTTCTAACTTTTTCTTTTTCTTTTTTTAATAACTAAATTTCAATACCGTGATCAAAGCATTAGCAATTAATCGCAACAGGAAAATTTGATACCGTCATATGCCTAACTGTATCGTATGTGTGTGTGTGTGTGTGTGTGTGTACTGGTTTTTGTGGTTTACGGGGACACAAATTTGTATAATGACATGGGTATGACAGAGGTATTACAATTTGAAGGTGGTTTATGAGGACAATGCCTATGTCCCCGTAAAACAAAAGGCTTAAAAAACATACTAAATGGTGTTTTTTTGAAAATCTGAAATAGCAGACAGTCTCCTGTAAGGGGTAGGTTTAGGTGTAGGGTTGGTGTAGGACAATAGCACATACAGTTTGTACAGTATAAAAACCAATACGCCTATGGAGAGTCCCCGTAAACCACAAAAACCAACATGTGTGTGTGTGTGTGTGTGTGTGTGTGTGTGTGTGTGTCCCAGACACAGAGATAAATGACAACAAACTCTAAAATGTCAACAAGAAGAGGAAACATTTTCAGGACAAAAATGTCCACTAAGTACACATATCATGAGAGACATAGACAGAGAGGAGGACGGTGAGCGTTTTGAATCAAGTACTCGAGTAAAACACACACGCCTGTCAGACTGTTTCAATCGTCTAAACACACAAGCTTGATCACATGATCATAAACGCAAACATACACAGAATGCTATTAATAAACGAATGATGCAGTGCCAGTGAAGTGCTGTATGTGGTCATGTGATCACTCCAGTACAGTGAGCTCTTTAGGAACCAGGGTAATGTGAAGTGAGCAGTGCATGATGGGATTGATGACGTCACTCACGTCATGTCCAGGCTGCTAATGCCTGCATGTCTGACTCATCTCTGCCTGACATACAGCAGAACAAACACCGCTAGCGCTCGCTCGCTCTGGCAGTGTGTCCAGCCGTTTTATGGAGGTCACGTTTCTATTAATGGTACAAACGGAGGAAGAGCAGATGCTGTTTCTAATGAGAAGATTGTCAAACATCAGATCTCACGCGTCGGCCTGTCTCAGTGTTTCTGATAAAGCGTGTGTGTGTGTGTGTGTGTGTGTGAGAGAGCAACAATCCTAAGAGCTCACAGGTCACAACACACACGCAAAAGACACAATCAAACACAATGTCATCTCGATCTGCAGCCATTGCTCTGCTGCAGAAACATTTATTCATTCTAACCAGACGACTCCAGCGCTACGTAGCGGCAAAGATAATCGAGCAAAACAGAGCTTCTCGTCTTCACAGCTACTCTAACGGTACAGTACAATTCACCATCCAGCTGCAGTCATCAATATTAACTCCAAACAGATCAAGCAGAACCAGCTCTGCACATCGTCAGGTGAATCAGGCTCCGTTTAACTCAGTCCAGGCCCTTGTTATTTCTAGACTGGAGTACTGCACTCTTCTGACTGGACTTCCATCATGTGCTCCACCAGCACTAACGAGTCTACACACCGTCCAGAAACCTGCGGTCAACGACTGAGCGACGCTGTGTGGCACAAAATCACTTTCCAGAACGTTTTCATTCACTGTTCCTCGCTGCAAGCAACGCTGAGTCCCAGACAGTATTTAATACACCGCTGAAGACTCGTGAACACTTTAAAACACTACTGTATTACTAGCAGTTTCTCCTTCTGTATACTGCTGCTGCGGGTTGTTTTTTTAGTCCGTGGGTTGAAGCGAAAGCCCTCGCCCAATGCAAGTCCTAACATGACTTTAACCTTCAACACCGGAGGGAGGATTTGACCCCCCAGAACGTTATTTTGATAGCTAGTTTGCCCCACAATAGTTCTGAGTAGCAAACTGGGCTGGTTTTGTTATGTAGACCTGGCAACTCTGATTACTAGCACTTCTTAAGATAAATTGCTTGTTGTGTTCTTCATTTGTAAATCACAATGAATAAAAATGTTTGTTAAATAAGTATGTAGACAAACACACAGGATTAGAGGTGAATCTTCATGATTTGATTCTTGTCATCCCGTAAACTACTTCATGTTGTGATGATACTAAACTTTCAGAAGCCATTACCAATCCAGTGAAATGCAATGACCATTCAATACACAACTAATAAGACATATTTTTAATAGTTTGAGCACTTTAAATATTTAATTAATACAATTATATAAGTACTTCAAATAGAATAATAGTAACAACTCTTTGCAGTTGAGTGATTGTCAAGTAAATACACCTTCAAAACAGAAACAGAAAGATTCACGATGCATCAGAAAATTGTAGGCTATTTTTCCGTCCCACTACATGAGATATCAACACATCACCTGGGGCCTGGGGAATTAACATTGTTTCATAGAGTGCAAATGTACACTGATTTATTAAATCAGATGGTGCACACATAAAAACCAATAGCAGAATCGTGTGCATACATTGATTTCTAAATACTAATGTGCAAAATGTACCTAAAGCACGCAGCGGTGCAACACAGCCCGTGCATCTACTAACCTGAGTGTGGAAGTTTGCCATAGTAGTCGTCTCGATGTCCTTCTTCCCCAGAATCTCCATTTTGACCGGCGAGTTGGGGAACTTAGTTGAGAAGTACTCCAAGAAGTCTGGGAGGTAGGAGGCGGCGCCGTGAATCACGCCCATCACGTAGTTAGCGGCTCCGTCCTGGTCCTCGCTAAACGATAGCGTCACAAACTCCTGCGCGAACCTCTGCATCTCCACAGGAGACAGGACAGACAGCTCCTTGCTGTAGGCGTGAGCCACCAGAGCGCCTCCGTTGGGCTGGTGCTCCACGTGAACCAGACAGCCGAACTCCAGCCGGTCCAGGCCGGGCAATCTAGCGGCTCTGGCCTCGCCGTCGCTGTTCTCCTGCTTCAGGCCGCTGACGGAGCTCAGAGCGCCGCCCTGCTGGACCGGAGGCGGCGGCGGCTTGAAATCTGAGCCAGATTTGGGGAGATCAGAGCACATCGTCTGGATAGATTTGCTGTACATCTTGGGCCGCTTCCGCTTTTCACCTTCTTTGTGTTTCTTTTTCTTTTTCTTCTTGATCTTTTTCATCAGCAAATCCTCAGCGGAGTCGATCTTCGGCTTCTCTCTGTCACCTACAGCACAGGAGAAAGATGATTACAGTAACATCCTCAGAACGAGAGTGATTCGGCATCCTAGCGAACAGCAGAGCTAATGAAGACAGGAGCAGACCGTGGTGAATCAGTCGAGGTCTGGAAATCTCCAGAGTGCTTCAGATCAGTGAGAGATGAAAGGTGAGACGTCTGTGAGACGTGAGCTTTTGTTAGTCACGACTGATGTTTGAGTAGATCCGCTAGTTGAGCACTCATTCAGATACAACAAGCAAAATATCTGTAACAATTATCCCACATCCACCAGCATCACAAATGTGACCCAGGAGCACAGCAGCAGTCATAAGCAGCACAGCTGTATTTGTAGCAATAGACAACAATACATTGCATGGGTCAAAATTATACATTTTTCTTTTATGCCAAAAATCATTAGGATATTAAGTAAAGATCATGTTCCATGAAGATATTTAGTAAATTGCCTACTGTAAATATATCAAAACTTCATTTTTGATTAGTAATATGCATTGCTAAGACAAGGCTCGAAATTGCGACCATTTTGGTCGCATATGCTCCCATAATTTAATCTGTGCGACCTCAAAATATATTTCGGAGCATTTGTGCGAGTGCATATAATTGTTGTAGTGCGACCTGTTGTAATTTCTCTAAAAACGTTCACAGTTATGTGCCTTCTGTGTGCTGATACGGACCGTTCTGCCTGTTCTATCAAACCATTACATAACTTCATCTTTACGTCCTTAAATTTAATGCAGATTTTAGACTGGTTAATATTAGCTGTCAATCACTCAGTCACTGCTTTCCGCTGTCAGGTGACCAGGAGCTAACTACCGCGGGAAATACAAAGGGCTGAAGAAGAGAGAAAATCAAAGGAAACACTGACAGATTTCTTTTGTAAACCACCTAAAGTTATAAATAATGTTGCTGGTGATAGAGATCATGTGGTGAATGTTGACCCAGCAGCTGAAAAGGCGGCGTACAGTTTTCGGAGAGAATGGTTGAAAGACTTCGAGTGGCTCCACTGTGAAAATGCACTGTGTGTGGACGGAGTTTGCACAGGTAACACTAACAGCATTCGCCACCGAATCTACACATTTTAAGCTCGGTTAAATACAGAGAAAGTACCAAACACAAGAAATGCAGGGACAAGTGTGTGGCAAAATGTTCAGGATCATCAGGTTCAATCGTTAAGGCCTTTAATTGTCAGGATGCTCATGTAAGGGGCTGCGATAATATCGTAATTGTTGTTTTAACAATGTGCGATTTGACATTATCGAGTATATTGCAAAAACCAAACCAAACACCTACAGATAGTGCACTCACATGACGTGATGAAGTCCAGTAGGTTAGACTAGCGCACGTGCGCTTTCACTGCATGATTCAGTCTATTAAAATGCATTACAAAACTCAAGAGATGGGGGCTTTATATCATTTCATATAGTTAATATCACACGAACAGTGCCGTTTTTTCCCTCCAAAAATCAACATGATTACAAATGTGATGTTGATTTTATACAACAGTTCAATAAACAAAGTTAATATTAAGAGACTTACGTCTTAGACGCCATATTTCCTGTTTTTGCTCCATTTCGACAACAAAAATAATTCCCAAACAAAGCCACAGCACTGTTTCGCGTCTCTGAACAGCATGACGGTGTTTCGTTTCGTTCCTGAATGAATCAACCGTTTAAATGATTCAGTTCAATCGCAGTGACTCACTTATTAACAGTGACATGATGCCACCTAAGAATTTGACTCAAATGATGATGCACACTTTTAGTAAAAATGGCTTAATTGTGAAAATGACCATAAAAGGTAGAAATCAATTTAAACTTATTGGAAAAGATTAATTTCTATCCCTGCTGTGAACTGACCACCACACAGAATATGAAGAATATCAAAATCAGCTGGGCTACCAGCACAATAACACAAGCAAAATATTGTCAGATAGCAGATTAATTTCGGTGGTTTACGAAAGAAATCTGTCAGTGTTTCTTTTCATTTTCTCTCTTCTTCAGCCCGCGGTAGTTATAGCTCCCTGTCACCTGACAGCGGAAAGCAGTGACTGGGTGATTGACAGCTAATATATTAACCAATCTGCATTAAAGTTAAGAATGTAAAGATTAAATCTGTTAATATATTATTTGTAGTTATGGTGCTCATTAATTTTTGGTTGGTGCTCCTAACTTTTTAAAGTTGGGAGCACCAGTGCTACCAAGGAAAAAAGTAAAATTCGAGCCCTGTAAGAACTTCATTTGAACAACTTTAAAGGTGATTTTCTCAATATTTAGATTTTTTTGCTCCCTCAGATTCCAGATTTTCAAATAGTTGTATCTCAGATAAATATTGTCCAACAGACCATACATCAATGGAAAGATTATTTATTCAGCTTCAGATGATGTATAAATCTCAGTTTCAAGAAACAGACCCTTATGGTTTTGTGGTGTAGTGTCACAAATAACAGACACTAATAGAACAAGTACAGAAACTAATTGACCCTGATGGCCAACTATCAAACCGCTTTGACCATGAACACACTCACCGGACACAAACTCACTACAGAGACGAGCAAACGCAGGAAAACATCGCGTTCACCCCATCATCAGAACTGACACAGTTACACGAGCAGCGGGATTGAGTCCGTCTGTCACCATATGAATGATCCGACTGCGTCTCCAACAGTTTATTAATGCTCTTCTTATCAACTTACTATTGACTAATGACTTATATGCTTCCATTTCACTAAATTCTTTAATGACCCGCATTTTATACTTCAGTTTCTTTTATGAAAAAAAATATGGTGAGACAAACATGATATTTTTGTCATGAATAAAAGTTGTGATGCAAAAACAACTTGTAACTAACGCGCTACTTTCATTAATGATGTGACATGATTAGTTAGTTTATTCGTCAGTTGTGTACAAACGATCGTGTGTGTTAAACACAATCTAGGGGCGACAGTGAAAAATAATGAGAGTTTAGCCGCTGACGTGATGAAAACACTGACTTTACTGATTCAGACTGCATTTGTGCCATGAAAATATCACTGTTTTAAAAGAATATTTCTGATTGCTTGGGAAAAAAAAAAAAAAGTTTCAACACATGACCCAAACAGAGTCGATCCCATATGCTAAATGTTTGAATGTTTTATAACATCATCATTATTAACTGATTATAAACAGTGAACGTAAAGTGACTGAATGTACATCACAAACATTTCCCGCTTTATTTAAAATCAGACTCGAACCTAAAATGACCCGCGGTTCAATGAGTGAGTTAAATATTAAATCATCACATTTGCAGCCGATCTGGTCTGTCAGTTGCATTCTGGATCCCCACGCTAGATGATAAAATTATTGTGATATTGTGATACGTCAATGTGTTTTACCATTTATTAAATAAGCAATGAGGTATGAGAGGTTGTGTCATATTTTGTGTGACAGTCACATAACTAATCTAAAATGAAGCACAACAACCAGAGCTTTTTTGGCTAAAAAAATTATACTGCGCTAGTAATAAATTTGGATTTGTGCAGTGATGATAAACACTTCATCTCATAATAAAATAACTGACATTAACATTCAGGCAAAAAGAACAAAGGAGGCACAATCTGATAGAAAGAGTGTTTTTGAGCAGGTTCACTCTTTCTCAGACGTCTTTCAGTGACCAGCATCTGACTAAAGCTGTTTAGGAACCCAAAATATTTTAATAATACATTCTAACTATTAAAATGAGAAATTATGTGCATGTCAAGAAGTGAACCTGAGTTTCCAAATGCACACGACTCCAGCACACATGTGGATTCAGAGCGCAGGTCAGAGGTCAGAGGCAGGTGAACGCGAGTGTTGTGAACTATGATTGACAGATCGCTCACCTTTCTGCAGGATCTTCACCTCTCCATTCTCTCTCTTCATCTCCATCATCAGCTTATGTTTTCTTTTCTCCTTCATCTCTTTCTCCTGCTCTTTTTCTCTGTCCTTCTCCCTCTCTCTCTTCTTCTCGCCGTCTCGGTCTCTCGGTTTCTCTTTGTCTTTGATAGTGTGATCTGTAGGAGAAAGAAACACATTGGACGCTTAAAAGAAACCAAAGCATTGACTGATGTCACGTTTCTCTGGTTCCTGGACTAAAGCGCCGTACAGAGGGTCACACCAGTGAACGACGGCCTGCTCAAAGACACAGATTTACCAGCTCACGTCTTTAACTAGTTAAACATTCCCCAGCAAGTTCTCAAAGTATATTTTCATACACCTGGATAAACTGTCATGAAAAGTAAGGTTAGCCCTAAAAAGCAGCTTTATTTTCTTTATGCCCGATGTCATTTTGGTCCTTTGTATCTTGAACACATTCTGAACGGGCCTCATGAGGTTCACGATCCTCACACACACACACACACACACACACACACACACACGTTCACGTGGACGGTTTGCGATGACCTTCATGTACATCAACAAGCTGCAAGGTGCCAGGGTAAAATAATGAGTTATCACGAAGGCAAACTGCACAGATTGTGAAACGAATGAAAATATGATTATAAAACACTAAACACACTGTTTTGGAAGCAGATAAACAGACAGAGACAATGAAAAATGATCATTCTGTCATCATTTACTCTCCCTCGTTTCTTTCTTCTGCAGAACACAAAAGAAGAGATTCTGAAGAACTGCTTTCGTCAAAACAGTGAAAGAATCCACTGCACCTCTGACTTTCACTTTACGGACATTTTTCTAAACATCTTCTTCAGTGATTCAGAAAGTCAGTCTTGCAGGTTAGGAATGCTGTGAAGCAAACGATGGACTGATCATGTTTGTTTGATCTATGGGCTCCAGCAAAAGATCTATTGAACGTGTTCTGAACAGTTTCTGAGGGCGATCCACCGAAGGAAGCCGCTTGTTCTGAGAAGCTTTATGATCCATTTACCGCTTCTGTCAGGAGCCTAACTGAACCGTTAGGAGTTAGTGTGAGTTAGTACTCAAATCTGGCTCGCGAGATCCACTTTCCTGCAGAGTTTAGCTCCAGCCCTGATCAAACTCACCTACCTGTGATTTTCTCATGATCCTGAAGACACTGATTAGCATGCTCAGGTGTTTGATTAAGGTTTGATCTAAACTCTGCAGGAAAGTGGATCTGGCGAGCCAGATTTGAGTATATAGGAGTTAGTATCTGTAGGACAGACAGCCAACAGTGCGTCTTAAATGACTGAATGTGGCTTTTGTGCTGATGTTCATCACAGTTGTGTTATGACAGACGGGATACTACTTTATTAGTGTTTATTAATGTTATGTGTGGGTAACAGGCCTGACACAAACAGTAAATAACACAACAGTTCAACACAGAGAACAGCACATTTATTACAGAAGATCGCTGTATCGTGTTTTCTGTCGTAAATCAATGCTCTCCAAACATCGAGCGAGTTATTACTGAGATCCCAGCAGCAATACTACAATCGTGATGTGCTGGTGTCTGATAGACATCTCAGGAATGACAGCAGATATTTCGATTACTGTTTTTATTAATACGAGCTATTTATTCTGCCATCCTACAGACCGAATTGACACTTGAATTTAAAAAGACGCATTTATTATTGCATATTATGATGTTTGCCGATGTCGGCGTCTCGGTGCGGTAACACAGCAGATGTTATGAAGCTATTATAATGACAGCAGACATTATGATGCTGTTATAATGACAGCAGATATTATTATGATGCTATTCCGCTGTAATACGCGCGTCTGCGGCGGGTCACATTGCAGCTGCACGCGCGTCACTGATGCTAAGCTAACTAGCGCGCGCTGTCCGTGTTTTCCACGCAAATAAACACACACGCACTCGTCCACGAGCACAATAAACACATCATAAAGACACACACACTCGCACCGATCACAGCTAGCGAAGCAGCGGCCCGTTATCAGCCACGAACAGCGCCCGAGCGGCGGCGGCGAAGCGACTAGCGATACCTTTCTGCGACAGCTTCAGCTCTCCGTTCTCCTTCTTCACACTGAGGTGATTTTCAGCCGCCAGTTTGTGTTTCTTCCTCTCTTTCTCTCTCTCTTTCTCTTTGCCTTTCTCTTTCTCCTTCTCTCTCTCTCTATCTCTATCTTTCTCTCGGTCTCTGTCCTTCTCTGTTTTGTTTTTCTTGTTTTTCGGTTTGCTGCTGTAATTCTGCTGCTCCGTGTCTCCGTTCATCTTCTTGGCTTTAAATACTTTCTCCTCATGTCGGATCTTCTTGGCCGGTGGAGGATGAGGATGAGGATGGTGCTCGCGGTTCTGGGACGCTGGTTTCGGTTCGGTGGGTTTGTTGAGCTGAATGAACTCCGCCATCTTTTCTCTATTTACTCTCTCGAGCTGCTGCTGTTTGTGTAAGAAGCACGGGGGAGGCGTGGCCTGGCGGTGATTGACAGAAACAACGTACTTGAGGCGGGCGTGGCCTGGCGTTGATTGACAGATAAAGCAGCCTTGAAATGGGCGTGGCCACACGCGGATTGACAGCAGGAAAGGTGACGTCAGCAGCTCGGTTGCTGTATTCATTTGATTATGATGCATGAGCCCATTTACTATCTCGATGTTTTTCCAAATTTTGAGGATACTCGATGCATCAATACTTTTGCTCTCGACAAAATGTAAAAAGGTGATTTTTTGCCTCTCATGAAAGAGACATGATCTGGATAGAACAGCAAATTGTTTACTGCAAAATATTGATAATCTAGAGATGGTGACCACTTACTGCTTTATACTACGTGAACAACAAAAAAAAAAAAAAAAAAAAAATTAAAGTCACATTTACTTAAAGGTACAAGCGCATATATATATGAATGTGTGTGTGCGTTTTTGTGACAAATCAGGACATAGATGTGTATAATGTCAAGGGTATGATGGGTATTACAAGGAGAAGGTGACTTTTCAGGACATTGACCCATGTCCTCACTTTTCAAAACGCTTATAAATCACACAGAGTGGAGTGTATTGAGAATCTGAAATAGCAGAAAGTCTCCTGTAAGGGGTAGGTTTAGGTGTAGGGTTGGTGTAGGACAATAGCACATACAGTAAGTACAGTATAAAAACCATTACACCTATGGAGAGTCCCCACTTTACACAAAAACAAACGTGTGTGTGTGTGAATATGAAATTAAATATACACAAAAAGTGCAATCTTCCTACAAAAGGTTGTGGTTGTTGCAACAACTGCATGTGTTTCTTTGAAGAACAAAAGAAAAACAAGAAGAACAAAGAAACATAAGCAGAATACAGAATAAGTGCAATATTATATTTACACTCCAAGCCCAGATCTTTTCTCATATACAGTATCAGATGTTTATCATCACAGTTTCAGATTCAATCTCACGGTTGTCAAACAAGAAACTCTACAGTGTGTATTTAGTTGCAATAAAAATTTAAACATTTATTCAGTTTATTAATGGGTTATAAAGAGAAAGTGAATATAGGCAATACATGTCAAAGACAGTGTTTATCCACCTTTTTCTTCCCAAAAGAGCGAGCGCAGCATTTTGTAAAAACTTTTTAGCCGTTCAAAACAGCTCGCTATGCCGCTCGATACTGAAAACTGGCGAGTCTTACCGTATTATTTTAGTGTATTATCTTAATTATGAGCACACTGGTTTGTAGTGCAAACAGCTTTAGCGTTTACTGTACGTTGTAATTCTTCTGGTCATTTCTCTACAGCGGCTAGTGAACCGGAAGTCCTGCCCATACGCTTACTTCCGCTTTGAAGAAAAAGGTGGATAGAGGATATCAATGTTTATGTTGTTAAACACAACTGTACTAATGAACACAAGTAATATTGTCATGAGTGAAACAGACACTTATAAAAGCTCGTTGTGGAAATCTGTATTTAGGAATCTGAACTTGACTCAAGCTTGAAGTAAAACCCTATTTAAATTATTATTTACTTTATTAAATAAAGTAAAAACAGGTTACACTTAAAACTTACATGATATATAGCCAGGAAAACATGTATTAGAGAGATTTCATTAAAATATTAATTAGATATTCCTGTTCCACTAACAGAACGAGAATCCATCATTATTGTCCATCGTTTGTAATTGTGTTTGAAAATAAATAATGCCAATGTATGAAAACGATCATAAATTTATTTATCCTATAACAGTCATTCTATTATTTTGGTAAAATTTCACATACACAAAGTGTATTTTTTTATGCCTATTTACAGATAAAGAAATGTGTATGATTAATACATTTGTAATGTACTGTATTTTAAATTGAATATTTTAACCCTAACCTCTATCAGAGGAAATCATAAAATAAGTGGATTGCTTTTCATCGGCTGCGCAAACTAAAAGCATGATGGGAAAGAACTTGCTTAAAACTCATCGACTCAAAACAAATCACAACATTTTGTTCTTGGGTAGAACGTAAGTTAAAAGATTTTGTCTGGAATTAATTCTAGCTATATTGAATTGATTGTTCATTAAATTCCTGTGAAAGCAGTTGTGTCTCCACTCATGATGGAGCTGTTTGCCTTTGCTTACGTGGATCGCTGGTGAGAGCGAGAGATTTCTTCACGCGTCTCAAACGAGCCTCTTCTCTGTGACTTCAAGGAAATTCCACTGGCATCCCGAGAGGTCACGTGACCCCGGATGGAGGAGCGCCGCTGCACGCGCTGGGACAGAGAGACCAGACACTCATCCTTCATCAGCTCTTCTGTCAGAACTTCTCAAATAACATCCGTTCAGTGAGAAACAGGAATGAATAAATCAGAGTAAGACGTGAGCAGAAAGACTCGATCACAAGAACACAACAGCTTTACCAGCAGATGGAAGTATTTATCAATGGATCTCTAGTGAATGTAGAGTATGAATACATGTGAACAGAACCTAACCTTAGCTCCTTCTGCCGTCTACTATCACAGGACTGCCATATTCTAGCTTCTGAATGATCAGCACATCAGAAAAATAATGGCAAATGACACACTGCTGCAGCAAATGCAACAGACACAGAAAACCAAACACTGCTGTCCACAAACACGTCACCAGCAGATGGCGAGAGTGAGCACCTGTCTGAAATAACACCAACATCAGCTGCAGAAACTTCAACATGAGAAATAAACCAAGCACAACACACACACACTCATACTCACACAAATCACACACTAACACAAACACATTCATACCGACAATCATACTCACACACACACATTCATACTCACAAACACACGACAATCACACACACACAAACGCACACACTCTCATACTAACACATTCATACCGACACTCACACACACACACACATGCACTGAGAATAAAAGCAGCAGAAGACATTTTTCCTCCTAATGTTTTACTGACATTGATTGATTGACAGGTCTGTGTTGGAAGGTCGAGTAAAATCCCAGAGGTTTAAATGCAATGTTGTGTAACTCGCACACATTCTCTCTCTGCGTCTCAAACACACACACAGTAAAAAAAGGCACGGGCGAGCTGTCGGGAGTAGTTCGTGAAGTGAGAAAATGGCATATACAAAAATAACCTCTAGAATACAATTTACAAAAAGTATCATCAATACAATCTCCAGCCCGCGGCGTCTCGTGAAGCGGCGATACGCGCCGGCCGACGAACGCAAAGAAACGGAGAGAAAAGAAAACACAGCCCTGAAAACGTTTGTTCTAACAGGAGGGCAAATAACTTACAGTTGAGGTACACCAGACGCTTTCATGCACAGACGTCTCACATCGCATTAATATATTCAGTGATAGTACATTTGCATCATCATCATTTACGGCTCGCCCTGTGAACTCCGGCCCGCGTCGTCTGATCCCAGTCTAAACTATTGCAGAAGAACGGGTCCAGCCACGCAGCAGGAGTAAGGCAGGTTCTGATCCCGGAGAGACGCTTAGCACCAGCGCAGTGAGTCCATGGCAGCAAGGTGCATCATGGGAGATTATCTTTGTATCTTTACTGATTGTGTTAGAGAAGAGGTGCCGTCCGTCTACAGTGGCACGTGTAGAAGAAAGAGGAGCGTGGAGTGTGGAGCTGATGGGTGCCGAGGTCACGTCCACTCCGACGGAGGCTCCCGGGGGCCTTTGGGATGCGAGCAGCGGCTGCCGAATCCTGCGGCACAGAGACGCTTGAGAGAAACTCACAGATCGTAACGGAAGAGCTCCGGTCTGCTCCGGTCACTCACCGATCTCCGTCTCTGCTCTCCTGTCCTTCAGAGGAGAATCTGGAGCCTTTCCGTTCTTCTGCTCGGCATCTAGACAAACAAAACAAGTCTGGCATCACCGCTGAACGAGTGCACGTCTTTGCCATCAGGCTTCTATTTCATCACATTACGGGAGAAATCAGACCGAGTGACTGATACAGCTGGAGATTCGGAGCGGCTGCTAACGGCTAACAAAGGCACAGTAACATTCAAAGAAAGCTGAGTGTTCAAACAACACACTGAAATGCTGCAAGTGAATGAAAATATTTTTTGGAATAATAATAATAATAATAAAGATATGATTTTTATTATTACAATGAACATTATTATTGTGTAAACAGTAAAGAATTAACTGAGCAGCCGGCGGCGTCTGTGTCACTAACCCACGCTGACATTAACTGTGATGTTAAAAAAGAATTAAATGCTGTTACCATGTTAATGCTACACGCATATATTAATATCGTAAGTAACGCACCTCACGCTGGTTTCTAGTACTGCGCAAACTCAGGTCAGAGATGACGGGTGAAAGTGGGACACCGAGAGATTCAGTAAAAATAGAAGTCTGCAGGAGGTGCTGATGAACAGGAAGTGTTTCTGGCTGATAATATGATGTGGTTTACTGTGGCGGCAGCTCTAAGGCCCGGGTAAACGTCTCGTGAGGTACACTCGACCGCGGATGAGTGTGAACGGAGAGCGCCACGCGCAGCGCCACCTAGTGGACTCGCTGCGCCGCTGCACACGGACAGCTCTGATGACGGAGACTGCGTGACGTACCGGTCTTTGGAGGACTAGCAGGAGCTGGTGTGTCTGCAGACGCCTGTGAAGGGAAGACACAGAGGTTAAAGCTCTCGTCCTCAGCCGCTTGCAGCAGAAACAGACTCATTCTCACCTGTGACGACGGCTCGTCTGAAGACGCTTCGGCCGGCGGCGGCTTCACATCGGCAGGGTCTGAATGAACACGAGGGAAACGTTACAGGAAGTTCAGATAGACATGAGAACGAGCAGCTCTCTGACGACACACTATCACCTCACTAATGAAACAGACCAGTTTAACGACTGAGCCTTTAACGAGCCATCAGTGATCAATGCTCTTCAAACTCGCACACATACACACACACCAGCTACTGAGATTCATCATTAACACAGCTGCACTAAAACAACCGGGCATGCTGGGAAACAAGCCTTTATCTACATACTTATTGAAAAGCATTCGGTCAAAACCACTTTTTGTCATTTATATTTCAGAACGATCACTTCAGTCACTGCGAGGCGTAACAGAGGGCTGAGGTTCACTGTGTGTGTGTGTGTGTGTGTGTGTGTGTGTGTGTGTGTGTCATGAAACTGATGTTCACCAAGAGCAACCAGACGAAACTAGCACACAATAAACCGAAGTAAATCGTCATTGTCTGGATTCTGTGCGCAGTGGAACAGGATCCCGCTCGACTACAGAAGCAGGAAGAGCCGCGTGTGCTTCTGTCTCAGAGCCTCTGCTGTCCTCGTGCGGATGGACACAGTAAAGACGCACCTGTGGCCATTAGGAAGGACTCAGCGGTTCGCTCGGGAACAGGCGGGGGCCAATCTTCACTGTCGTCACAGTCTGGGGCAAAAAGAGCACCGTTACCAACCAGAGCTCTCACACACACACACACACACACACACACACACAGAGCTGAACGCAGCATCAACACCTGACACGAGCCCGGAGCCCCGATCATCACACTACCATCATGCCTTCAGCCCCACAAACCTACTGAGAGCCCTCGACAGGCAGCAATAGCACATTAGCACAGCTCAGAGGCAGAAAACAAGCTGCATTTGATCAGGTGACACGCACACACGCATGCACACACACACACACACACATTAGGGCTGGGACAATAAATCGATGCAGAATCAATTCCTGGATCGCCGGTCCCGTGATTAGTAGTAAATCGCCATCACCTGCGTTCAGATGGAGCGGCATTAACTACACAGAGCCGTAGTTCACTGACAAGCTACGCTAAACCGCGCTCATAATCGCAGGCGATTCGTCCTCCAACGGCTGTGCACATATGTTGTGGAGTATTTATGTAGAATTCAGCACAGATAGCCTACGTCTTCTAAAGAAACCAATCTCAGTTTACAACAACTAATTGAATATATGAAACCATGGAACATGTTGTCAGGATATCCCGATGCGGGTTTCGTAACTGAAACAGAAGCGCGCGAGCCGTGCTGTATGTGTAGGACGTTCTTCAGTCTGATCACGTTATTTCATCACAGAACAGCGAGAGAACTACACACAACACATTAATAAGCATTAGAATTAGTCAAAGCTTGAAACATTATTTATGACTGAAGGCTGTATAAAGGGTTAAATTAAAGGGTTAGGGCAAACTTGTTGTATTAAATACAATGCTTACATTTTTCATGCACTGACTTTATGATTTAAATAAAGAAATATTTCCAGCCCATAGACGATAATTAAAAATAAGTTTGATCTTCTTAATAGAGTTATATTCTCCGTGAATTCGTGCAACGATTGAATGTCATTATACTCTGAACAAGAACGGGAGGTTAAATCACAATATACAATAATAATAATAAAAAAAAAAAAATAAAAAAAAATTAACTCAGTCCGAGTATTCCTCAGGCAGTAACTTGAGCCGCGCTCGTGCGGACGCGAGTATGAACCAGGCTTTAACTGTCATGCAGTATAACCGCGCTGCTATCAGCTTCCAACACTTGAAAATGCACACATTTAATATTTACATTATAGCCTGTGTTTAATAGAGAGCGGGACCCTCATTTTGGAGCATGGAGCATGCAGCGCCATCTGCTGTTCAAAACTAAGCTCAGAATTGATTCCAGAGGAATCGCGATGCATTCGGAAAATCTCAGAATTGATTCTGCATCGATTTCTGTCCCAGCCCTAACATATATACGGCCAGAACAGCTGACAGAACTTAAAGGACCTGAAAGAAAAATGGGGAAGGGTGCTTCTGTTCCGAGAGAACCGTGGATTACACAGGCGTCCACTTCCTAAAGACCGGACTCAAAGCGACACGGACCCGTCACAGTGATGCTCAAATCAGTCACTTCCTGCTCGCATGTGCCAATCATTTCTGATCAAATGAGAGTCAAGCGAAGGAAGGGAGAGCTGGGAAAGGCAGCAGACGGAGGAACGGCGCGAGTGTGTGTGTGTGTGTGTGTGTGTGTGTGTAAGTACGTACTTGAGGTGTGTGTGGGGAGGCTCTGGCCGGCGATGGACATCGGTGTGACCCTGCGGGGGGCGTGATCGCTCTGCTGCGGCGCTGAAGCCGTGCTGCTTATCGAGGAGAGAGCGTCGGGGAAGTCAGAGTGCAGCGGGTTGGTGAAGCTCAGCGCCGTCCGGCCGGGCGAGCGGTCAGGGCTGGGCTCGGACTGACCCTTCTCCTCCCTCAGCGGCAGGTGGTTGGGTCGCGGAGGCTCGGCGCTCTCCTCACACATGGAGCTGGTGTTGGAGCGCTTGAAGGCGTGCGAGCGCTGCAGAGCGCTGTTCCCCTCGAAGCTGCGAGGCCCCTCCTGCAGCGGAACCTTCTTGATCTCGATGCTCAGCTTGCGCTCCAGCCGGCGCTCCGGCCCGTCCTGCCCCGGTTTGCTGTAGTTCTCGTTGAGGTCGGGGTTCTGGTCCGACGCCAGCACGTGCAGGATGGGTTTGGGATGGTAGCGGTCGTTGTCCTGCCGTGCGTTTGTGACCGTAGGGAAGGCCGAGGGTGGAGACGGCGTGAGGATGGGCGGAACAGGGCGCGGCTCTGGAGGCTGGAGAATCTCCTCCTTCACGTCGCCCTCGGCCTGATTACTGAGAGAGAACAGAGAAAACATGATAACTGAGAGACAAGAAACATGAGATGCACCTCCACGGAGTCATCCAGGACACCTGTTTACGTGGAAAACACAGCAGATGACATGAAATACACGTGTCCCTGCAGCACAGCAGCAGTCATAAGCAGCACAGCTGTATCTGCAGCAATAGACAACAATACATTGTGTGGCTCAAAATTATGCATTTCTCTTTTATGCCAAAAATCATTAGGATATTAAGATCATGTTCCATGAAGATATTTAGTAAATTTCCTACCGTAAATATCAAAACTTCATGTTTGATTAGTAATATGCATTGCTAAGAACTACATTTGGACAACTTTAGAGGAGATTTTCTCGGTATTTCGATGTTTTTTGCTCCCTCAGACTCCAGATTTTCAGATTTATTGTCCGATCCTAACAAACCACACATCAATGGAAAGATTATTTATTCAGCTTTCAGATGATGTATAAATTAATTTATACACTTACGACTGGTTTTGTGGTCCAGGGTCACATATTCTCTAAATATTAATACTCCAATACTACATATGTGGCCTGTGCTGGCAAAATGAGTGTGAATGCGCACTGGATCATTTTCAGCTACACGCAAAAAAAAAAAAAAAAAAAAAAAAAAATGAAATTCGATTTTAGTCAAATTTGTCAAGTTTTCACAAAAATTAGTTCATTAAGGCCTCATCTAGAGATCCCAGTGCTCCAAATAGTAATTAAACATCTAAAATGATCTTTATATGTACATTTTCTGAGAGGAGTACCTTTTCTCCACTCGCTTCGGAAGCACACAATCACAATAAATATACACTGAATTACAATATTTAAGTATTCACACAAACATAATCTGCTATGTCTTAAGTGAACATTTGGGGAACTGTTGAGGATAAACATCTGATGTGTAACTTTATATTAGATCTGTGCATCACAACAGGTCTTAATGTATACAGGCCGTCTGTCGCATTAATGTTAATCTAACCATAAAAGAAAAGAGGGAATCCCTCGCTGCTCTTGATTGAACTGCTTTTGTAGTTTTGAAACATTTGGATTCGTGCCGAATGAGAGAGATGGGCATCAGTTTCACCTTTAATTTGTTTTGAGATTGACATTTTTATAAGCACATCAATCATATCCTTAAGTTTATAGGATTTGTTGTGGAGAGAAACTAATAACTGTGTTTATTATGTTTGTAAACATTTTGATTTACCGGCATTTTAGTCTATACATCATTTCTGAATGTAGCCTAATAAAGTGCGACGCGACTTAGCCTGTGATTTTTCCCTCAGAACGCAATTTTATACAAGTAGCGTTTAAAAAAACAACAACAACAACTTCAATGTCTTTAAAGCATTAATACATTTTTTTTTCTTTTGTTTAGTAGCTTACATTTATGCAAATCTAGAAAAGATGATGCTGGCTGTGACTAAGCGCAGCGAGTTAAGATACCATCTCTGTCTTTTTCTTTTTCTGTAAAGAAAACACTGTATTATTATTATTATTATGATTATTATTAGGCTATTATCATCATCATCATCATTATTATTAGGCTATTATCATAATTATTATATATATATATAACAGTTAAAAAAAAAATAACGTTATTAATCATTATTTTTTCTACTCGAACCGGTTTCGGAACGGTAATAATAAAGAGAAACGCAGGAACAGAAACGTTAACATATGGATTCTGCTCAGAGTGAACCGATTGACTTTTTGTTTTGTTTTCAAGCCCTGGAAAATATGCTTAATGTGAATGAGTTTGTCAGCACATATATACTCTAGACTCTAAAATAAATAAGATGGCACTGATAAACATGTACACGCTGTGAAACTAGTACGTTTCTTTATTCGGTGCGGTTGGAGGTTTGAGGTTGATGAGACTCTGGAGGCGTGTACCGAGGGGGCGGAGTCTTACCTGCGGATGCGGGGCGGTTTGGGAGGGGGCGTGTCCCATCTCTCCTCATCTGAATTCTGACCGGGTTTTTCCGGGCTGCCCTCTTCCTGCAGTGTGTGTGTGTGTGTGTGTGTGTGTGTGTGTGTGTGTGTGTGTGTGTGTGTGTGTGTGTGTGTGTGAGTGAGAACAAAGACAAACCAAACACGTGAATGTAAAACACTAGAACTTCTACATTACAAACAGATAAGTGGAAAATAGAGGAGAAAAGGACAGAATGAAGATATTACAGCCTCAAACTGACACTTACAGTCCGTGTGTGTGTGTGTGTGTGTGTGACAAATCAGGACATAGATGTGTATAATAATGAGGGTATGTCAGGTATTACAAGGAGAAGGTGACTTTTCAGGACATTGACCCATGTCTCCACTTTTCAAAACACTTATAAAAATCACACAGAATGGAGTGTATTGAGAATCTGAAACAGCAGACAGTCTCCTGTAAGGGGTAGGTTTAGGTGTAGGGTTGGTGTAGGACAATAGCACATACAGTAAGTACAGTATAAAAACCATTACACCTATGGAGAGTCCCCACTTTTCACAAAAACAAACGTGTGTGTGTGTGTGTGTGTGTGCAGTCAGACCGCATTGTGTCAGTATATCAGGCTTTTCAAACAGGAAGTAAAGCATCATTGTTTCTATTGTTCATTGTTCAAATTCTCTCAACTGCCATTCCTGTCTTTCTAGAAGAGATCTAATCCAGGGCAGCTCATCGTGTGTGTGTGTGTGTGTGTGTGTCTTACCATCCCGTCTGTGAGCTCAGAGTTTGTTGGACTCTCCAAAAGCTTCAGCTGTTTCTCAAAGAGCTGTGCAATCGCTCGATGAACCAGCTCGTACTGCTCCTGACACACAGAGACACAGGAGGCTAGTGAATCAACCCTGCTCTGGTTTGTAATGTCTGTTATTCTGCTACAGAGTCTATAGTATTTGTTTTGCGTAGTTTACTTTGGTCTGAACTGCTGAATGCCGCTGTGTCCTCATCTCCTGAATCAGCTGGAAAACGTTAAAATCTTCAGGAATTCTCTGCAAAATGACACACAATGATGCCAGTCCTTCAGTGGTTAGATTGTACGTGTGCATGAGAGAGAGTGTGTGTGTATTAGTGTTAGTGTGTGTGCGCGTGCGTGTGTGTATTAGTGTTAGTGTGTGTGCGCGTGTGTGTGCGCGTGCGTGTGTGAATTAGTGTTAGTGTGTGTGCGCGTGCGTGCGAGTGCGTGTGTGAATTAGTGTTAGTGTGTGCGCGTGCGTGCGAGTGCGTGTGTGTGAATTAGTGTTAGCGCGTGTGTGTATGCGCGCGCGAGCGAGTGTGTGCATGTGCGTGCATGCGTGCAAGTGCGCGTGTGAGAGAGAGTGTGTGTATTAGTGTTAGTGTGTGCGCGTGCGTGCGTGCGAGTGCGTGTGTGAATTAGTGTTAGTGTGTGTGTGCGTGCGAGAGTGTGTGCATGTGCGTGCGTGTGTGTGTGTGTGTGTGTGCGCATGTGCGTGTGCGCATGTGCGTGTGTGTGTGTGTGTGTGTGTGAGTGAGTGTTACCCCAGCTTTCAGGAGGTTCCACGTGTAGTCGATTGCACAGATGGCTCCTGTGCGTCCACAGCCAGCACTGTCACACATACAGCACACACATGCAGTCAGAACACACGCTAACATCAGACAGGTTACCCAGTCATTTCCTATGAACCAGTAAACATGTTAAACCATCAGAAAGCCCTGCAGCATCACTGGTGTCCCGTCCTCCATCACACAGCATTAAACCTCTTCCTCAGTCTTGCCTTTTTGCACATTTCTGGCTAATTTCTCCATGATGCATCTGTACAGTAACGGCCAGCGGACACATACACACCTCGTTTCTCTGCATCTTCCACACTGACCCTCTTTATCATGAGCTGTTCTCATATCCATAATAATGGTCTAATCTCACTGTGAATCTAATTCCACAGCACACCAACACAAACACGGCACAAGCTCTGAGGCTCGTGCTAAATGAACACCCATAAACCCCAGACTGAACCTGAACCTCAGCGGTGATGATTGGCCATCAAGATAAAGCCGGAGAACGTCAGTGCTAGCGTTCAGTCGTGCTGCTAACACATGATCGTCGAGGCTCACGGGACAGAAGATCAGACGTGAGGTCAGGAAGAGCAGATCTCATACCTGCAGTGGACACAGATGGGAACGTCGTCGTGCTCCTGATACTCCCTCATCAGAGCGATCATGTCCAGTATGGAATCGAAGGATGACGGGACGTCGTGATCGGGCCAGTTCACGTAATGGAACTGCGTCACTCGCCGGGTTTCCTGACGGACCAGAGAGAAACAGACTGATGTTAAAAACTGTCCCGCTACAACAGACGGACAGACAGAAATAAAGACTCACATGATCAAACTCCACTGTGAGCGTGCGGATGAAATAATCCGTCCGCGGCTGCTCAGACTCCTGAAAAAAAAACAAGCCCATATCAGACACTGAATACAGCTGAAGAGTTCTGAGGTTAGTTAAGTACAGCTGTTATTTACTTAATCAGATCTGCTTGATACATTTGATATGGTTTGTGTTTTCTGTGACACGAGTAAAGAGCAGTGGCACACAAATCTGCAAACATGAATCATGAAAGGACATAACAGGGACTAAATCTGTTAACAAACAAACAAAAGATTCGTATTTGCACATTTAAACATAACATGGCCATAAACCGGACCAATGAAAGGCTGAGATATACTGGAGTAAAACTAGAGTAAATCTGGTGAAACTAAAGAGAAAACAGATCCTTCTTATTCCCACATTTACCCCCCGGTTTCACAGACAAGGCTTAAGCGTAGTTCAGACTAAAATGTAGGTCTGAGCCGTTTCAACCGAAAGAAACTTGCACTGAAGGATCTTAAATATATCAGTGCCTTTCTAGGGCTGGGCGATATGACCAAAACCTTATATCACGATATGAGCAATGTCTTATCACAATAACGATATATATCACGATATAGTTACTTTTTTCTTTTGAAAAGGTTTTTATAATATTATTAAAATCTTTAATAACATAGAAATTTCATAATCCTTGTCACCAATGTCAAAAATCAAACTAATACAAGCCTAAAAAAGACAAAAAAAAAAACCTCAAGCTCACTGTAGATAAATAAACAGTCAGTGATGAAATAAGGATAAGAAACTAATTGCAAGCAATAGGACAAAAAAAATAAATAAGAAACGCTACATACATTGTGTAAATGAATTCGTCTTCACTGTTAATTATATCTGTCTATCTATCTAGACAGAATTAACACGTGTATTATGTATAGATTCTACACATTATATATACACGTATACATACATATACATATATATATATATATATATATACACACATACATATGTGTGTGTCCCTGGACCACAAAACCAGTCTTAAGTCGCTGGGGTATATTTGTAGCAATAGCCAAACATGCATTGTATGGGTCAAAATTATTGATTTTTCTTTTATGCCAAAAATCATTAGTATATTAAATAAACATCATGTTCCATGAAGATATTTTGTAAATCTACTTCTGTAAATATATCAAAACTTCATTTTTGATTAGAAATATGCATTGCTAAGAACTTCATTTGAACAACTTTAAAGATGATTTTCTCAATATTTAGATTTTTTTGCTCCCTCAGATTCCAGATTTTCAAATAGTTGCATCTCAGACAAATATTGTCCAACAAACCATACATCAATGGAAACATTATTTATTCAGATGATGTATAAATCTCAATTTCGAAAAATTGACACTTAAGACCGGCTTTGTGGTCCAGAGTCACGTATATACAATTTATCATTATTATTATTTTTTAATTTCTTCTTCTTAAAGTTACAAAGTTGATTTAGTCAAGAGCAGTGAGAGATTTTCTATCACTGTTGTTTGATTAATATGAATGGCAGACAGGACGAATGTTGGACAGCTTCCCCTTTAAGACCAAAAGTCTGGATCCAATATACTGTTACATATGGATTTTCTTTTTCAGCCGTTTACTCTCTCTTAAGACCTAAATCACTGTGTTTATGAGGATACTTGCAAAGATGGGGATTCTGACGCATATAAGTGCGTTTATGTAACGCTCTTACACAGAAACGGAGATGGCGCACGCATATAGCTCTGTTGTTTGTGTTTCAACAGCTTAAAATCGGTTGTTTTAAAACGGCAGTGCTTAAAACACGTGTCCATGCTACAGATGTAGTCCCTCGTTTAGGAACGAGCTCCCGGCTGGTCGTTCTCCTGCTCGGAGCCCCGTGGTGGTGTGTAAGATTGCAGGCATCCAAATGATGAAAAAGAATTACCGTAAACAATGTATTTTGCGACACCATGAAATAAACGATAGAGTATAATATGAAACAAACGTTTTTTTCATCCTTCTGATATATATAGTCATATCGCACAGCCCTACTCAAGATGCACACTGGTGATGTTTTTTTCTAAGGCACATTTATAAAAAAATTACTTAAATGTCCTAATTGAACTATGGCCTAATCCTGGCTTAGACTAAGCCCTGTGAGTGAAACAAGTTCTTTAGACCATGTCTGAAGATGTCTAATTCAGTGCACTTCAGCGGTTCACACAGTCATCTGCTTCACTTGTGACTGAGAACAATCCGATTTAAGCCACATCGAGTTTCAGTGTGAATGCGCTTCACATCCCATCATGAACAATAACGTCTGTCGTCACGGCCACAGGCTCAACGTGCTTCTCTCGAGCTCATGTGACGAGAGAGAGTGGTGCATGCTGGGAAGTGAACCAGGGACTCACACAGGAGATCTTGAAGGGGCCGAAGGTCACAGGCTCGTCTCCAAACAGCGGGAAGTAACGCTCACACTTTTTCTGCAGAGGAAAGCGAGCGAAGAATGTGTTTGAGTCTGTGAGGCGAAGCTTTTACGACTAAAGCACAGAATCAACATTGAAACCACTCTTACCCGCCCCATCTCAAACTCTCGACACGCCATCACGATGACCTGCGCAACAGAAGTCATGCGTCACTTACAAGAACACACACACAGTCACGCGCACACACTCACACTCACTCTCTCATATACACACACACACACACACACACACACTGCAGTCTCTCTGTGGCAGCAGATTCACTCACCGTGACCTTGTACTCCCAGATCATCCTCCAGAAGTCCAGCACGGTGTTGGGCAGCGGCCCCTGAGTGGCGATGTAGGCCTCCGGCCTGCCAATGCCCTGAGCACACACACACACACACACACACACAGGATCACATCTGATCTAACACACGGCTTACAGTCCTGACAGAATCATCAGACTGTTTAAATGAGACTCTAGTTGATGGTTTACTGTGTGCCACAGCAAGAAGACAAAACACACACTTGAGTTCAAGAGTCAAGAAGCCAACAGTCCTGCGTGAGTTTTGGGGAGTGTAATTATGATCTCACTGATATGCAGTGATGGGAATAACGGCGTTACTAACGGCGTTATTTTTTTCAGTAACGAGTAATCAAACGAATTACTTTCCCCCCCCGTTACAACGCCGTTACCGTTACTGACAATAAAATGTGGCGTTACTATATTATATTATTAGAATTTAAGTTTTCAGTTCATCTGAATGGATGCACAGTGTTGACGTGCCGTAAACTCTAGTGTGAAGCACGACTCGCCGTCGCTTTCTCTCACACACACGCACGCAAAGAAAGATACAGAGAGTCTTTCATAACACGCAGAACTGACGCGCTACATGTAAACGATATTCTGTGTTGTATTTTCCGGTCAAAATAACGGAGTTCCTTTGGAATTCTTCAGCTTTTAAGAACTGCCGCTTTCTCTGGTTGTGGGCGGAACTAATGCGCAAACCACAATCTCATTGGCTGGCGCTCACCTATTATTTTGATTTCAGCAAATCAATTCGAGCGAACTCAGACAACGTGATTAATATTCATGAACCCAGCAGCTCATTAATCCTTAGTGCGTTTTATATTGATGACAAATATTTATTCATACTTGGTTATTCTATTTACTAAAGTTCTATCATCATATAATATTAAATTATCATAATATTATATTATAATGCTTGACTGACAGATACTAATTGTCAGTAGATAAATAGTGTAGATTAATGTACAATGTTATATAATAATAATTTATTCTTTTTACTGTCTATTTCATTGATTTAACATATTTAATATTGGGGGCATCCCAAGTTATTTGATATTTGAACATTTTGTAAAAAGTAACGCAATAGTTACTTTCCCTGGTAATTAGTTACTTTTATAATGATGTAACGCAATTACTTACTCAGTTACTATTTGTGAGAAGTAACTAGTAACTATAACTAATTACTTTATTAAAGTTACGTGCCCAACACTGCTGATATGCGTGTATGTATTCTCATACACAGACACACACAGACTCTACAGAGACAGGAAAGGCCACAGAAAAGCACAGGAAGTCTTCAGTACCTTGATGAAGTTTGCATTGATGTAGTCAGTGTCCTGGTTGGATGTTTTTAACGTCACCTTCACACGACTGTGGTCGACTGACGAGCAAGAGAAATACACCATCATGTCAGCAGATACACAAATACTCACACACACTCTCTCAAATCACACACACACACACACACACACACACACCAGATCAGACTTCATGAACAAACATCAGTCACATGACCTCTGACGCTCTCAGGCCTGTCATTCATAACTAATACTTCAGTCACATGACAGGATGGGCTAGCGTGAGCGTTAGGTTAGTGCTGGATGTGTCGTTTACTCACATGGCAGAATGTCTTTATATCGGTTTTTCTTCACGTTTTCCTCCTGCTCTCCAACATTAGTGGGGTAGATCTTCTCTGTTCTATATTTGGTTGATAATCGACGTAATCTCTGTAAAAGACGCACAGAAACAGCCTTAAGAGCAAAGAAAGATAACATTTAGACAGACATTCGCATCAGAAATACATCCAACAAACAGCTAGTCATTCAGATCTCTACGTCCCTGCGGCTCTGATTCCACCCGACATACACACACACACACACACACACACGATCAGGATCAGGTCACGTGATCCTCCATACCTACTTTCAGTGAACACAAACCACTTTAGACAGTGTTCACACCGGTGTTTAGTGCTGGTCAGTGATGGAGGGTAATGTCAGACTCTTGTTCTGCTGGCTGTGCAGATAACGTGCTTATATCTGCAGTACGACCCATAATGCTTTAGCACCAGACATCCATCGACTGCAGGAGGAACGTGTGCAAACAGAGCAGATCAGCTGCAGGTTTGGACCATCAGTTCTTTATTAGTCTATGTGAGAACACCATGTTTCTGAATGTGATAGTATGTGTTTTTGTGTGTTCATTTACACCAGAACACTGACCACACACACACTTTGTTACACTACATGAATCAGGCCATCTCACAGACAGATCCTCACAGTCCTAGCCCTGCCTCTGACTCCTGAACAAGCTCTCACAGAAACCTGTGCAAAACCCCAGATTTAGACAGAAAAGGTGATTATCCCGAGTCAACCATCACACACTCTCTCCCTCCAGCCGCTCTTCTGCTGCTGCTCCGGGTCAACAGGGCAGATATGAAGGTTTGGAGAGCACTGATGATGTACAGCTGCTTCATCTGGATGTTTGTGTGAAAGTCTCGAGCTACAACAGTCACACAACGGATATTTGTACCAAGCAGATTTATTCCTGCCAATAAACCACTAGTTGACTTGTGCGACACGTTCAGACATCACGTCTGTGTCTTTCTCCTCCTCCATGTGGCTCATCAAACACAGGAAGCTGCGTGCGCGCGTGTGTGTGTGTGTGTGTGTGTGTGTGTACTTCCTTTCCTGCCAGTGTTGGGGAGGAACAATGGCCGACATGACACAGTTCTGCTGCGCACTCCTCTCATTGGTCCATTTCCTGGTCCACCCCGTCAGAGCCAATGCCCACGTCGCTGACAGACACGTCTCACACACACAATCTTTTTCTAAATGAGCCTGTCTCTGACTTCTATTGACCTAACGTCTATAACGACTACAGACAGACCCTAAAAGTAAACTGTAAAAACATGTTTTCTTTAAGAACGTCTCTAAAGGAAGTGTTTGTCACTCGAGACACTCTGGAGACTATCTCACCTAAAACACACACACACACAAAAACAAACCACTTCCAACTTCACGATTTCTTGGGGCACATGTTCTTCTGCACATTTGAACTTGGGACTGAAAGTTCATGAGAAGAGTGAGATGAGAGAAGGTCAGGCTGATCACTGATCAAGTGCCATCATGACAGACATCACTAAACCCTCAGTCCTGCCACAACTAACCCACCCGCCCTCTCTCTCGTCTCAGTGATTGATCTGCTGTGATGTTCACACAAACTGAAGTGCAGTGACCGGTGACCTCTGACCTCACACTGAGCCTGATGAAGGTCAGTTCACACACAGACCAGTGAAGGGGTTTATGTGACTGAGTAAGCATCCTGAACCTGTGACGCTCTGCTGAAGCGTGATGTGTTCGGTCCTCTCTCTCTGATGTCATGTACTCTTGTGACACACGGATCCTTTTGGAAAGAGTCTGAAAGTTTTTCTGTCACTGGTCATCAGACGTGTAAATCAGCACCTTCAGAGAGAGTGTGAGTGTGTGTGTGTGTGTGTGTGTGTGTGTGACCACAGGAAACACCTGGTCATAGAGAAATCCACCACTTCTGAAGACTTCTGTTGGAAGTGCATTATACATGAAGTTCAACATGGTGCAAACCAGGGCTCTGAACCGGTTCAAGGAACGAAAACAAAAACCGGAAACGAACGAAATTTTGACTGGAACAGAAGCGGAAACAGAACCTAATTTAAATTTTATAGTTCCGAACAGAATCAAAAATTTGAAATGGCCATTAACCGGTTAATATCGTTATTTTATGGTTCCATATAGTATTTGAAATTTGCTGTCAACCAATCACGAATTCAGTGCGGCGTACGCAAATGTGGCGCGTCCAGCGAGTGAAATGCTGCGCGCTCAGCGTGACCCCCGCCTCGCTGTGCTGATGTAAGCTAGCCGAGGATGATGTTTGACGTTGATGAAAGCACAAAGCCTATAATAAATAATATTTTATTATCCAGATACGAATATGGAAACATTTGAATTCGTGCCGAATGAGAGAGATGGGCATCAGTTTCACCTTTAATTTGTTTTGAGATTGACATTTTTATAAGCACATCAATCATATCCTTCAACATCAATCATAGTATATAGGATTTGTTGTGGAGAGAAACTAATAACTGTGTTTATTATGTTTGTAAACATTTTGATTTACCGGCATTTTAGTCTATACATAATTTCTGAATGTAGCCTAATAAAGTGCGACGCGACTTAGCCTGTGATTTTTCCCTCAGAACGCAATTTTATACAAGTAGCGTTTAAAAAAAACGAAAAAAAAAAACTTCAATGTCTTTAAAGCTTCACTATTTTTTTTTTTTCTTTTGTTTAGTAGCTTACATTTAGGAAAATCTAGAAAAGATGATGCTGGCTGTGACTAAGCGCAGCGAGTTTAGATACCATCTCTTTCTTTTTCTGTAAAGAAAACACTGTATTATTATTATTATTATTATTATTATTATCATCCGTTACTTTTTCTACTCGAACCGGTTTCAGAACGGTAATAATAAAGAGGAACGCAGGAACAGAAACGATAAAATATTGATTCTGCTCGGAGTGAACCGATTGACTTTTTTCCGTTTTCAAGCCCTGTGCAAACCATGGTTTTAACAAATTAAATATCAGAAAAGATGTGTGAAATATGAAGGCAAATATTGTAACATAAGTATCGTAATTAAACATATCCTGTCTGTTCAAAAATAACAAAATTAGAAAAATGCTAAATATTTTTAGCCAGAATGTAGACATTCAGGTTGAGGTCAACTCAAAGTGTCAAGATGATTCGATCTCAGAATGACTGACCGTAGAACCACAGAGACTGCTCTCATCTACTGCTAGCATTGCTGGATTAGCAACATTTCTGACTGTAATGTTTGCTAATGTTTTTATTCAAAACCATGATTCACTATTCACAGAAAAAAATTAAATTGTGGCAAATAAGACACACTATCAGAGACACACACAAACATATGAAAGCTCCCATAAAAGTGGCATTACAGCAAAAAAAAAAAAAAAAAAAAAAACACACACACACAAATAGAGAACGTAACACACAAATAGAGAACGTAACGTCACACACACACACAAATAGAGAACGTAACACACAAATAGAGAACGTAACGTCACGTCACACAAATAGAGAACGTAACGTGTCACACAAATAGAGAACGTAACGTGTCACACAAATAGAGAACGTAACGTCACACACAAATAGAGAACGTAACGTCACACACAAATAGAGAACGTAACGTCACACACAAATAGAGAACTTAACACACACACAAATAGAGAACGTCACACACAAATAGAGAACGTAACAAATAGAGAACATAAATAGAGAACGTAACAAATAGAGAACGTAACGTCACACACACACAAATAGAGAACGTAACACACAAATAGAGAACGTAACGTCACACACACACAAATAGAGAACGTAACGTCACACACACAAATAGAGAACGTAACGTCACACACACACAAATAGAGAACGTAACACACACAAATAGAGAACGTAACGTCACACACACAAATAGAGAACGTAACGTCACACACAAATAGAGAACGTAACACACACAAATAGAGAACGTAACAAATAGAGAACGTAACAAATAGAGAACGTAACAAATAGAGAACGTAACAAATAGAGAACGTAACAAATAGAGAACGTAACGTAGGGCTGGGCGATATGGCTGAAAACTGTATCACGATATCAGTGTTTCATATCGGTCGATATCGATAATTATTGATATTTTTTATGACCCATTTAAAATAAGGACCAGGAGAAAGATATATTACATTTTAAACATTTTTATTTTAAACTTAACCTTCCTCTGATCATAATCCCCTCAGTTATTAAGACAGAAATGTAAACAACCATGGAAAACTCAAATAATTAAAATGTAAACATAAGTCTAAAGTCACAATGAACACTTAACAATTATCTCTTAACATTTAAGGTGCAAAATGAAAGAAAATGTAAGAAATGTTTAATAAAGTGTAATAAAATAGTGCAAAGTGCTGTATAAACAGAGAAACCTGAGAATTTTGTCCCAAGTTTAGTGCTAGGAAGTTCACTAGCTGTTCACCTTCTGGTGAATAAAGTGTTTTTAAAATATGTGCAGTGTTTTGTAAACATAAATAAAACTGAGGTAGTTCGTGGTATTACCAGTCTTGGCGGGGACGACGGTCTTGCATAATTTGCAGACGACATTGGTCTGACTACTAAAAAACTGCCATACTGGCGAGCTGACTTTTCCTCTTTTATTTACAATTTCCTCGCTCGCTGCGGCACTCATTTTCTGCTTATGAAAAGGAATCCAGCAGACCAGCACGAGACAACGATATGGCGCACCCAAACTGATACTGTTACATGATTGGCTGTTAGCGTGTCACTCCCTACGTTGCTAGGTTACCAGAGAGCAGTGCCTTTGTTAATGCAACCTCTGTTTTCTTCCGACGAAGAATAAAAAATATCGAACGTTTTATCGAACACATTTTTTATTGATATCGATCACGTGTCTATCGCGATACATATCGTTATCGTTTTATCGCCCAGCCCTAACGTAACGTCACACACACAAATAGAGAACGTAACACACACACAAATAGAGAACGTAACAAATAGAGAACGTAACGTCACACACACACACACACACACAAATAGAGAACGTAACACACACACACAAATAGAGAACGTAACACACACACACACACATAAATAGAGAACGTAACACACACACACACACACATAGAGAACGTAACACACACACACACACAAATAGAGAACGTAACACACACACACACACAAATAGAGAACGTAACACACACACACACAAATAGAGAACGTAACACACACACAAATAGAGAACGTAACACACACACAAATAGAGAACGTAACACACACACACAAATAGAGAACGTAACACACACACACAAATAGAGAACGTAACACACACACAAATAGAGAACGTAACGTCACACACACACACACACACACACACAAATAGAGAACGTAACACACACACACAAATAGAGAACGTAACACACACACACACAAATAGAGAACGTAACACACACACACAAATAGAGAACGTAACACACACACACAAATAGAGAACGTAACACACACACACAAATAGAGAACGTAACACACACACACACACAAATAGAGAACGTAACACACACACACAAATAGAGAACGTAACACACACACACACAAATAGAGAACGTAACACACACACACACAAATAGAGAACGTAACACACACAAATAGAGAACGTAACACACACAAATAGAGAACGTAACACACACACACACACACACACACAAATAGAGAACGTAACACACACACACACACACACACACAAATAGAGAACGTAACACACACACACACACAATAGAGAACGTAACACACACACACACACACACACAAATAGAGAACGTAACACACACACACACACAAATAGAGAACGTAACACACACACACACAAATAGAGAACGTAACACACACACAAATAGAGAACGTAACACACACACAAATAGAGAACGTAACACACACACAAATAGAGAACGTAACACACACACAAACACACACACACAAATAGAGAACGTAACACACACACACACAAATAGAGAACGTAACACACACACACACACAAATAGAGAACGTAACACACACACACACAAATAGAGAACGTAACACACACACAAATAGAGAACGTAACACACACAAATAGAGAACGTAACACACACACAAACACACACACAAATAGAGAACGTAACACACACACACAAATAGAGAACGTAACACACACACACACACAAATAGAGAACGTAACACACACACACACAAATAGAGAACGTAACACACACACAAATAGAGAACGTAACACACACAAATAGAGAACGTAACACACACACACACAAATAGAGAACGTAACACACACACACACACAAATAGAGAACGTAACACACACACACAAATAGAGAACGTAACACACACACACACAAATAGAGAACGTAACACACACACACACAAATAGAGAACGTAACACACACACACACACAAATAGAGAACGTAACACACACACACACACAAATAGAGAACGTAACACACACACAGAGAACGTAACACACACAAATAGAGAACGTAACACACACACACACACACAAATAGAGAACGTAACACACACACACACAAATAGAGAACGTAACACACAAATAGAGAACGTAACACACAAATAGAGAACGTAACACACAAATAGAGAACGTAACACACAAATAGAGAACGTAACACACACACACACACACAAATAGAGAACGTAACACACACACACACACACAAATAGAGAACGTAACACACACACACACACACAAATAGAGAACGTAACACACACACACACACACAAATAGAGAACGTAACACACACACACACACAAATAGAGAACGTAACACACACACACAAATAGAGAACGTAACACACACACACAAATAGAGAACGTAACACACACACACAAATAGAGAACGTAACACACACACACAAATAGAGAACGTAACACACACACACAAATAGAGAACGTAACACACACACACAAATAGAGAACGTAACACACACACACAAATAGAGAACGTAACACACACACACAAATAGAGAACGTAACACACACACACAAATAGAGAACGTAACACACACACAAATAGAGAACGTAACACACACACACAAATAGAGAACGTAACACACACACACAAATAGAGAACGTAACACACACACACAAATAGAGAACGTAACACACACACACAAATAGAGAACGTAACACACACACACAAATAGAGAACGTAACACACACACACAAATAGAGAACGTAACACACACACACAAATAGAGAACGTAACACACACACACACACACAAATAGAGAACGTAACACACACACACACACACAAATAGAGAACGTAACACACACACACACAAATAGAGAACGTAACACACAAATAGAGAACGTAACACACAAATAGAGAACGTAACACACACACACACACACACACAAATAGAGAACGTAACACACACACACACACACACAAATAGAGAACGTAACACACACACACACAAATAGAGAACGTAACACACACACACAAATAGAGAACGTAACACACACACACAAATAGAGAACGTAACACACACACACAAATAGAGAACGTAACACACACACACAAATAGAGAACGTAACACACACACACAAATAGAGAACGTAACACACACACACAAATAGAGAACGTAACACACACACACAAATAGAGAACGTAACACACACACACAAATAGAGAACGTAACACACACACACAAATAGAGAACGTAACACACACACAAATAGAGAACGTAACACACACACAAATAGAGAACGTAACGGAGTCATTAATGAACAGGAAAACAGGACAGAGGGATGAACACACACTCGTTTCTCACTGGTAGTATTTTTACACAAAACAGGATGTGGATGTCAAGGTCAGAAGCCACACACACACACACATCTGCTGTGTTTTAATGGGACGGTGAGGTTCACAGTAATCACAATCCCATCCCAGCAGTCTTTGCTACAAGTACTTCATTTTCTGCATTCTAAGTACACTACGCTGACTGTGAGCATGGATGCACACCATCTAGTAGACATTCCTTTAGAAGCGCTCAAATCATTCTCACATATAAAGCGTGTTGTATGTGGAGCGGGACTGATGATGAACACTACGTCACACAGACGACCAGGAGACGAACACAGACGAGGGAAGTGAACATCCAGCTCCAGACCCGTTTAAGGTATTTGAGTGTCAGTAACAGGAAATGCAGAACAACACACACACACACACACACACAGCTGTGACTCCATGAGGAGGGTTCATTCAGGAGAAAGCCTCACTGCCTTCCCATAATCCCCTGCATCAGACAGAGGTCGAGCGATATGTCGCCCACATAAAGACATGAAATAATCCTCACAACGCAAATAAAGCAAATCCAAGCACACAAGTAGGACAGCACATGCTAAAATGTGCAATAAGACGCTTATGAGTCCCTAGATCACACACAAGACTATTGTTACATCACTTCCTGTAAGGGCTTCTGGGAATTTCAGAGCTTTACTGGACCGACTTTTATCCTTG